>BLSH010162044.1:577457-615092 GCA_018402905.1 Glandirana rugosa | reverse complement strand
TGGCGCCCCCCCCCCCCCCCATCCTAAACTTTCACCAGCCACCACTGCTGTGGAACTTAAGGGATTAATCACCGGCATTGTGTAAAAAGACTGTTTGATCCTGTCTTCTCTGATTCTTCCCTTCTTCCACAGTCCCCAATCCATCTGCTGATAGTAGAGAGCCCTAGGAGTCACTCTGCACATGCTCGGTTTGGTGTGTATTGCTAGAGATTTTTTTTGTGGGGGAAAGTGCATGTTATTAGCACAGGGCCAATCAGCACTGTCCAGACAGAGGGTCAGGGGTCCTGCATCCTCATAGGACAGTCAGAGGAGAAGGAAAACTCCTACTACAAACTTTAACCAGGCACTGATAGAAGTCATACGACTGCTGTAACTGCTGGGGAGAAAGGGTATTTAACAGTTTATATTTACTAAAGTAATTGCATTTCCATGTTCTGTGTACTGTGGGAGAGCAGATATAGTGAATGCAGGGTCCTGGGTTTAGTAACACTTTAAATTAATCTCTTCCTACTTTGTCATTGCAGAAATTATCAGGTCATTCTGCATCAGGATTGGCGAGAAAATCACTTGCAAAGAAGTTCCAAGATGCTATTACAGAAAATCACAAAAAACACATATATTTCCCTAAACACGACATTTCCTCTGGCAGAGATTATGTGACAACACCTAGGCATAGGCTGATGTGACCAGCTGTGAAGGGAACATTGGAACACTGATATCTTCAACAAAAAGGAAATATTTCACCACCTGCATCCCCTTGAATTGATATATTGAGGTATAATTGTAGGGATAGCTGGGAGTGGTGCTTTGGCTATAAGTCTATCAAGGAAAGCCTCAGAATAAAGCTGCTTCCCTTTCAAATTACAAGCAGCAATTTGTGGTGGTTTGGGGATGTTTCTGGAATGTCCATACATAAGCAAACCTCTGCACTGCACATGAAAATGCCTTCCAAATTGCCTGGGAACAGAGTAAAATCCTCCCAAATAGCTTTAAAGACCTAAGACAAGCAAACTTTCCAAACTTCAATAGATAAAAAAATTGACACGACAGCTCCCCAAGAAATCAAACCCCTGCAATGTGCTGACCGTCATCAAACCTTGCTTACTACTGCAGGCTCTGGTGTGGGGAGATGCAGTGTCCTCTGTGTCACTTCACTAAAAGGGGACGGCTGACTTACGGGCAAAATCACAAGACATAATGCAGATTCAGGAAGATGGCTGGTAAACGGGGTCATGAAACAATCTGAAAGGCAAGGCAGGCAGCAGACAAAAGCAGTAATCCAGACAGGAAAGTCTGAATCTAAAGGCCCATACACACGATCACAAAATCTTACGAAACTACCGCTTTAGAAGCGACCGTACGATAATCTGATCATTAGTACACAGTTTTCGAGAGCCAATCAGGGCAGGTCATGCAAAATTATCCGAAGGGACGAATACGAAAATTTTTCTCATACGATATCAGATCGTACGATTTTAGTTTAATCAGTACAGTTTTCAATGGCGCTCTCTGCTCCTTTAAAGAACCTGTAGACCACATTCCTCCTCCCCCTCACGTCACAGTTCTACTGTCACCGACTCTGTCATGCTGTCCACTCACAGGTCCTCTTCACAGATTGGTCTCCATTCGCCAGTTTTTAGATATGTCTGCTCAGTTCAGGATACCAAAGGGCAGTGGCGGCTGGCCAATAGGGGGCGCCTGGGCAATGAAAAAAAAAAAGTGTTCCGAGTCCACCCGACCCCCAAAAAGTAGCGCCGGCACAGTGATTTTTTTTTCCGACTCTTTGCTGTCTGCTGACAGCAATTAGTGAGCCTATTGGTCAGTCCTATTAGTCACCTACACTAATTGGCTGCCTTGAGCATTGGACTGCCAGTGATTGGCTATGTCACAGTGCAGTGGGCGGGGGCAGGACTGTGGCAGATATGCTGCTGGACGTGTGATGACTCCACAGCACCAGCCGGGTTCCCTCCTCGCAGTCGCCGAGGACGAACTTGACACTTTGGCAGATGGCAGTGCCACTCAAGTGCCAGTGGCTCCCACTCCAGCCAGTCCATCCCAGCCTGGAGCTGCGGCCACACGGGATTTGAATCCAGGAAGCCAGCCAGCCACACAAGCCTGAAGTGAAGCCAGGCAGCCAGGTAGGTACCATTACCATACAAGGTGCAGGAACATTGCTTTCTTGTTTTGCAGCTCCCTGCCTGATGTCCCCTCTCTGTGGCCCTGCCTGCTGCTCTTTTACTCATTCATCTTTTAAATTGGGACTTTGAATGGGGACTTTGATGTATGGGGGACTCTCATGAGGACTCTGATATAAGGGGGCTGTGATGTACGGGGGACTCTCATGGGGACCCTGATATAAGGGGGCTGTGATTTGTGGGGGACTCTCATGGGGACCCTGATATACGGGGGTTGTGATGTATGGGGGACTCCCATGGGGACTCTGAGGGGTCTTTTCACCTTCAACCTGATCTGCTCATTCTGCCTCTCAGTAGATGACCCAGCTTGCCTACCAACCTGCCTCTGGATTTCTGTCTCTTCTTTGTAACCTGGGCCTGCCTTTTGAATGCTGCTTACTGCCTTCTACTTTGTTTGCCAGGCTTTTACTGACTTTTGCTTGTTTCCTGGACATTTAACAGTTAACCTAAACATTACCATTTTCAATAATTTATCCAGCAGTAATGATACATAATCACCTGATAAATGCCTATTTACAGTGTTGCATTACTAACAGTTTAACTTTTCAGTTTGATTGCACACCCAAAAATTTTGAGCACCAGCCGCCACTGCTCCTGACACAATGGGTGGAATCTATAAGGGGCAGGGCTTATGAGAAGTGAGAGGGGTCAAGAAGAAGGACGGGGTCAAAAAGAAGGACGGGGTCTGGCGTCCCACCCATCCTAAAATTTCACCAGCCGCCACTGCCAAAGGGTTTATTTCTAGATGCTATACAATGCTACTTCTGCTTTATTTAGAAGATTATCTTTTTCAATGCTAAAGAGAAATGGGAACAGGATATACAGTGCATCTGGAAAGTATTCACAGCGCTTCACTTTTTCCACATTTTGTTATGTTACAGTCTTATTCCAAAATGGATTAAATTCATTATTTCCCTCAAAATTCTACAAATAATACCCCATAATGACAACATGAAAGAAGTTTGTTTGAAATCTTTCCAAAATATATTAAAAATAAAAAATTATGGAATAAAAAATAAATAAAAATAAAAAAACAAAAAAAAATCACACGTACATACAGTAAGTATTCACAGTCTGCTCAATACGATGGTGAAGCTCCTTTGGCACCAATTAAAGCCTCAAGTCTTTTTGAGTATGATGATACAAGCAGCAGGGCAGTTTCTCCCATTCTTCTTTGCAGGACCTCCATCAGGAAGCTCCATCAGGTTGGATGGGGAGCCTCGTGCACAGCCATTTTCAGATCTCTCCAGAGATGTTCAATCAGGTTCAAGTCTGGCATCTGGCTGGGCCACTAAAGGGCATTTACAGAGTTGTCCTGTAGCCACTCCTTTGTTATCTTGGCTGTGTGCTTAGGGTTGTTGTCCTGTTGGAAGATGAACCTTCACCACAGTCTGAGGTCCAGAGCGCTCTGGAGCAGGTTTTCATCAAGGATGTCTCTGCACATTGCTGCATTCCTCTTACCCTCGATCCTGACTAGTCTCTCAGTTCCTGCCGCTGAAAAACATCCCCACAGCATGATTCTGCCACCACCATGCTTCACTGTAGGGACGGTATTGGCCAGGTGATGAGCGGTGCCTGGTTTCCTCCAGACATGACGCTTGCCATTCAGGCCAAAGAGTTCAATCTTGGTTTCATCAGACCAGAGAATTTTGTTTCTCCTGGTCTGAGAGTCCTTCAGGTGCCTTTTGGCAAGCTCCAGGCAGGCGGTCATGTGCCTTTTACTGAGGAGCGGCTTCTGTCTGGCCATTGAAATGCTGGAGCTCTGTCAGAGTGACCATCAGGTTCTTGGTCACCTCTCTGATTAAGGCCCTCCTCCTCCGATTGCAGTTTGGCTGGGTGGCCTGCCCTAGGAAGAGTCCTGGTGGTTCCAAACTTCTTCCATTTACGGATGATGGAGGCCACTGTGCTCATTGGGACCTGCTGCAGAATTTTTTATGCACCTTTACCCACATCAGTGCCTCAATACAATCCTGTCTCAGAGGTCTACAGACAATTCCTTGGACTTCATGGCTTGGTTAGTGCTCTGACATGCACTGTTAACTGTGGGACCTTATATAGACAGGTGTGTGCAATTCCAAATCATGTCCAATCAATTGAATTTACCCCAGGTGGACTCCAATTAACTTTTAGAAACATCTCAAGGATGATCAATGGAAACAGGATACACGGGAGCTCAATTTTGAGTGTTGTGTCAAAGTCTGTGAATACCTATGTACAAGTGATTTCTTTCATTTTTTATTTTAAATAATTTTTCAAAGTTTTCAAACAAACTTCTTTCATGTTGTCATTATGGGGTATTGTTTGCAAAATTTTGTGAAAAATATTGAATTTAATAAATTTTGGAATAAGGCTGTAACATTACAAAATGTGGAAAAAGTGAAGCGCTGTGAATACTTTCCGGATTCACTGTAGGCCCTGTGGAAGAGGAACTTTGGGATAAGAATCAGTCCTACAAAGCTCACTTAACACTACTCAGAGGCTTTCCCAACTACAGCATCTCACAAAAGTGAGTACACCCCTCACATTTTTGTAAATATTTTATTCTATCTTTTCATGTGACAACACTGAAGAAATTACACTTTGCTACAATGTAAAGTAGTGAGTGTACAGCTTGTATAACAGTGTACATTTGCTGTCCCCTCAAAATAACTCAACACACAGCCATTAATGTCTAAACCGCTGGCAACAAAAGTGAGTACACCCCTAAGTGATAATGTCCAAATTGGGCCAAATTAGCCATTTTCCCTCCCCGATGTCATGTGACTCGTTAGTGTTACAAAGTCTCAGGTATGAATGGGGAGCAGGTGTGTTAAATTTGCTGTTATCGCTATTACTCTCTCATACTGGTCACTGGAAGTTCAACATGGCACCTCATGGCAAAGAACTCTGAGGATTTTAAACAAATAATTTTTGCTATACATAAAGATGGCCTGGGCTATAAGAAGATTGGCAAGACTCTGAAACTGAGCTGCAGCAGGATGGCCAAGACCATACTGCAGTTTAACAGGACAGGTTCTACTAAGAACAGGCCTTGCCATGGTCGACCAAAGAAGTTGAATGCATGTGCTCAGCATTATATCCAGAGCTTGTCTTTGGGAAATAGATGTATGAGTGCTGCCAGCATTGCCACCACAAATGCTTGACACCATCTGAACCAAATAAGTTTATCTTGGTCTCATCAGACCACAGGGCATGGTTCTAGTAATACATGTCCTTAGTCTGCTTGTCTTCAGCAAACTGCTTGCGGGCTTTCTTGTGCATCATCTTTAGAAGAAGCTTCCTTCTGGGATGGCAGCCATGCAGACCCATTTGATGCAGTGTGCGGTGTATGGTCTGAGCACTGACAGGTTGACCTCCCACCCCTTCAACCCCTGCAGCAATGCTGGCAGCACTCATACGTCTATTTCCCAAAGACAACCTCTGGATATGATGCTGAGCACGTGCACTCAACTTCTTTGGTCGACCATGGCGTGGCCTGTTCTGAGTGGAACTTGTTCTGTTAAAGCACTGTATGATCTTGGCCACGGTGCTGCAGCTGAGTTTCAGGGTATTGGAAATCTTCTTATAGTTCTAGGCAATCTTTATGTAGAGCAACAATTCTTTTTTTCAGATCCTCAGAGAGTTCTTTGCCATGAGGTGCCATGTTGAACTTCCAGTGACCAGTATGAAAGAGTGAGAGTGATAACACCAAATTTAACACACCTGCTCCCCATTCACACCTAAGTCCTTGTAACACTAACGAGTCACATGACACCGGGGGGGAGGTGGCTAATTGGGCGTAATTTGGAAATTTTTACTTAGGGGTGTACTCACTTTTGTTGCCAGCGGTTTAGACATTAGTGGCTGTGTGTTGAGTATTTTGAGGGGACAGCAAATTTACACTGTTATACAAGCTGTACACTCACTACTTTACATTGTAGCAAAGTGTAATTTCTTCAGTGTTGTCACATGAAAAGATATAATAAAATATTTACAAAAATGTGAGGGGTGTATTCACTTTTGTGAGATACTGTATATCTCTATAGGAATCATACTCAGGGTATGAGGCAGCATGGCAGGGGAGTGCATCTATGCACCCCAACCAAACCCAATTCATCCTGGATGCTATTCACTTCTGTCTATCACACAACTATTTCAAATTCCAAGACAACTTCTACCTTCAGACTAATGGCACAGCCATGGAAACTAATTTTGCACCCCCATATGCCAACCTGACTATGGGCCTCTGGGAGACCAAACACATCTAGACCAACAACCCATTCGCCTCACAAATCATCTTCTATGGTCGCTATATCGATGATGTCATCATCATCTGGGAAGGGAACACTAATGTCATTGAACAGCTTGTCACCCACTGTAGCAATAATAACAAGGGCCTTACCTTCACCTTTGTTCAAGACAATGACCATCTAGCATTCCTAGATCTGGACCTATACCACGAAAATGGTGAAATACATGCCAAAAATTATTACAAACCTACCGCAGGCAACTCATTTCTACACCTTAAAAGCTGCCACCACCCCCAATATACCAAAGAGCCAATTTTGTCGCCTCAGACATAATTGCACCAAGAAAATTGACTACCATACTCAAAGCGAGACACTTAAACTGAAATTCCTGGGCTACCCACAAAAACTCGTCGAACAGGCATGTGCCACAGACGCAAACGATAACATCCCTACTCCCCAAGCAAAAAATAAACCAAATGTTTTCCGGTTCACCACTCAGTTCAACAACAAGCATAAACACATGGAGCATATCATATGCAAACACTGGCCTTTACTACTACAGGACCCTGAAGGATACCATACCAACCCACCCCTAGTTCTCCTATAAGAAAGCCCCCAGCATCAGAGGAAAGATTGCACCCAGCAAACTGAAAAGCAACAGAGATGCCACACCATCCTTGAAATTTTTCTCAATCATCAGAATGTACCAATGCCAGGAGCCTCTCTGCCTCACATGCAGAATTCTCCACCATAGACAGAAAGAGTTTACCATTAAAGGAAAAAGCTATACCATTAAAGAATTCTACACCTGCTCCTCAGAATACGTGGTATACTACCTCTCCTGCCCCTGTGGTCTACATTACGTGGGAAGAACCATACACCCTCTACGTAAACGGTTTGGTGAACACCGTTGTGCCATCTAAGCCGGAAAAGACGGCTACAGTGTTCGCGACACTTTAAAGAGCACCATGAGGAATCCACCAAGGGCCTAAAAGTTTGGGTCATTGAGTCCATTCCATCCCTGCTAGTCTCCCTGACGCAGAAAGATGTGCCATAGAGAGACTTACTGGATATATGCCCTGGGCGTTCTGTCGCCAGGAGGCATGAACGAGGAACTGGACATCAACACCATTCTCTGCCCCAGCCGGGGGGCCCCACAACAATTTATCACCCTCAACTGCCCGCAGCACATTTTCCCACCTTCCTACTCCCCTGCCATGCCACCTCATACCCTGAGTATAATTCCTATAGAGATATATATATCTTATATATAAATATCCATACACCTACAGACCATTATGGTGTGTTCCATGCCCACAGATTCTTCAACCGTACAGCCACCCCTGTACCTGTACAACAGCTTCTGCTATGTCTTCACTTACATACCACCAATATCTCATAATCCTTGTATATTTCCACCTCATTTACAGTCACCAACGTTCTCCCTGAACCCTCCCTGAGCAGCTTCTGTCAAGCCCCACACTTCACACCAATGAGATCGTATAAGACTCATAATTTATTACAGCCATTCATTGTTCGGCTTCCCCCCAGACATCGCCATTAATTACATCGGTGAGTCTGCATTGCAGGGCCGTTGAATTCCACACAAGTTCCATGGGTTGGCCTGATCATTCAGCACCGGCCTCCAATTCCTCCCACTGCTCCTCCCCCCACCTCTTATAAGTCCTCACTACCTTCATGGGTCTGAAGAAGGCTCAGCTTTAGCTCCGAAACATGTCACCGGCCACCGCCCTTCTCTGACGCACACAGACAGGTGCGTTCCAGCGTGAACAGGAACCCGGGAAACCAACTCTGCATTGCAAACACCAGCATGCCATTGGACAGGGGATAACAGCTGCTGGCCGGCTCTCTCCATTCCCCATGAGCGGAAGGATTCACCAGGGACCTGATCCCATTATACTACATGCCTGAACTGACCATCTATTCTGTAAGTTGTTATCCCTCAGTTGTTATGCCTCCAGAGTGACTGCTTCACCCACAGCTGGAAGTACATGACTCCACTACATAAGTCCTCTATGTGCCTATATTACCAGTTATTCTGTAAGTGTTTTTAACCCTGTGTGCACAAATAAATTTCTACATATTACACTTAGAGGCGCCTTCCTGTCTACCTCTCTCTACCTTCAGACCTGCTTCTTCTGTTATAAGAGCTGCCCCAAGGATCATCACCCAGCCACCAGCCCTGCTATCCTCATACCGCAGCGCCCTAACTACCATACTCCTGAACAGAAGCACATGACAAAGGAAATCACATTGTTTTCAATGGTACCTATTTACATCAATGCGACTCGGAACAGTGCGATTTTGGAAAAGGTTCCTGTAATACTTTGGTGCAATTCCAGCGCGATTTTGGTCTCATTGAATATGCAGACCTTATCAAAGTTTCATCAAAGTTGCATCCAAGTTGCACTACATAATCAAACTGAAAATTGGATCAAAGTCAGATTACAGCAGTGTGAACCTCGCCTTATGCAGGCCATACATTGGTCAAATTCTGAACAAATTTTCTTTCAAAAATTAGAAATTTCATGCATTATGTGATCTGATGGTGCCACCATTGATTTCAAAATTCGACCAACCAAGCCTTCACCTCATGTTGCTACAAAAATAATTTATTTTTGTGGCAAGAAATCTTCTTTTGTTTCTGGGAATTTTTTTTTCTTGTGCTCATGCTCATTTATTTTTCAATTGTATTTCTCACATGATATGATTAGAAAATTATTCATTTTTAAAAAAATTTCCAACATGCCCAATCACTCAAATTCGTTGGCCGCATGAAAATTGGTCGTTGCTGTGAAAATTGAACGAAAATTCTTTCGGATTTCGACCCATGTATGGCCGGCCTTAAAGTGGTTGTAAAGTCAGAAGGTTTTTTTTATCTTAATGCATTGGCTGAGATGGCCGTGCGGCAACATTGGCTCCCGCTGCTGTCAATCAAATTCAGTTAGCCAATGTGGAGAGAGAAGGGATGGCGGCGGGGCTGGGTCTCGGGTTCGTGTCTGAATGGACACAGGGAGCTGCGGCTCGGCTCGTGTGCCCCCATAGCAAGCTGCTTGCTGTGGGGGGCACTCAACAGGAGGGAGGGGCCGGGAGTACCGAAGAGGGACCCGAGAAGAGGAGGGTCTGGGCCACTCTGTGCAAATCCACTGCACAGAGGATGTTTGTTATGTTTAACTAGAAAAAAAATTAGACTTTATAATCACTTTAATCTTTTGAAGTCCATTTAAACCAAGGGTGCCTAACTGCTGGCCCTCTGATGTGGCCCACCACCTTCTGCTCTGGGATGGCTGGTCGGCAAGCCCAGATCGCGGGTTCCTGATACGCCATCCCCGCGCATTGGTGTAAAGTATGGAGCTGGCGCTAGAGGAAAACACAAAAGAGAGAGGGGCGCACCGACCTAGTGCAATACCATAAGACCATTTATTAAAATTAACAAGACATAAAATATACTCACAAGCGGAGCAATATAAAAGGCATGTAGATAATAGATAGAAACTTCTTTCAGGGAACCAGTCTATCTCCTCCTCAGCAGGGGATCCAGGCGGCGTCATACACAAGGCGAACGCGTTTCCAGGGCGAACCCTCTTCCTCAGAGCCTACTCTGCCTACATTATTCTTCTCAAGCTGGCGCTAGAGGAAGCAGAGCCAATGCTTCCTGTATTGCACTGGCTCTTGTCACAGGCAGAGTGATATCAAATGATACCAAATGTACTCCGCCTGTGACAGGAGCCAATGCAGGAAGCATCGGGCTCTGCTCTCTACTGCAGCCGCATACTTTCTCCAAAGCTGGCTCCTGTTACACTGATGCTCAGGGATGGTGGGTCAGGAACCAGCAAGCAACACCCGCCAGCAGTATCCACCAGCAGTACCCGCCAGCAGTACCATCCAACAGTACCTGCCTGCAGTACCAGCCAGCATTACCCGCCAGCAGTACCAGCCAGCAGTACCCACCAGCAGTACCAGCCAGCAGTACCATCCAACAGTACCTGCCTGCAGCATCAGTCAGCATTACCCGCCAGCAGTACAAGCCAGCAGTACCCACCAGCAGTACCAGCCAGCAGTACCCACCAGCATATCTCCCAACTGTCCCTGATTTCGAGGGACTGTCCCTGATTTGGAACAATGTCCCTCTGTCCCTCATTGCTCTTCATTTGCCCCTTATTGTGGTCTGATGTATATACCTATATATAAAATGCACTTTTTATCTATCAAAAAGTGTTTTACAGTGCTAAACCTTTCATCCAATTTCTAAATCGCTGCATTTGTACATTTAAAAAGCCAATATAAAGGAATAGAAGTGGTATAAAAAAAAATTGTGGGTTTAACTAATCATTTTTTTTGTATAATTCTCCTTTAAAGGGGCGTGGCAGGGGGTGTGTCCTTTGCCTACATACTTTTGCTAATAGGTGTCCCTTGTTCCCATCTCAGAAAGTTGGGAGTTATGCACCAGCAGTACCAGCCAGCAGGACCCACCAGCAGTACCAGACCTGGAGGACAGCCAGCAGCAGCCACCAGCCATACTTGCCTGGGGGACAGCAGCAGCCAGCGATACCTGCAGTAATCCTGAGGAAGAAGTGGAGATTGAGGTCAGTTGAGGGGCAGGTAAACTGCAGTGCATCAGTGTGAAAGCAGCCTTAGGCCCCTTTCACACGATCGTTCCGATCGGGTCTGCCTGTCTATTTTTAAGGTGGAGCCAATTGGATCCTCCATTCACCAATATAGAGTGATAGATGTAAATGGACTTGTGTCCGCCTATCTCCAATCCGATCCACTTAAAGAATCAAAAGGGGATCTGTCCCCTTCTGTCTGGGCGGATCAGAGGGCTCATAGAGTAGAGTGTGCTGTGTCCGTGTCTGCTCTGCATGGACACGGACCTGTCATCCACCCGCTCCGTTCATTGTGGCCCACGACCAGTTACCAAGTCACTAAAGGGGCTTTCGCTCCTCAAAAGTTTGGGCACCCCTGATTTAAACCCTGCAAAATGAGGCCAGGTGCAGTTTAATGTATAAACCAGCAGGTGGCAGAGGATGCAGGCTGATCCTTATTACACATGGTCCTTACAGGAGCTACAATTGAACTTGTCCAGCTAAATGTCAGGTTAGGAAGGAGCAGAGTAGTTGGCCCTCTCTGCTTCTTTCCCCCCACAGATGCCATTAGGACAAATAATAAAGATTATGGTGACAACCCACCTCACCCTGCACTACACACTTGGTACTTGCTGTAGTTGCTCTATAATGGTTAAAATCAACATGCTCAAAATGATAAACTTTATTTGCACATCTGATCATAAGGTGATGGAAAAAAAACATAAAACTTCATTTTAGCACCTAATAAAATGACACACACACCATCCATTATATTCATATATTGGAAGGGACCCTAGAACATTGTGACAGCATAGACATTAACGAGAATTCATGATGCAGTCTTGAATCAGACAATTCCAGTAAATGGCGATCACAATCTCTGTTTTCCGATAATACCTGTTCAGAAACCTCCCAGCATCTCGCACATAGGATTCCAGTAAGAAAAAGGAACAGATGTTTCAAACATGGGAAAACGTAATAATATTGACATGTGCAATTAATATATCTATATTAATCCACATAGCAGTAGGGCAGCTTCAAAGACAGCATTGTACTGATGCAAGTCAGGCGTCACAGGGCAATAACGCAAGAAGTGTGGAACAAAAAAACTGAACAAGTA
Source organism: Glandirana rugosa (assembly GCA_018402905.1). Taxonomy (NCBI): domain Eukaryota; kingdom Metazoa; phylum Chordata; class Amphibia; order Anura; family Ranidae; genus Glandirana; species Glandirana rugosa. Next base: position 602,941 of record BLSH010162044.1, on the reverse strand, counting down.
GAATGTATTCACATATTGGTATGGGTTTTCTGCTACAACAAAATAAATGCTATTACAGTGCTTTAGATCAATTATTTTTCAGAGTCCTCAGCCACTGATTTTAATAGGAAGCCATAGCATAGTGTGTAATTATTAAGTGTTTTGAGTGGTCTATAAGGAGCTCCTATTATATGGATAGGCCACAGTCCCAGCAAATGAAGTGGAAGTAAACATGTCTATTAGGGTTGCCACCTTTTCTTCAAGCCAAACCCGAACACTTTAGCGGTGCATGCCAATTTATTTTATGGGGGACCACCGTGGTGTTAAGGGGGACTCTGGTGTTAAGGGGGTTTCTGCTCACCAAAGCTCCCATTTACTTTAGAGTTCCCAGCATCTTCCCTTAAATCAGGGTTCCCAAAGCCCCCCTTACATCAGAGTCCACAGGGCACCCCTTATATCTGAGTCCCCCTTATCTTAATGTGCTCACTTGCTCAGAGGCAGGAGAGGAGGGAGGAAGGGGGAGACTTCAGTCATTGGATGGTGAGCTCACTCACCAAGGATGGAGGCTGAAGCACTGACACCTTTCATCCACGATGTATCTACCGGCTGCTGAGCTTCACATTTCCAGCCCCCACATCCCTTTCCTGAGCACAGAATACCGGGGACTGGAGTGGGGGTGGGAAGACAGAGGGGTAAGGGCAGGAGGAGATCAAGCTCTCTCTCCTCTCCTGTCCGTGTATGGGGGTAGGGCCTGTGCACACACCTATGTACTTGGCAGTTGTGGTTACTTGGGGGAACTCCGTTATATTCTCAATAATGTGTGGATGCAGGAGGTCTGAAACCCGGACACACAATTCCAAACCCAAACTGTGCGGGTGAATCCCGGACAGGTGGCAACCCTAATGTCTATTGATCATTGAACATTGCCTAGTGATCCTAGGGGGTGTGGTAGTTTGCAGAGGTGTCGGCATCTCAGTGGCCTAGGTGAGAGTTGCCTATCCTTTAAGAGGAAGGAAGGTGATGGTCATCCTGGATGAATTTCACAATTGTATGGCACTAGTCACCCAAAACTAACCCTATTTCTTGTACAATCCTCCACACCCCCTATGAATATGTCATTAAGCCATGTCTGACTTAAAAAAAAAAAAAGTGAAGAGAACAAGATGATGATACAATTGTATTTAAAAAGCATATGATTTGCTGTTAGGGTTACCACCCGCCCAGGATTCACCCAAACAGTCCAGGTTTTGAATCATGTGTCGGGGTTTCAGTCCGCCTAAAACACGAACACAATATTCAGACAGGACTGTGGCTCGGAACAGGGCCTGACAGGAGGGTGAGGGGGCACTATGCATGGCACATTACTATTCTCTTTGCAGAGCTCGTAGGTGTCTCAGGTCTGTTATAATCCTATAGTGGATGCTAAAAAAAAAAAAAAATCCTGTACTCCGCTAAAGTGTTCAAGATTGGCTTGAAGAAAAAGTGGCAACCCTATTTGCCGCCCAAGTCCAACTACTGATAAATTTATTAACATATCAACAAATGTCACATGGTATTTGCACAGCGTTTTTTTTTAAATGCAATTTTTGGGGACAAAATACACTTTTCTGAATTTTAATGCAAAAAAAACACAATACATGACCCAATTTTTTTGTAAAATATAAAAGATGATGTTACACCAAGTAAATAGATACCAAACATGTCATGCTTTAAAACTGCGCACGCCTGTGCAGTGGTAACAAGCAACATAAATTTTACTATCCGTAGGCGATGCTTTAAAAGCCTTTACAGGTTACCACTTTAGATGTACAGAGGAGATATAGTGCTGAAATTACTGCCCATGATGTGATGTTCGAGGTGACACATGTGGGGGACAATCACTATTTGCGTGCTTGCAGGACCAATGCACATTTTCGCTTTTGCACGCAAACACGATGGGGGCACTTTACTTTTTTTTTTAGTTATTTATTTATTTATTATGTTTACACTGTTGCTTTCAATTTTTTTTTCTCACTTTTATTGTTGTCATAAGGAATGTAAACGTCCTTGTGACGCCAATAGGCAGCACAGGTACTTTTTATGGAGGGATCTGGGGTCATCGTTTCCAGGTTACCATAGTGGAAAAATAGAAATGTAGTAATTGCGCAGGTGAAGAGTATGCCACGCTATAAACTTGTGAACAATATAAATAAAGTGAATAAATAATAATCAGTCCATAAAGTGTCCAAAACAAATGAAGAAATCCTTGAAGTCGTGTCTCATGGTTTAATAGATGACAAAAACACCCAAAGTGCACCTTTCACCGTGATAATAAAAGATGCGCCCTTACTGGATAACTAGATTCCGCGTTATAGGAGCCTAGTAAGACATAAATTCACACATCATAGAGGATCCATTCATTGGATATAAACTAAGTTGGTGTTGAAGCCAACCTTGCTGGTGTCTCCCTTTCCTTCTCTCTCGTGGATGTAATATGAAAGAAGAGAAAGATCGCTACATAGTGTAAAACCATGGTGGTTTATTGAAATTTTCCACAAGTCCAACCAAACATGGGTTAAAAAGTCCTGGGTTAAAAAAATCTGCAGATCACAAACAAACGTGGTGTATTGAGCATAAGCTCCATCCTGGAGCACCGGCTGGACGCTAAGGTATCTCACTGCTTTTAAAAGCAATCCAGTGGCTAGTTAGCCATTGGGATTGCTTTTACAAAGGAGATGACTACCAGCTCTAAAAAGAGGGTTATGCCTGCAGCTGCAGGTATCACTCCGGTATAACTGCTTGGAGTCCAGTGATGTACAGGTACCTAGTTTGCCTAGCGGTATATGCTGGCCCTGCATGCAATTTTATACAGATGGACTGAAGGCCCCAGGAAAAAAGCTGTCACCCACAAAAGACCTGAAGCTTTATTGAAAACCTGAACTTGGATGGGTGCAGGGTAATTGTGGGCATACCTGCCAACTTTTTGAGACGGAAATGAGGGACACATATTAGCAAAAGTATGTAGGCATAGGACACACCTCTTGCCACGCCCCTTTAAAAGAGAATTATAAAAAAAAATGGTTAGTTAAAGCCACAAAGTGCTTTTTATTACCACTACTATTCCTTTATATTGGCTTTTGGAATTTACAAATGCAGTAATTTAGAAATTGGATGAAAGGTTGAGCACTGGGAAACACTTTTTGAAAGATACATGTTGCATTTTATATAGAACTATATAGATCAAACCAAAATGAGGGACAAATAAGGAGGAATGAGGGACAGAGGGACCTTGCTCCAAATCAGGGACAGTCCCTCGAAATCAGGAACAGTTGGGAGCTATGACTGTGGGATACTTCATAACATTTAGTAGTAACTTGAGGATACCTATGTTCCTCTCTAAAGATTCCTAGCACAGTCCTTGCAGCAGCAAATAATGGGCTAAACCAGTGTTCCCCAACCCAGTCCTCAAGGCCCACCAACAGGTCATGTTTTCAGGATTTCCCTCAGGTGAATCAGCTGTGGTAATTATTAAGGCAGTGAAACTGATCAAATCACCTGTGCAAAATAATGGAAATCCTGAAAACGCGACCTGTTGGTGGGCCTTGAGGACTGGGTTGGGGAACACTGGGCTAAACTACACAGGGCCAGCAGGAGCAATGTCCAATTTTATTACAAGCTGAGTCTGATGCAAGAGAGACAGCAGCAGTCACTGGGATCTCACACACTGGCCTATATTCACAAATGTCTCAGGATAGTTGGATGCCTCCTTCCAATATCAGCCTGACATTTCTCCCCTTAACTCTTCAGGCCAGATCCCCTAAGGAAATCCCTTAGTTCGCTCCAGCAAGTTCAGCAGAATAGGACTCCGACTAGCACAGCTGGGACCTCAATGAGCAAATAAAGAAGCACAGCTGGACTGCCTAGAAGGGCAAAGATCCATCTCCTGGGCAAGAACCCCCCTGCTCCAGGCTTCAAACTATTAATCAACAACTATAGATTGTCTCCTGCATGTAAATGTGATAGCCCAGTACAGGTATTGCAGATAGCTTCACATCACAGGGGTATTGCTTTAAGCCTTGCTGCCCTCTAGGACTGGGAGTGTTCTGAAGCAACTACAAAAAATGAACAAAAGAGGGCATACCAGCCTAGTGCATTATCCCACAGCATTTATTGAAAATCCTCATAAATTATACTCACAGACATATTAATTAAAAATGCTCATCAAGCTATTTGTCTGTATCCAGTAGTATGAGGCTCAGCACACTTCACTCAGTACAGGGGGACCTCTCTGGGGTCAAAACTGGCTGATGCCAAGACATTAGAGTTCCTTCAACTATAAATATATACAGTACATGCATATTTTTACACCATATAAAGGCCCAGAACGCTGCCCTTAGAATGGGAGGGGTCAAAAGGGGAGGGGGGAAGCTTGTCCACAGAGTATATCAGACTATTTATGCTCCCTCCCAGACACCAACTGGACATTCTCCCCCAGGGATTGGCTGGGACTACACAAATTGTCAGGCTGCTTCTTTGACTCTACCAACCCACTACATTTCAGAACCCTCCAGAAGGCAGGGGGAAGCAATCAAACCTGCCACCAGTCAGACACAGAACAGCCCAAATTAATCACAAGCTGTAAAACGGAATACAGTAGAACTGGAGAACTTAATTTACCTAGCCTAAATGGCAGCCTAATTAGGAGGGTGCTACATCCATTTATTTTTTATTTTTTAAAGCATGCAGGGATTGCTCCAAGGGAGTTCAGCGTTAATGTCTTTTCAGGTCAAGGTGCATGGGGCAGAGATGTAATGTGTGTGGGTATACCAGATCTTTGCTCTGCTACTTGAGGTGCCAGGATGGACTACAGAGGTGTTTATCCCAGCCATGCCAGAGTGGAAGTGGCTGGGTGACACTGGTCATCATACAGCCAGCCTGGAAGCAGAGGGCAGAACTGGGTTTACTATGAAGAGAAGATCCTTAAATTCAGTGACATAAAAAGGTTTTCAAGAAAGAGCAGATGAAGATCTTTGATGCTATGCCCTGTGCAAGGAATGGAACCTGGTGAGCGAGGAGTTCTGTGGGGTAGGGCAACGTTGTATCTTGGCCTAGGCCAACAAGGCCCAGGCCTAGGGTGGCACTTTGCAGGGGGGAAGCACGAAAAGAGTCCCTGTCGGTTTGCACTACATTTTTAGTGTAATGCCAGTCTTATGGGGTGGACTGGGCCGGAAGACAAACCGGTCTGGCACTCCCATAAAGCGGCTGCACTTGCTGCCTCTATGATAATACTGGTAGGGCCGCCATCAGGGGGAGACAGCCCATACATATGTAGCTGCCCGGGCGTCCCATGGGGCCCAGGCGGTGGGCCTTAACCAAGGAGTTGTTGTGCTGCCCCATAGCCAAACAGGAAGTGTTAGGAAACTAGTGTGCCCATCGGAAAATTTCAAGGCAGATCTTAAACAGGAAGGTGTGTGGCCTTGACTGGAAGGGGTGTGGCCTTGACAGGAAGGCATGGCTCATATTTAAATTAGGGGGTGCATGAGTTTAGTCAGGCCTAGGGCAGCACAAAACCTAAATACACCACTGGGGTAGGGTATATAGAACAGTGTTTGTCCACTTTTCTTAGTGGTGAATACTATCAGTTCTGGATTCTTAGGGGTTGATTTACTAAAATTGGAGGGTGCAAAATCGGTTGGCCTGTTGTGGACTAGCGTTTTTATATTTAGCACGCAAAGTAATATTACAAAAAATGGCTCTCCCACCACTTCTAATTGGTCACAATGGAGGGACACTGTTAATTCTCTTTTGAGGAGGGAAGAAATGGCATATAAAGATAGGGGTTGTCCTAAAAAATTTCAAAAGATATGAGAACCATGGTTGTCCGCTGCAGAAGCGACATTTGTTTCATCACTGAACTCACCTGTTTATGTTGAGCTAAGGTTACTCGATTCTTCTCGTTATGAAAATTATTGTTTCTAATATTATGACAATGTCTACTACTCTGATGGGGGGTTACGTTCCGGCGTACATATTATAAAGGAGCAAATGTTGGGTAAGGTACTACTTTGTAAGATGCATACAATGTCATGCACTTTGTTATTGGTTCTATGTTTTTTGTATTGCCCATAGGGCACTGTGGTTTTGTTTTGTTTTTCTTCCTCTTTTTGTTGTAAAAATTAGAAAAACCTTTCAATAAAAATGACCTGATTAAAATTGGAGGGTGCAAAATCTGGTGCAGCTCTGCATATAAACCAATCAGCTTCCAGTTTTTTTTGTCAAGGCTTAATTGAACAGACTGAAGTTTTTTTGAAGTTAGAAGCTGATTGTCTACCATGCAGAGTTGCATCAGATTTTACACGCTCCAGTTTTAGTAAATCAACCCCTTAGTGTCAATATCTAATGTACCAACTTTCCCACATGCATTACTGTAACCATCACTTTTTGTGTCTGTTCCTCAAGACAATCGTTTGGGGAGATCATACTCAACTAAGCTGCTCAGATAAATCAATCACAAGAAGGTTATATATTTTCCAACTCTGTAAACCTAAGCAACATACACCCGTTCAATAGAGGCACATAATATTCAATATTTTACATGTGGAAACAATCTGAGCATTCAACTCAGCCTTGGTTCATCATTCAATTTAAATGTACTTTACATGCTGTCTTGATGGGTCATACTTCATCCCAATGTCTATGTCTATTTTTCTTTGCCACTCCAGCTATTTTATGGTGAGTCGAGCTTAATAAAATGTGTTCTGTTCTCTTTTACACGTGGGGCTTGACTTAAAGAAGAACTACTCTTAATGCTATTGAATGTAAAAAAGATCATGGTGCAATTCTTGGAACCACTCTTATTACCACATTCGTAAATAGTAAATGAAAATAGAAGGAAGAAAGAACCAAAATCCTGGACTTTAGAGCAAATTGGACCACATTCATTGAATAAAAGTCAAATTATATTTATAAACACAAAAATATAAAAGATAGCACGTAAGACATGCCATTAAAAAAAAAAATGTTTTATTTCAAAATGGGTTACATGATATCAAATGAGTGAACGCCTGTGTGTCAACGCATTTCGCTGATCCGCTTCTTCAGGACATACAAGAGGGAAAATAGAAGAAAGAACAGGCTTTACTTGCCTGGGTCAAAATGTGCCTGGGTCAAAATATCCCCGGGCAGGCACTGGAGTGCAAAGAAAGGCCACACAGTGTCTATCCCACAATGATATATCAGAAATGGAGAAAGTTGAAATTGCCGGAGATTGTCCCTGAGGGTATCCCTGGATTTGGAAAAACCTATATGGGTAATCCCAGATGTATGACTAATGGTAGGATACTTTAGTATAAAAAAAGTGGGGAAGATGTTGATTCAAAAAAGAACTGCCAGCTAAAAGCACCCCAGCAATCATAAACAACTTCCAAAAGAAACAGATCCCACATCTAAATTCAAGATGTAAGGGGAAAAGAGAGGGGAGCTGTTCCACCAAGCATGCAGAGCCCCATCTACAGGATGTCATGGGTGACCCAGGGAGCTGTCAAAGTTGCAAAATTGGGCTGAGGCAATAACATTTGTTTTACCCTCAAGTGCAAAGTGGTTAAAAACAACACAAATTAATGCAGTTATATAGTCACAAAAAATGAACTAAATTGTTAAATGCACCTATTATAACTAAATTGAACATGACTTGGAATCCGTCTCTTCTAATTCCCTGTACAGCAGCATTCTGACTTTAAGAGGGAGGGGCAACACTAGGAGCCAATCAGGTATTCTGCATGTTCATGTGCTGACAAGAAATGCTCTTGTATGAGGAGGGAGCAGCGTGAGCAGAGAGGTTAATGACTGCTGCTCCTCCACTGTCCACTCACAATTTGGGAGTGGGTTATAAACCCTTACATATACCCACTAAAGTGACTATTCTCAGGTGATTCACAGAGGTGAAACAAATGTTCCTACATAAGTTGTGCCTGTTTATCTGCAGTCCCCTCTTCTCTACAAAGTTCACACATGAAAGGCTATTTCTTAGCTCCAGAAGGCAGGAGGCGGGGATCTGATGTCACACACTGCACAGCACAGAGCACAGAGCTGAGTGTAATCTGGGACCCGATACAAGGGAATGGGCACGTCCCCCGTACATAGTCTCATAGGAAAACATGCACCACCGCTGAGGCTATCATTCACCTGTTGGATGCTGGAGGGGGAGTGGGACTGTTTTCTGAGATTGATTGGTGTCGAGATTAACTATCAGAAGAGACTCATGCAGATAGCAGAGGAAGGAGAGAGCAGACAGGATTCACTCTAGGTGCTTTGGATTGAGGCCTCTACACACTACGGAAGGATATGCTTTGTTTGTTTTTCATTTCAGGGGTTTACAACCACTTAAAATAAAAGAAAAAAGAAAGGGCAGGTGACTAACCTGGCTGTGCAAAGTGATAGGGCTGTGTAATTCTTAGAATTGCACAGAAACAAACACAATTCCTTTGGCAGGTAAAACAGCCCCCATGTACATATTTTAACCGGATATTTAGCTGTTTGCCTAGAGTACAGCTTTAATATTTGACAGATTTGTACTTTTATTCTTGTACGACCTTATCCATGCCAAAGATGTGCTAGGTGGCAAGACACCTCCTGTAAACATGAGGGTCAGGTACCTGCGGCAAAGGCCAAAGTTGGCAGGAAGTTGCCTAAGGAATGTTGGCACTCCCCAGCCAAATGTAATCTCTTGGGGCTAAGATCAGAGCAGGAATGTGCCTTCCCTACCAACCATCCAGCAAACTATGCACTGGGGAACTTGTTTGGGCAAAGGTAGTCAACATTTGTTTTTGAAAGGATAGGCAAGCTTATGCAAACAATGTGAATTGACATTTAAAACAGATTTATACGAAAATAATGAAAGCTTGATTTCTGCGCAATTGCAATAAATGTTCGCCCACATCACCTCAGGCCTTTTTCCTCTTTTTCATAAATGGAGTATTAAGTACATGTTGAGTCAATGTGCATGGGACTTGTGTGCTTCTCTGAAATCCATCCTTGTTTTGCAGCGTGTGAGTCATTCTGCATTTATATAAAGTCAGGCAGGTGGTTCGAAGAGCAATAATGATGTTCCAAGTATAGAAACCCATAGCAATCAAGCAACTCTTATTTAATGCTGTCAGATTGACGCTGGGCAGCCATGTTTTACAGTAATTCAGTAAATGTAGGAGTGTTAATGAGCTAAACCTACCCAAATTAATAATAACAATAAGGCAAAGTTAAACAAAAAATGGCAAAAACCTATAGCAACTATTTAGAAGTCTAAGCATGACTACATCATGGGGCCCCCTGCTGACTTCTCTCTATGCCACCTGGCAGTGTTAACTGTGACAATATGTCATCATTTTATTAGAAAGAATACTACTCACACAAGGCAGGTAAAAAAAGGCATATCAACAAATCAGCACAGTCCATCACCACTGTAGCGCCACCCAACGCGTTTCATCTGATTGTATGTCAACCAGGAGTGTAAGAGTCTACTAGGAGACAATAGATTGTAGGAGACAATACTGTCACCAGTCTTATGCCTGGTACACACTATTAGTTTTTTTTTATGTTAACCTCAGCAGCCTGAATAAAAAAAAAATGTAGGAGTACGCAAGGAGGTCTCTGTACGAACTATGCAATGTTAGCAATCTCCCTGCTGAGCTATTGTGTTCTGACAGGGGGACGTTCCCCCGCCAGAACACACTGGTCAGCACTCACAGCCAAATGCTGATCGGCAGATGTTTTTCTGGCATGCCCATTCTACAAAAGCCGGATGTTCAGTTGACTTCCTTCAGACAGGCTGCCATACTCACAGACCAAATGTTTTTCGGCCTATGTGTACAAGGCTTTAACATAAAGTATGCCTAAATAATGGACAGGTAGCAGAAAAGCTGTAGGCATAGTCAGCACATTACTAAGGATCAATGTTGTGGATATACGTTGTCGGGGAAGAGCAGAAGTGCAGAGAATTAACTTTTAGGGTCTATTCACACTTTGCAATTTTTATGCATTGCGTTAATTCATGCAGTGCCAGACGTTAAAATAAGTTGCTTCAAAGTGGAATTTAACTTCACCCCAAACTCGCTCATCCATGTCTTTATGGACCTTGCTTTGTGCTCTGGTGTGCAGTCATGTTGGAACAGGAAGGGGCCATCCCCAAACTGTTCACACAAAGTTGGGAGCATGTAATTGTCCAAAATGTCTTGGTATGCTGCCGCCTTAAGACTTCCCTTCACTGGAACTAAGGGGCCAAGCCCAACCCCTGAGAAAAACAACCCCACACCATAATCCCCCCTCCACCAAATGATTTGGACCAGTGGACACAGCAAGGTCCATAAAGATATGGATGAGCGAATTTGGGGTGGAGGAACTTGACTGGCCTGCACCTCAACCTGATAGAACACCTTTGGGATGAATTAGAGCGGAGACTGTGAGCCAGGCCTTCACATCCAACATCAGTGCCTGACCTTGAAAATGCACTTCTGGAAGAATGGTCAAACATTCCCATAGACACTCCTAAACCTTGTGGACAGCCTTTCCAGAAGAGTTGAAGCTGTCATAACTGCAAAGGGTGGGCCAACTCAATATTGAACCCTAAGGACTAAGACTGGGATGCCATTAAAGTTCATGTGCGTGTAAAGGCAGGTGTCCCAATACTTTTGGTAATATAGTGTAGTACATGTTACCCCAATGCACTCAGCTCTTAACTATAATTTTCCACCTAAGTTTTCTGTTTTTCAGTAGCTCAGTAGTCTTTATCATCAAATTAGATTTCATGGTAAATTCCAAGTCTTTTCACCACCGCAAAAAGCAAATGCTGATAAACGTGGTATAGAAACCTGTAAAAAAAAGAATTGTAGCTATAATTATAACAATCAGAATATTTTATGTTCATATATAGTGTATATGTTAGGTAGAGATTTACTAAAAGGAGAACTCAGAATCTGGTGCAGCTGGGCATGGTAGCCAATCAACTTCTATCTTCAGTTTGTTCAAGTAAGCTTTGACAATAAAACCTGGAAGCTGATTGGCTACCATGCACGACTGCAACCAGATTTTGCACTCTTCAGTTTAGTAAATCTCCCTCTTAGCGTTTCTGTACAAAATGACTCTATTACCCAATACAATCTTCTTTAAAGGGCCTGTAGGGGCATTCTTTTTCTTTTTGGATAGAGCAGGGAAGCATGTGAACTTCTTTCAACGTTTATTGTCATTTGTGTCCCCACTGGGGAGATTCCTTTCTCTCTATTTGCCCTGGTTGCCATTGTCACTGAGACAGAAAGTGATGGGGAGTCCACATTTTTACAGTTCCCACCAGAACAAAAGCTTTTAAGGGGGAGATCCATTTCAGTGACTGCACTCTACAGCAAGAGGGCAATTACCCTCACTTTGTAGAGATTTCCTCTCACTTCCTATTGTGCACTTGGGACAGGAAGTGATAGAAAATTTCCCCAAGGGGACACAAACAGAGAAAAACTAGCAGAAAGTTTTAACTATTCCCTATCAAAAAATGTAACTTTTGGTTATACATACGGGTGACCCCGCCCCCTTCTGACATCATGTGACGTCAGAGGGGCAGGTCACTCAATTACGTCACCGGGTGGCCCCGCCCTTCACTATAAATAAATTGTCACAACAAAGAGAGCTCAGTCGGCAGGAGCCCTCCCATGGAGGAGGAGCTGTTGTGTTTTTTTGTTTGTTTTTTTCAGGTCTGTCGCGCACCATGATTGAAGTGGATTACAGTGGTTGACACTTATTTATTTTTTTCTTTTTTAATAAAGGTCTTGTCCCTAATTGTCTTCTGTGGTTTTTCCTTCTTTGACACTTTTTGGTGAATTAATAGGGGTACGATGTACCCGATACTAAATCACATGGGGTGGGATCTGGGGGCCCCCTTATTAAAGGGGGTTTTCAGAATCCGATAAGCACTCCGTCCGCACACCCCCACAACCACAGCCCAGGGTTGTGGGGAAGAGGCTCTTGTCCCCATCAACATGGGGACAAGGTGCTTTGGGGTGGGGGGCCAGTGCCCCCCTGCCCTAAAGCACCCATACTCCCCATGTTGAGGGCATGTAACCTGGTATGGTTCGGGGGAACGCTCGCTCGTGCCCCTCCCCCCCATCCTGGCTGGCCAGGTTGCATGCTCGGATAAAGGTCTGGTTTGGATTTTAGGGGGGACCCCACCTCAAATTTTTTTGAATTTTGGCGTGGAGTTCCCTTTAAAATCCATACCAGACTCATGGGACCTGGTATGGAGTGGGGGGGAACCCTACGCAATTTGTTCTGTGATTTTTCTGTATATTGCCGGGAGCAGGCAATACATTACAGCTGGGACTTTCAATGACAATTTGTCCTTCATAAATGTCATTTTTGTTCTGGCACTGTTTTAAGCATCACAAAGGTGCACCCTTTTACAGGCAGACTAAGGGACCCCCCCCCCCCCCCCAGGCACATTATTTAAAGGAATATTTCATTTTTATTGTTTCACTTTAAGCACTATTAAAACCACTGCACCTGAAAAAACGATAGATTTAAAAACTGTTTTTTGCATTGATACATGTCCCCTAGGGCAGGACCCGGGTCCCCATACACTTTTTATGGCAATAACTTGCATATAAACCTTTAAAATAAGCACTTTTGATTTTTCATTTTCGGGTCCCATAGATTTTAACAGTGTTTGAATGTTCTGACAAATTTTTTGTCTGTTCGCATGTTCCGAGGACGAACCGAACTGGGGAGTGATCGGCTCATCCTTACTGATAAGGCAGGTAAACAAATGTTCCTTACAGCACGGTTAAAGCAATGGGGATCAGTGACAAGCAACACTCCTGATGACATCTCTAACTGTCTCTGATTTTAACCCCTCCAGGTCCGCGCTATTGCCGAAATACGGCTCCAGCGCGGACCTGAAATGCCGGGAGGACGTCCATGGACGTCCTCCACTGCGCATGCTCCCGCGCGCCCCCTGGAGGCAGCGGCGGCGCGCGCGCGCGCCGCACGCTGCGCGAGCGTGCCCGCAGGTCGGGCGGACTCGATGTCCGCCCGAGACCCGCGATCACTTTCAGGAGCCTCAGAACGGGGAACCGCCGTTGTAAACACGGCGGTTCCCCGTTCTTTGACAGGGGACATAGCAGATCTACTGATCCCTGTCACTGGGATCAGTTAGATCTGTTATGTCCCGACCAGCCCTGCCCCCCCACAGTTAGAACACAGCCAGGGAACATATTTAACCCCTTCACTGCCCCCTGCAGGTTAACCCCTTCACTGCCAATGACATTTATACAGTAATCAGTGGACATTTAAATTTCTGATCGCTGTATAAATGTCATTGGTCCCAAAAATGTGTAAAAAATGTCCGACATTTCCGCCCCAATATCGCAGTCCCGATAAAAATCGCAGATCGCCGCCATTACTAGTAAAAAAAAATAAATAAATAAAAACGCCATAAATCAATTCCCAGTTTGTAGACGCGATAACTTTTGCGCAAACCAATCAATATACGCCGATTGCGATTTTTTTTTCCCCAAAAATATGTAGAAGAATATATATCGGCCAAAACCGATGAATAATTTTTTTAATGGATTTGTACTTTAGCAAAAAGTAAAAAATATTGTTCTTTTTTGCAAAATTGTCGCTCATTTTTTGTTTATAGCGGCGATCAGAAATGACGCAGAGGGGATCAAATACCACCAAAAGAAAGCTCTATTTGTGGGAAAAAAAGGACGCAAATTTTATTTGGGTACAACGTCGCACGACCGCGCAATTGTCATTCAAAATGCGACAGCGCTGAAAGCCAAAAATTGGTCTGGGCAGGAGGGGGGTTTAAGTGCCCAGTAAGGAAGTGGTTAAGGGACTGTCCCTTATTTAGAACAGGGTCCCTCTGTCCCTCTTTCCTCCTCATTTGTCCCTCATTTTGGTCTGATCTATATAGTTGTATATAAAATGCAATATTTATCTTTCAAAAAGTGTTTTCCAGTGCTAAACCATTCATCCAATTTCTAAATTGCTGCATTTGTAAATTTCAAAAGACAATATAAAGGAATAGTAGTGGTAAAAATAGCACTTGTGGGTTTAACTATATTCTTTTGTTTTTTTATAATTCTCCTTTAACCACTTCAGCCCCGGAATGATTTACCCTCTTAATGACCAGGCCATTTTTTGCAAACCGACACTGCGTTACTTTAACTGACAATTGCACAGTCGTGCGAGGTTGTAACCCAAATAAAATTGACATTCTTCTTTCCCACAAATACAGCTTTCTTTTGGTGGTATTTGATTACCTTTGCATTTTTTGGGCTATAAACAAAAAGAGGCCAACAATTTTGAAGAAAAAAAAAACAATATTTTTTACTTTCTGTTATAAAACATATAACATGTGTAAAAAAATCAAATTTTTGTATGTATTCTTCTACATATTTTTGGTTAAAAAAAATCCCAATTAGCGTATATTGATTGGTTTGCACAAAAGGTATAGCCTCTACAAACTGTGGAATATTATTTATTATTTACTTGTTTTTACTAGTAATGGCGGTGATCAGTGATTTTTAGCAGGACTGCGACACTTTTTGGGGGCCAGTGACATCAATACAGTGAGCAGTGCTAAAAAAATGCACTGTCACTGTATAAATGACACTGGCAGGGAAGGGGTTAACATCAGGGGCGATCAAAGGGTTAAATGTGTTCCCTAGGAGTGTTTTCTAACTGTGTGGTGGATGGACTGACAGGAAGAACACAGAGATCACTGTTCCTGCTTACAAGGAACAGAAGATCTCTGTGTACTTCCCTGTCAGAACGTGGATCTGCCTCGTTTACATAGGCAGATCCCCATTCTGTCTCTCTGTGGAGCGATCGGGGATGGCCGGCAGGCATCAGGTCTGCGGACCCACTGATTGGCTCCCGCTCCGTGCAGCAGGCGCACGCACCTGCATTATCTATTACACGAAATGATGTACAGGTACGTTGTTTCGTGCAATAGATCTGCCCTGTCACCGTATATATGCGGTGGGCGGTCTTTAAGTGGTTAAGGGTGCGTGGCAAGGGACGTGTCCTATGCCTACATACTTTTGCTAATAGGTGTCCCTTGTTCTCATCTCAAAAAGTTGAGCGGTATGGTACACAAGGGGTCAAGATCAATCCTTAGGCTCCGATCACTGCGCGTGTGAAGTTCAGCGCATTTTCCGCACATTTCCATATGTCTTGTGTAGGGCAACCCTTTAACTGAAAATTGCACGGTCGTGCGATATTGTACCCAGAGGAAATTTGCGTCCTTTTTTTCCCACAAATAGAGCTTTCTTTTGGTGGTATTTGATCACCGCTGCGTCATTTCTGATCGCCGCTATAAACAAAAGAAGAGCGACAATTTTGCACAAAAACCCAAATTTCTTACTTTTTGCTAGAATACAAATCCAAAAAAAAAATATAAAAAAACATTTTTTTCACCGTTTTTGTCCGATTTATATTCTTCCTCATATTTGCGATAAAAAAAATTGCAATCGGCGTTTATTGATTGGTTTGCCCAAAAGTGGTCACGTTTACAGATGATGAGAATTCATTTTTTGGGTTTTTTTTTTTTTTTACTAGTAATGGCGGCGATCTGCGATTTTTAGCGGTACTGCGATATTTCAGCGGACATGTCGGACTATTTTGACACTTTTTTGGGACCATTGGCATTTATACAGCGATCAGTGCTATAAAAATGCACTGATTACTGTGTAAATGCCATTGGCAGTGAAAGGGTTAACCTGCAGGGGGCGCTCTAAGGGTTAACTATGTTCCCTGGGCGTGTTCTAACTGTATGGGGACTGCCCTAGCTGGGGAAGGGAAGTGGTCACAGCCTTCGTATACAGGAAGGCTGTGATCACAGCCCTTCCCCCTCACACAGAACGGAGGTCCGTGTTTACTTACACGGACCTCCGTTCTTTCGCTCCGGGGGGGGGCCATCGCGGGTAGCCGGCGGCAATCGAAGCCGCCGCACCCGCTCCCTGGCCCTCCCAGAACACAGTGAGTGAGCGTTATCGCAGCCGCCGTCGTATGACGGCGATTTGCGATAACGAGCCACTTTGTCGCCGTCAACCTGCGGTCGGCAAGTGGTTAAAGCGTAACTCCGCTTTTGTGGAGAAAAAACATTCCCCCCCTGGGTGATCTTTGTACATTGCAAGGATTATAACAAACTTTGTCGCAGATTCCTTTCACACTGAGGTTCCCGAAAAATGCCTTAAATGCCTTAAAAATGCCAACCATTTATAAGGCGTTTTTGAAGCGCTTTTAAAGCATGGGCGTTAGCTATAACCCCACCTCCCTACATAATTTCCTGTGCACTTCCTTTATCTAGTGGAGGGGAGAGAAGGGAACAGGAGAGGGGAGAGATGGAGCTGCTTCTGCTATATGTTCTATTCTACTCTATTGAAAACATTTCCAGAACCAGAGACATGCACTTCGCCATTGGCTTCATCCCATCCTCCAAGCGCACACTTCAAGAGGACAATTCGTTTTGCTATATCACGACTTGAGAGTGCACCCTGAAATGTTCAGAAACTACACTCGGATGAGCAAAGCAACGTAAGTGAAACAATCCCAGTTCCAATCCCCCTAACCCTAATCTCAATCTCTCTACTATCCCTAATCCCGGTCCCAATCCCCCTAATCCCAATCTCCCTAATATCCCTTATCCCAGTCCCAATCCCCATAATCCCATTCCCAATCCAAATCCCCCTTAACCCAATCTCCCTAATCCTAATCCCAATTTCTCTAATATCCCTAATCCCAGTCCAAATCCCCCTAATCCCAGTCTCCCTAACCCTAATCCCAATTTCTCTACTATCCCTAATCCCAGTCCTAATTCCCCTAATCCCATTCCCAATCTCCCTAACCCTAATCCCAATCTCTCTAATATCCCTAATCCCAGTCCCAATCCCCCTAATACCATTCCTAATTCCTCTAACCCTAATCCCAATCTCTCTAATATCCCTAATCCCAGTTCCAATTCCCATAATCCTAATCTCCCTAACCCTAATCCCAATCTCTCTAATATCCATAATCCCAGTTCCAATCCCAATCCCCCTAACCATATCCCAGTCCCAATCTCTCTAACCCTAATCTCATTCCCTATCCCCATAACCCTAATCCCTGTCCCAATCCCCTTCACCCTAACCCAGTTCCAATCTCTCTAATATCCCTAATCCCAGTCCCATTCCACCTAACTCTAATCCCAATCCCCCCTAATCCCAGTCCCACAAGTCACCATCCTCTAATTCGCAACCCCCAGTGCTGGTAGTGTTAGCATAGGGTTAGGATAAGCATGCAGTGGATTAGCATAGGGTAATGTTGGTTAGCAGAGAGTTAAGCCTCGTACACACGGGACGACAATCGTACATACGATCGGCGCAAATCGTATGTTGCATAATGTAACTTGCATTCTGACTGCACTACACGATCGTACGACCACAGAAAGAACGTTCAGGTGCATGTAATTAGCATCCGGCCGTTCCTGACTTCGGAGCATGCGTGTTTTGGACAATACAACTTTGTTGTACCAACTGCTCTGTACACACGATACAACTGTTGTATGACCGCTTGTTGGTACGACCAAGTTTTCTAGTCTGCTCATACAACTCCCTTGTACGACCGTCGTATGTTCAACTGTTCTAATCGCGCATACGAACGATCGATATCGCATACAACAGTCGTTAGTACGACCTGTTGTATAGGATCGTTGTCCCGTGTGTACGAGGCTTTAGGGTTAGCATAGGTTGATAGTTATGTAGTGTGACCAACTGACCGATTTCCTTTTCCAGATTTGATTTTACTCCTTGATCTGTTGACGTCTCCCTTGTCGAGACAGGATACCAGTTGCAGGCATGCAATATCTCCATGTGAACGTTGCTTATAACACTCAGGTAAGTTTCCAAATCATGAAAACCCATTATCAAAATAAATAGTTCAAAATTCAATATATTTTTATTGCATAACATATCGTCAAACATATTTGGTTTAAAAAACAATGTCAGGAATCAACAACTTAGTTGTTAATGTGCCAACTAGCACAAACAGTAAATTACAACTAGTTGCCAGCACTAAAATGTGCTTACAGTATCTCACAAAAGTGATTACCCATCACACATTTTAAAATATTTTATTAGATCTATTAATATGACGACACTTAAGAAATGACACTTCTACTAGCCATTTTCCCTCCCCGGTGTCATGTGACTTGTGTCTCAGGTGTGAATGTGGAGCAGGTGCGCTAAATTAGGTGTTATCACTCTCATTTTCACAAGCTGGTTATGGCACCTCATTGCAAAGAACTCTCATAGGATTTGATAAAAGAATTGTTTCTCTCCATACAGATGGCATAGGCTATATAACGATTGCCAAGACCCTGAAACTGAGCTGCAGGATGGTGGACAAGACCACACAATGCGTTTTAACCGAACAATGTGTTTATCAGAACAGTTGCGTTTAATTCAGAACAGGGCTCGCCATGGTCAACTGAAAAATCTTTTGAAGACGTGCTCAGCGTCATATCCTGAGGTTGACTTTTGGAAAATAGACGTATGGCTGCTGCCAGCCTTGCTGCAGAGGCTGAAGGGATGGGGGGTCAGCCTGTCAGTGCCCAGACCATACGGCACACACTGCATCAAATTGCTGTGCATGGCTGTCATAAAAAAGGAAGCTTCTTCTAAGTTGATGTTCAAGAAAGGCCACAAACATTTTGCTAAAGACAAGCAAATTTACATTAAATTACATTTGATTACTGGAACCACGTCCTGTGGTCTGATGAGACCAAGATAAATTTATTTGGTTCAGATAGTGTCAAGCGTGTGTGGTGGCAACCAGGTGAGGCGTCCAAAGACAAGTGTGTCTTGCCTACAGTCAAGCATGGTGGTAAGAATGTCACGGTCTGGAGCTGAATGAGTGCTGCTGGCACTTGGGGGGCTACAGTTCATTGAGGGAACCATGAATGCCAACATGTACTGTGACATACTGAAGCAGAGCATGATCCCCTCTCTTAGAAACTGGGCCGCAGGGTAGTATGCCAACATAAAACCCTAAACACTCCTCCAAGATGCCCACTGCCTGAAGCTGATGGTAAAGGTGATGGACTGGCCAAGCATGTCTCCAGACCTAAACCCTATTGAGCATCTGTGCGGCATCCTCAAATGGAAGGTGGAGGAACGTAAGGTCTCTGTTCTACACCGAGTTTGTAAGGTCATCATCATGAAGGAGTTTAGAGGACTTCAGTGTCTACCTATGAAGCTCTTGTAAACTCCATGCCCAAAAGGGTTGAGGCAGTGCTGTAAAAAAATGGTGGCCATAAAAAAAATTTACACTTTTGGCTGAATTTTTATATTCTCACTGTGATTGCCAGTGGTTTATGGCAGCATGTTGAGTTATTTGGAGGGTATAGTACACTCACAACTTGTTAAATTCTTGTGTCATTGTGACTTGATAAGATATACTCACCTATTTACAAAGAAGTGAGGGGTGTACTCACTTTTGTGAGATACTGTATAACAATGTGATTAGGCAACACCTGTTTATAAAAACAAAGGAACAATGGTGCACTGGCCTAGCGCATTACCTTTGATGAAACTTTTATGAAAAGGAAATATACTCACAAACGTGCTTTGAAACTGAGTGTTTCACACAATTGTGAAGTCCTGCCCGTTCATCCACACGTCATATAGGCTGGTACTCACACCATCAAGGCTAACGCGTTTCGAGGTTATAATACCTCTTCCTCAGAGCCTCTGTTTCAAAGCTCGTTTGTGAGTATATTTCCTTTAATCTTTTAATAAATGTTTCATCAAAGGTAATGCGCTAGGCCAGTGCGCCATTGTCCCTTTGTTATTATCACAGTGTCTTTGGACTATCCCCGGTTCAACCTCAAGTGCCTTTTCTCAAAACGGTTTTTGAAAAAGGTTTTTCTGTATTGAAAAACATTGGACCAGGATGCCATGTCCCTCTGAGCGCAGGAAACAAGGATTTGTGTGTGGCTATAACACCAGTTTATAGGTAATGGTGAATTTTTTTTAAAGGGACAGTGTAAAAATAAAAAAAAATTAAATAAAATAAATAAGAAAAAAAAAAATTTAAAGCGCCCATCCCTCCGTGCTCGTGTGCAGAGGCAAGCGTATACATACGTCGCGACCGCAAATGTAAACAGTGTTCAACCAACACATGTGAGGTATTGCTGCGATCATTAGTGCGAGAGAAATAATTCTAGTGCAAGACCTTCCAACTCTAAACTGGTAACCTGTACAGATTGTTAAAGCGTCGCCTATGAATATTTTTAAGTATCGTACTTTGTCGCTATTCCACGAGTGTGTGCAATTTTAAAGGATAACATGGGGGTGCTGTGTAATATGCAGGGGGCTGGGTAGGGGGGGCTGTGTGATGTGTAGGGGGGCTGTGTAATGTAAAGGGGTCCAGAGGTGCGCGGGCTGTGTAATGTAAAGGGTCCAGATTATTATCTTCATTTATTAGAAGGTGAATGCGGCCCTTCATGCATTCACATACATTGAATCCGGCCCTAAAGTGGAAAAAGGTGGTTGACCCCTGTTCTAGGAGCACATGGGGCTCAGGGTCATTTCTAGCAGAGGATTGCACCAGGCTGGGGGAGAGGCGCTGCCTCCCCGGCACTTGCTGCCACGTGGCCTCAGGTGGGTGACCTAAGGGCCTAAAGTTGGTGTGCCATCCCTGGTCCTACCATAGCTGGCAGATGGATATTTTACAGTGCATCTGGTCTTGGTTCACTGAGAGAGAAGGATGCCAGTGGTACTTTAGGAGCCTTGTGAGTAGTCACCTTAAGGAGCCTTTGACAGTCAAGTTGATACACTGACAGATCTTCAGGAGACCTGCATGGCATCAGTGATCTGCTGATTGCGGGTGCAATGCTTTACAGGCTTCCAAAACAAAAAATAATAAATGCGCATTTATTTACCTGCAAAAAAATGTGCATTTATTATTTTTGGTCAAAAGGTGAACTTATCTTTTAAGTGGTTTGTCTCATCCATGTAAACTGATACATTCTAATGTAGAGCTTGAGCTTGTGAAAAACAACAGACTTGCTGGCTGGATCACCAGCCTAAAAAAAGAAAGCCTAAAACAAGAAAACAAATGCAGATTGTAGTAAGCTGCAATATAACAAATGTTTGCTTTGGGGTTTTATACTGCTGTAATGATATATAAAAGAATGCAGTCTGGAGTTGAGCTTTAAATGTTCCAATAAATACAGTGTTCCTCTTTAAGCCCCATTGTTTTATAAATGTTCTATAGTAAAATACAGATATCTGACAGCACTGTAAGTGCAGGTTTCTGATATGAGGTGCACTGAGCAATAAAAATCTAATGAGGAGCTAAATTGAAGCAGTTCCCTGGGGTGTGGATTGGCACAAGGAGCGGATGAATACAGCCAGGTCTAATATTAAGTTAGTTCTGGGCCAAAGTCTAAATTCATATTACCATATTTTCAGAGCAGCTACAAGAGGGCTGTGCATTGTTATAGTGCAAGATCATGGGAATCTTCTCCAAAACCTATGACAGCGAATACATTTTACTCTAAATAGAACCAGGACATGTCTTACATTATAAAATGTTATTTAAAGCATAACTCCGCCTTCCTGCCACTTCTAATATTGTAAGTCAGGGCAAGGAAATATCCTGCAAGTAGAATTGTTTGCCTGTTTGTGCTTTTATGCCTTTATAGAAGGATGAGAACACTGAGAAATGTTAAAAGACATTAAAGTTTCTTGTCTACAGTCGCCTAGAGAATCATCCTACAAGATATAGTGGTTACATTCGTTATTTTCAGGCTAATTTTCTTTTATTTTCATCCGCTGATCCTCTCATTCAAACACTTCCTGTGTGCCAGGAATAACCCCTTGGTGCCAGCTGCCATCAGCCCTTTAAAGCTACTTTCACACTGGGGCAGTAGTGGTAAATTGCCGCTAGTTTCATCGCCGATTTACCGCTGTTATAGCGGTGCTATGGCGCCGCTATGCAGGCAGGAATGCTGCGCTTTGGGGACCAAAGTGCCGGCGCGCCACGCTTCTGAGGCGGTGTGCAGCTGCTTCAGAAGCGCTGCCCATTGTTTTCAATGGGCGGAGTGGTGGAGAAGCGATGTATCACCACTCACAGCCCCGGCCCAAAGATGCTGCTTGCAGGACTTTTTGTAATGTCCTGCAAGCGCACTCAGGGCTTTCACATTGGATTGGGGGGGGATTTTTGAGGCGCTTTACAGACGCTATTTTTAGCTAAATAGCGCCTGTAAAGCACCTCAGTGTGAAAGGGGTTTTCTATGCCGGGAGGCATAGAAAAGTGCCAGGACGCCGCGCTTCTGAGGCGGTGTGCAGCCGCTTCAGAAGCGCTGCCCATTGTTTTCAATGGGCGGGGTGGTGGAGGAGCGGTGTATCTCCGCTCACCGCCCCGCCCCAAAGATGCTGCTTGCAGGACTTTTTGTAACATCCTGCAAGTGCACCGCCCCACTCAGGGCTTTCACATTGGGGTGGATTGGGGGGGATTTTTGAGGCGCTTTACAGGCCCTATTTTTAGCTAAATAGCGTCTGTAAAGCACCTCAGTGTGCAAGGGGTCCAAGGGGTTTTCTATGCCAGGAGGCGGGGAGGGGCTTATGGCCACGTGACCGCCGTGATTGGCTGTCACAGCAGTCACATGATCGGAAAACTCCTGTTTGCAAGCAGCGATCGGGAGTTTTCCATGAGCTGCTGGTCACTCTGCTGGGAGCGCAAATGGCACATGCTCGGCACAGCACTGTTTGGCGCTATTGCATGCAAATATGCGGCCGCTCGGCACCAAGGCCCGGCCGCCGAGAGGCCGCATATTTGCGCGCACTTGGCCCCAACAGGTTAAAGCAGAATTAAACTGTTTCTGAGCATAACAAACTGAAAACACTATTTAATTCAATTTTATTATTCAAAGTAAACTCACCCATCCATGTCTCCGTTGAAAATTACCCCCCCCCAACAATTCTAGCTGTGGCCATCTTGAGTAAGGGCATATGATTCATGTAGCATTCACTTCCTGTAATCCATCTGCCCTCAGCTTAGGCACGCAGGCAAGGGGTGTGCTTAGCTGAGAAACCCCTTCTCCAGATGAAAGGAAAAAAACATGCCCATGAAGACTGCTGGGATGTGTGGCATCATTCTGGCCTAGGCCAGAAACCAAGCTACTGAAGAAAAAAAAAAAGTAAATATAATATACCTGCCTATTTATTTGTTAATGCTAGCAGCATAAGGATTAACCATTTCAGCCCTGGAAGGATTAGTTGTGCGACGTTGTACCCAAATGAAATTGGCATCCTTTTTTTCCCACAAATAGAGTTTTCTTTTGGTGGTATTTGATCACCACTGCGGTTTTTATTTTTTGCGCTATAAACAAACAAATAGCTACAATTTTGAAAAAAAAAACAATTTTTTTTTACTTTTTGCTATAATAAATATCCAAAAAAAATAAAAAAACAAATTTATTCCTCAGTTTAAGCCGATATATATTCTTCTACATATTTTTGGTAATTAAAATCACAATAAGCGTATGATGATTGGTTTGCGCAAAAGTTATCATGTCTGCAAACTATGGGAATAGATTTAAGGCATTTTTTTTTTTTACTAGTAATGTCGGCGATCTGCGATTTTTATCGGGACTGCGACATTGCGATGGACAGATCGGACACTTTTGACACTTTTTTGGGACCAGTGACATTTATACAGCAATCAGAGCTTAAAATAGCCACTGATCACTGTATAAATGTCACTATCAGGGAAGGGGTTAACACTAGGGGGCAATCAAGGGGTGAAATGTGTTCCCTCAGCGTGTTCTAACTGTGTGGGGGCTGGCAGGGACATAACAAATCTCACTGCTCCTGAATACAGGGAACAGTAGATCTCTGTCATGTCCCCTGACAGAACTGGGGACCGCCGTGTTTACATTGGCGGATCCCCGTTCTGCCTCTGTATTAGGACTCGATGTCCGCCGGCGACCCGTGGACACACTCACGCACGTTCGGCAGGCATGAAGGCGCGCGCACCCGCAACTGCGGCTGTGCGAACCACCGTGAATATACGGCAATTCACGCAGGGATGCCAACCTGCCGCAGTAAATGTTAGTGAGCCGGTCAGAAACCGGTTAAAATAGGCCATGTTGATTGAGAGAGTACAGGAGTTGCAGCGGTCACCATTTTGTGCGGCCCCCCTGTACACCTGGATAGGAGGGCAGCGGCATGTAGAGGAGCCAATCCCTCCAGGCAGCCTCTGAATGCCCGCTTCCCCTCCTCTCCCTCCTGGCAAAATGGAGGACATCGGCTCCTCCACATGCTGCTCCACCGCCTCGCTATCGCTGTCCTACTGCACCGGGCTCCTGTGTCCTTCCCTGGTCTCCCTCAACACTGCCGGATTTCCACCTCCCGTCGGCTGCTGCGGGCAATGCTGTCAGGATGGGGAGCGGGAAAGGAGCCCCTAAATGTGTAATTTACCAGCCCCTTCTTTGTCTTAATGAATAGGGTCAATGATCGGTACCGTTCTTTTTTTAACTCATTCACAGCTCGGGCATAGTAAACTGTGCCTCAGTTTATGAATGAACGGGAAGCTCTGTACAGCGCTATTCCTGTTCATTCATTCTGTACAACTGAGGCTGCAGAGAAAGGAACTGATGAATCTGTCCTCTGTCCCTTTCTGTGTCTCAAAATGAGACCTCAGGAGTCTGTTTAGACCCCTGATATTTCACCAAAGCCCCCCCCCCCGGGGGGTCCTAAAAAATATATAAAAAATAAAATAGACGGCGCATGCGCGAAGCCTCACCGAGCGGTAATGCACGAGTGAAGCTCCGCTCCATCCAGGCACAAAACCGCCGGCGCATATGAGATTGGGTCACTGAAACTGTACCCCACCGACAGCTAAACACCTAGAGCACGGAGAGGGATAGCCGACATGGTCCTAGGATCCGCAAAAGGGAAGATAAAATCGCGGAACTTTCGGGACGCTTTATCCCGTCAGGGATCCAAGATGGCGCCGACCCCTACCACACGGCCGAACACGCCGCGCTCACAGAAGCAAGCTCCAGGCTCCTCTCAGCATCTACCTGGTGATGACACAGAATCGGCTTCTGACTCCGACGCAGGTAGTACGGGCACTGTTAAAAAGTCTGACATGTTTTCCAGGTTTGAGGCCATGCTACAGAAGGCCCTGAAACAAACCTCTGACCACATAACTGACAAGCTAACTAAGGAGATCAGAGAGCTGGGCATGAGAACCGCAGAGCTTGAGGTCAGGGCAGATGATTTGGAATGCTGTATGCAAAATAATGCTGCTGAAATTGAGAATCTAAAGGAGGAGAACTCTATGTTACAGGCTAGGCTGGAGGACTTTGAGAACAGATCCAGGAGGTCCAACATAAGGATCAGGGGGGTCCCTGAACGGGTCATAGACCTACAGGCCACCATGACAGCACTTTTTCAGGAGCTGCAGCCAGCCATCCCTATAGAAAGGCTTGA
>BLSH010162044.1:546973-558714 GCA_018402905.1 Glandirana rugosa | reverse complement strand
TGAACTTGTAACCCAGTGTGCCCCCCCCCCCCCCCCAGGTGCACTTGGAAGTGTAATCACTGTAAATCTGAGGGTAAGATCTGAAATCAGGGGAAGCTCTGCTGATTTTGTAATCCAATTATGTGCAAGCAAAAATGCTGTTTTTTATTATCCTTGCATGATCTACAGCTACTGCACTTATAGTGCAAAGTGGATTTGCCTTTAGTAAATAAACTCCCCGTGTCTATATATACTAAACTGTCTGCACGCCACTAACTAACTTGCCTAATCTAGCTCAACTTCTCTCTATCTCCACGTTATTACACTATATACGGCCGCTATGTAAGCAGCAGCCTTATATAGTGTGGGACGTGGACTTAGCCCCCTGATCAATGATTGGCCAAAGGCACCCTGCCTTGCTTGCGCATGCTTTGGCCAAGCAGCCATCAATGTACTGCAAACTCGTTGCGAACACCCCATTTTGTTCATTGTTCTACAAACAAATGAACACCCAATGTTCAAGTCAAACTTACATTCGACTCAAAAATCAGGACCATCCCTAATTGTAAAAGTAGCCATTGCCCCCTTGGGGGTTGCTGAATGCAGTGGTCCACCAGTCACTCTGCCTTCAGTCACACTGTTTCCTTTCATCCGGAGTCACGGAACAGGCCGGTACATTTGTATTTTATTAGGGGGCTAAACTTAGATGGGGTAGGGGTGATCATGGGATGCCCAGTTGATTGAACTTGAACGGGACCTTCTATATACACCTGTGTATATACAATCCTTCTTCCTCCAGCACATCACTTGCTTCAGTTAACACTTTCTCCTCCAGCACATCACTTGCTTCAGTTAACACTTTCTCCTCCAGCACATCACTTGCTTCAGTTAACACTTTACTTCTGGTTCCTCTCTCTCCTGCACAACACTTAGTTCCAGCCTAGCTAGCACGTGGTGAGGCCTGCTGTTCTGTTAGAGGCAGGGACACAGGCCCCCAAAGTGTAGCAAAGTACATTTGTGCTAGCTAGAGTTGATGGACTACTGTTTCCAGCCCATCCTCTTCCAGGCCCCATCAGCCCTCCTGGCTTCTCCGGACTGCTCCACTGCCCAGTGACACCACTTCCCTGACTGGCTCTTGTTACCTTCTCAGAGTGTCCACTGTATCCTCCCAGCCTGCTACGGTGTACCTCTTTCCAGCTTCCCAGGGTGTGCCACTCACTGACACCGATGGATCCTTTACAGAGCCCCTTTTCCTGTAGTCTTCCTCCATTGCTCTCCTGCTCCCTTGGTCAGAACTCCTGCGTGGGTTGCAAGAGGGGTTCCTTCCACTTCTCGAGCCTCCAGGCCCAAGGTAACCCCCCCTCAGACTAGGGACTCCCACTGGACCTCCTCAGCAACCTCTGATACATCTCCATCTCTTTCACTCGAACTCTCCCCCTAGACTGGGCTGACCCAAGGTATTTAAAGAGGCCTGCCCCCTGCCAATCCAGGTTGGGGATTGGTTAGGGCTCCCTAAGATACCTCAGACAATTCCACATCCTTTTCCCCACCTTTCATCCAGAACATTCCGAGCCTGAAAGGAGAGGTTACCAAGGAGTGTCATTGCCTGCAGTCACCAGTCCTCCCTGGGCCACTCCCCTGCCCAGAATCAAAACAATCAGGTCTGCACCTGAGTCAGGCCTGACCAAATTTACCTCACCTAAACAGAAAAACCTTACCACTAAGCACCTACCTAAGGTAGAGGGCGCTACATAAATGCACATTTTTTCCTTTTATTAGAATAACAAACACGTCATTCTTACCTCCTCTGTGCAATGGTTTTGCACAGATCAGCCATGATCCTTCACTTTTCAGGTCCACCACCAGTGTTCCTGGTTTCTCCCCCCAGGCCAAATGCCATCATAGCAAACAGCTTGCTACGGGGACACTCGTGCGTGCTTGCTCCTGAGCCGGCTCTGTGTATCCATTGACACACAGAGAGTGGCTCGGCCCTGCCCCACGCTCCCTCCTCATTGGCTATGGTTGCCAGCAGCTGGCCAATGGCTCCCACTGCTGTCTCTGAGCCAATGAGGAGAGAGAGACCCGAGAGAGCCTCTGCTCTAGTGCACAGCTTTAGATTGAGATAGGATCAGGTGTGTATAAGGGGGAGCTGGGGGGGCTGCATACAAAAGGCTTTTTACCATAATACAGGGAATGAATTAAGGTGAAAACCCTTCTGCCTTTAGAACCACTTTAATTTATATGTAAAGTGCATCTCCAGCCATTTTTGTTAGTTTTGAGTAGAATAAGGAATGGTAAGAACCCCTTTCAGGTTTTAATAGCTGCCTGTGCCCCGTCTGGGGAAATATACTCTCTCTGTTTACCCTGGCAACCCATGTTGCTGAGTCGGAAATTGATGCAGTATGTAAACTTGTCATCGGGAACAGGAGATGGGGGAAATCTTTCAGTGAGTATGCCGGTCTATTCTGTCAACAATGCAAGTTCATGTATTTCACATACAGAAAACCCTCATGTAGCTTTGTCATAAGGGGGGGGGGCAAGAGGTGACCCCAGGCCTGGAATGCTTGGGTGCGGCCAGGAGGAGAGAGACCTTGGTAGCAGGCACAAGGCAGAGCGGAAAGGACAGCAGGAGAGAGTACTATCCGGGAGAGATCTTCAGTGTGGAACTACAGGTGTCAGGATGTCGGTTAGCAACATACCCTGAGAAACTGTTAGAGGTATGCCAGAGCTGATTGAGGTGAGAGACAGTCTGGGAAGGATGCAGAAGCCAGTATGGGAACCCTATGTTGCTGTGGTAGTGGAGAAGGCCAACGCAGCTGGAGTGGCTGACAGGGGCTGGAGCAAGAGGATGGGCTGGGAGTAATAGTCCATCTGGCCGGCTAGCACATCAGTGTACCTACATACTAAGGGTCCAACTGTCCCTACCTGTAATGGGTGGCACGGCAGGGCAGGCCTCAATATGTGCTAGACAGGCTTGTGGAACGGAGAAGGCCTAGTAAATTTCCTTCCATACCTGGAACAAGTGTTGTGCAGGTAAGAAGAAGTGTAACGGTTAGCAAGTGATGTGCTGGAGGAAGATGGAGGGATGTATATACTGGCGAGTGCATATAGTCGGTCCCATGTACAGAACTGTTCAATTTCTGGGCATCCCATAATCATCCCTACTCCCTCCAAGTTCAAATCCCCTAATAAACAAAAACAAAACAAAGTACCAGCCTGCTCTGTGACTCTGAATGTACAGAAAAGTGCGATTGGGGGCAGTGTCATCAGGTGAACCACAACACTCAGCCACCCCTAAGGGGGGTATTGGCTACACAAAGAACACCAATTAAAGGATATCTAACCCTAAAAACAATAATGTAAAATATTGCAGCTTATAAGTCCTTGGATGTGATGGCTGTAGTTTTTTTTCTGATCTTTTTTTTTTTTTTATGTGATAAACCTGTATGTATGTAGGAGCAGTGTTGTTAAAGTATTACAGGTAACATAAGAGAGATTGGGGTTGATTTACTAAAGGCAAATAAACTGTGTACTTTGCAAAATGCAGTAGCACTCTGAAACGGCAGGTGCTCCAGAGCTTAGTAAATGAACAGAAGCTCTGCCGACTTCCATCATCCAATCATGTGCAAGTACAATGGATTTTTTTTATATTTTCCTTGCATGTGATTGGGTATTCTTTACAAAGTGAACAAAGCATATCTCTCTATATGGTGTACTAGCAACAATCCAAACCATTGAGTGTGATTTCTGTTTCCTCTCCCTGCTATCTGCATTCGTCACTTCTGACAGGTTACCCTGAAACCACAGAATCTTGGGAGATGGCCCTACCCCACCTCCAACACACAGCAGGTGAGTGGCAGCTTTAACTGTGTATGTTTCCCTATACAGAGGGGGTTGAGTCCTTTCCCTCTACTCAGGTCTCAGATTACACTCACCTCCCTGCACTATGCTGTACAGTGTGTGACATAAGATCCCTGCCCCCTAACTGCTGGAGCTGAAAAATAGACTTTGACCTGTCTGTTTTTAATGGCTGTAGAAAAGATTCTGATAAACAGGTACAATTTATGTAGGAGGATTTGATTCATCTGTGTATTACCTGGGGCCAGTCACTTTACTTCGTATATGTAAAGGTTTAAAAACACTTTAAAGCGGAGTTCCACCCAAAAGTGGAACTTCTGCTGGTTGGATTCCTCCCCCCCTCAGGTGTCACATTTGACACCTTTCGGGGGGAGGGGGAAGAGGACACCTGTTTTTAGACAAGTGTCCTTTTCCAGACATCCGGGAGCTCTGGCCGGTGGCCGCGGCTGCTGACGTCAGCAGCCCGGCTCCCTCCTCCCTGCTCGCTTTGCTTCTGGCCGCCTGGCCAATAGCAGAGCGCGGCAGAGCCTCGCGCATGCGCAGTAAGGTGCCCGGCATGAAGCTGTACTGCTACACGTCCGGGTTCCCTTACCCGCAATGGAGGCGGCTGTACCCGTCCCCCGATCCGAAGATCGGCGGTGGGTGCAGACATCGCTGGACTCCAGGACAGGTAAGAGTCCTATTATTAAAAGTCAGCAGCTACTGTATGTGTAGCTGCTGACTTTTAATTTTTTGTTTTACCTCGGACCTCCGCTTTAAGGAAAATGAAGTGGGCTTGCTCATTCTATATCAATTGCAGGGTTCACAGGATAGGTACAGATTAATGTTTCTCTTGCTCTTTACTTAATTTAATTTTTACCTTATCATGCTTCATAACTTTGCTTTGTCCTCCTGGCCACTCCCACTTGTTGGCCTGGGTGAGAATGGTGCTGGATCCCTGAACAGGTAAGTGTCCTCTTATTAAAATTCAGCAGCTACAGCATTTGTCGCTCCTGACTCCTCCTCTTCTTGGGTCATCCTGCGGCGCTTCTGGATCCTCCCCCTTGCTGAGTGCCCCCATAACAAGCCACTTGCTATGTGGGCACTCGTGTGTGCTCGCTGCCGGCCCCGCCCTACGGTTGCTCTGTCACTGGCTGTAATTGACAGCAGGGGGAGCCAATGGCTCTCACTACTATATTTAACCAATGAGGAGGGAGAGAGCCTTGGCTCTTGTGAATATTTGCTGTGAACAAGGCACTTGTACTGCTTTAACCTAACCATGCAGCAATAAAGTAGAAGATTGGACCTGATTCCAGTGTGCCGGCTCTTCCTTTATTTTTTCACATTGGTCTCTTGTGCATATTGCTGGGTCGAGATTGGGCTCAGGTAAATGTTTAGGGGGGAGAGGGGGCTACGAGGGGAGCTGCATGCAGAAATGCGGAAGGTTTTTTAACTTACTGTATAGAGTGGAAGCAAGGTAAAAAAAACCTTCTGCCTTTACAACCACTTTAAATATAGGTTTAACCACTTGCTCACCGTATAGCTGGCGGCGGCCCGCTTCCGATGTAATTATACACAGCGGGAGCTGATCGGAGGGTACCACAGACTCGATGTTTGCTGGCAACCGCCGATCCTTTGGTACAGAGGGAGAAGTACAGATGGCATGGATCCTGTATTTCTGCAAAGCAGGGACACCGATCCATGCCTTCTCCTAGGAAAAGAATCCCCCCACAGTAAGAAAACACCAGCTAGGTACACAGTTAACTCTTTGATCTCCCCTGATGTTAACCCCTTCCCAGCCAGTGTCATTAGTACAGTGACAGTGCATATTTTTTAGACCCGATCACTGTATTAGTGTCAATGGTTCCTGCAAAGTGCCAGTTAGCGTCCGATTTATCCGCTTCAATATCACAGTCCCATTATAAGTCGCTGATCGCCACCATTACTAGTAAAAAAAAAAAAAATCCTATAGTTTATAGGCACTATAACTTTTGTGCAAACCAATCAATATATGCTTAATGGAATATTTTTACCAAAAATATGTAGCGGAATACATATTGGCCGAAATTGATGAAGAAATTAGATTTCTTCAATTCTTTTATTGAATATGTTTTATAGCAGAAAGTAAAAAATATTGTTTTTTTTCCTCAAAATTGTCAGCTTTTTTTGTCTATAGCACAAAAAATAAAACCCGCAGAGGTGATAAAATACCACCAAAAGAAAGTTCTATTTGTGGGAAAAAAATGACATAAATTTTATTTGGGTACAGCGTCGCATGATTGCGCAATTGTCAGTTAATGTAACGAAGTGCCGTATTGCAAAAAATGAAATAATTTTCGACTGTGTATTTCTGCCTCCTTGTACCATCCTCCATGAGATTCTGAACCTCTCCTTTTCCCCCTCACTTCCATTGGTTTGGAACAAGCAGTTCATGTTACTTGCAGTCATGTGCACTGCTCTATGCACACTTAACATCTAATAGTCCATAGTCCATTTTGGGGGCAAACAGCAGAGGATAGCTGCATCCCTACCTACAGTGGGACCATGGAGAACGAACGTAGCCACTAGGGTTGCCACATCATCCCTTTAATCCAGGACACATCTGAATGACACAGGTTCTGAGGCTAATTTAATGCAGATGAGGCTCCAAGTGAGTTTAATTACCACCTTAATCACCTTAATGCCACCTTAATCAGCCACAGAACCTGTGTAATTAATATGTGTCCTGGATTAAAGGGATGATGTGGCAACTCTAGTAGCCACCCTCTAACAGGAAGTCATAGCCAACCTCTATCAGGAAGTTGTAGCCACCCTCTAACAGGAAGTTGTAGCCACCCTCTAACAGGAAGTCATAGCCACCCTCTAACAGGAAGTTGTAGCCACCCTCTAACAGGAAGTCATAGCCAACTTCTAACAGGAAGTTATAGCCACACTTTAACAGGGAGTCCTAGCCACACTTTAACAGGGAGTCCTAGCCACACTTTAACAGGGAGTCCTAGCCACACTTTAACAGGAAGTCATAGCCAACCTCTAACAGGAAGTTGTAACCACACTCTAACAGGAATTTGTAGCCACCCTCTAACAGGAAGTCATAGCCACCCTCTAATACATTGGTTCTCAACTCCAGTCCTCGGGACCCACCAATAGGCCAGATTTTCAGTATTACCTTGGGGAGATGCAGACTAGAATACTGCAATCACTGAGCAGCAAATGATATCACCTGTGATGCATTTCAGTTATCCTGCAAACCTGACCTGTTAGTGGGTCCCGAGGACCGGAGTTGAGAACCACTGCTCTAATAGGAAGTCTTAGCCACCCTCTAACAGAAAGTCGTAGCCACCCTCTAACAGGAAGTCATAGCCACACTCTAACAGGAAATCGTAGCCACCCTCTAACAGGTAGTTGTAGTCACCGTCTAACAGGAAGTCGTAGCCAACCTCAAACAGGAAGTTGTAGCCACCCTCTAACAGGAAGTTGTAGCCAACCTCTAACAGGAAGTCGTAGTCACCCTCTAACAGGAAGTCGTAGCCAACCTCTAATAGGAAGTCATAACAAACCTCTAACAGAAAGTTGTAGCCACCCTCTAACAGGAAGTTATAGCCACACTCTAACAGGAATTTGTAGCCATCCTCTAACAGGAAGTCTTAGCCACCCTCTAACAGAAAGTCATAGCCACCTTCTAACAGGAAGTCATAGTCACCCTCTAACAGGAAGTCATAGCCACCCTTTAAAGTGGTTGCCAACTCATGACAACCACTTTAAACTACAGGTAAGCCTAAAATAAGGCTTACCTGTAGGTCCTGGGAATATCTCCTACACCTGTACGGTTTAGGAGATATTCCCTATATCTGCATGTGCCAATGTCATCGGCACATGCGCAGTGAAGAAACGGCCCGACTGGGCCGTTTCTTCACTAAGTGTGTCCTAAATGACGGCTCCCGTGCGCATGCGTGGGAGTGACGTCAGCGCGGCTCCACCAATCACAGAGCTGGAGCCCGCGCTGTGATTAGACGGAGCTGCAGACCCAGAAGAATGATGTTGCCAGTCACAGCGGTGTGCTGAGACCGCTGCAACAGCTTCGTTCCAAGGTAAGTGTTTCATAATGAGCAAGTAGCTCATTATGCCTTTGCTTTGCAGGTTTTTTTTTTTTTGGGGGGGGGGGGACTTTACAACCACTTTAACAGGAAGTCAAATCATAGCAAAATAAAAGGAATTTGGAGGAGGTTGGGAGTAATAGAAGGGACTTTTTTAAGGTAAAAATACATATAAGAATAGATTTTTTTTTTTTTTATACCAGAGTTTAGGCCCCTTTCACACTTGTGCGATGCAATTTCACCTCAATTTTTTCCCACGATTTTGACGCCAATTCGGATCAGTACGACTTTGGTTATACTTTGTTGCAACTTTGACACAATGAAAACATATTACAAAGTCGTACAGAAATAGTACAGAATTCGCATCTATATTATTCAGGTGCCATTTGCATGCGCCTTTGAGGGTTTAACATTGATGTCTATGGACCTCAAGTTGCATCAAAGTTGGACCAAAGTAATGCAGGGACTACTTTGAAGTTGGCGCAACTAGAAGTCATACAGATATGAACGGTACTCATTGGAATTAATGGGGAATGAATTGTCATGAGACTTGGCAGTCCCAAATTGCAGGACAAGTCATATAAATGTGAAAGGGGCCTTAGTGTCACTTAATGCATAGCTAGAGTTGCCCTTTTCTTGCCAGAGGGACCATCACCCCCAACAGCATAATTGAAAATAAAAACTGCCCTTGACCATATGAACAATACTCTGTTTTTAAATAGGCTATAATTCTTCTTAGAAGAAGGTTTAAAGACTGATATAATCAATAAAAAAAATATATAAACTGTAAAGAAATGAACTATACCCACCAAAAATGACCATTGAACTGTAGCCTAACTGATACAATATACAAACAAGGAATCTTGGAGTGTTTGTTAAATGTTTCCACCAGGTCTAAAGTATTGTTTTCCCGCAGCCGCACCTACGGCTGTCCTTCTTCGAGGTTTCACCCCTTCGCCTCGGCAGATAAGAAACATATTCTGCTTCTTGAGAAACGATGATGGCTCTTGTCTATCTGGTTTGAATTATATGGCAAGGCATTCCGAAAAACATTTTTCTCATTAGCGATTTCATCGTCTGCACTGGCGCCTGCAAAGGGTAACATTTTATTGTTCCTTTTTTTTAACATTCTAAATCTGCTGCAGACGCCACAAAAATGCTCAAGCCGTCCTCTCTATTGTACGCACGCATTAATGCTGGCAGGGTGCGTGCTTGCTTTCTAGCACATGGAGAATTAGATGGACAGGCATAGTGTGGGAATCTGGTAACTAGCTTTTCTATGGACAGTTATCTGTCATGTTTAGGTCCCCCAGGTAATGTTCTGCACAATTCTAAAAACGTGGGAATGAGCAAGTATTTGGACTGTAAAATCTGGGTACAGTGCAGTATATGCAATATAGTGATGTCATTGCTATAAAATATATTTGGCAAGTAGGGTTGTCACAGTTTTAAAAATATAATATTAGCAATGTAGTGATGTCATTTTTCTTAAAATATAACATGTAGGAAGTAGTGATGTCACGGCTCTAAATTATATTTGCAAAGTAGTGATGTCATTATTTTAAAATATAACATGTAAGAAGTAGTGATGTCACTGCTCTAAATTATAATATTTGCAAAGTAGTGATGTCATTATTTTAAAAATATAACATGTAGGAAGTAGTGATGTCACAGCTCTAAATTACAATACTTGCAAAGTAGTGATGTCATTATTCTACAAATATAACATGTAGGAAGCAGTGATGTCACAGCTCTAAATTCTAATATTTGCAAAGTAGTGATGTCATTATTCTAAAAATATAGCATGTAGGAAGCAGTGATGTCACAGCTCTAAATTATAATATTTGCAAAGTAGTGATGTCATTATTCTAAAAATATAACATTTAGGAAATAGTGATGTCACAGCTCTACAACATAGTATTTGAAAAGTGGTAAGTTGTATTTTAACACATAGCTGAAAATCAGCGATGTTACCACTGTTAAACTATATTTTGTGTTTGGAGAGAAGTAATATTACAGTTGCACAAATGTTAATATTTTGCAGCCGGTGATGTCACACAAATTGTAACATATTGATAGCAGTGACATACTTACATTTGAACAATAGTAAGACCTCATACATGAGGGTGTTATTTAAAGTGGAACTCCACAACAGTTGAAGTGGTTGTAAACGCTCACATATACACAGTGAAGTGACTGGCCTCAGGGACAGAGAAGAAAGAAATCCTCCTTAATAAGTTGTATCTGTTTATCTGCAACCCTCTCATCTCTACATCCCTTCAAAGTCCAGAATTTATAAACTTGTCTGCGCTGTCAGAAAACCGGGGGCAGAGAGTTGAAATTACACTATTCAGAGCTCAGTGAGGAGAGCTCTGAGAGCTGATTGGAGGGAAGGGATACCTCCCCTTCATACAGCACACAGGAACAGAGCTGAGGCTGTGAGTCAGCTGGAGATCCCTCCCCTCTCACCTTTTTTCTCTTGGTGTCAGGAAAACTTGTCAGAAGTGACTCATGCTGATAGCAGAGGATGGAAGCAGCAGACTGAAATGACACTTTCAGTGGTTGATTTACTAAAACAAAAGAATGCAAAATCTGGTGCAGCTGTGCATGCTAGTGAATCAGCTTCTAACTTCAGCTTGTTCAATTAAGCTTTGACAAAATAACCTGGAAGCTGATTGGTTTCTATGCAGAGCTGCACCAGATTTTGCACTCTCCAGGTTTAGTAAATCAACCCCTTACTGTTCTAAATTGAGACAAGTACACACAATAGAGGGATATGTTTAGTTCATATTTCATGCCTAAGGCTGGGTTCACACTAACCGACAAAAAAACGGTCCGACTTTGATCCTACACTGCTGTGCGATTTACGGTCCTACATGGGGTCAAAGTCGGACCGTTTGTCTGTGAACAGGGATCCGACTTTGATCCCGACAATGCCAGGCACTTTGTGCTCTGGGGATCTTGAGGGGGAACTCCACGCCAAATTAAAAAAAAAAAAACCTGACATGGGGTCCCCCTCCAGGAGCATACCAGGCCCTTTGGTAAGGTATGGATTTTAAAGGGAACCCCCACATCAAAAAAACGGCGTGGGGAACCCCCACAATCCATACCAGACCCTTATCCGAGAACGCAGCCCGGCAGGCCAGGAAAGGGGGTGGGGACGAGCGAGCGGCCCCCTCCCTCCTGGACCATACCAGGCCGCGTGCCCTCAACATAGAGAGTATGGGTGCTTTGGGGCAGGGGGGGGGGGGCTCTGTGCCCCCCACCCCAAAGCACCTTGTCCCCATGTTGATGAGGACAAGGGCCTCTTCCCGACAACCCTGGCCGGTGGTTGTCGGGGTCTGCGGGCGGGGACTCGTCGGAACCTGGAAGTCCCCTTTAACAAGGGGGCCCCCAGATGCCGGCCCCCCACCCTATGTAAATGAGTATGGGGTACATCGTACCCCTACCCATTTACCTGGAAAGAAATATGTACACAAAAAAACACACAGCTTTTTAAAATATTTTATTAAATCTGCTCCGGCGGTCTTCTCCCCTCTCCGGTGTCTTCTTTTCTTCGGCTCTTTTGCGGGGTCTTTCATCTTCTGAGAGGTCTTTTCTTCTTCTCTGCGGCGTCTTCTGCTCTTTTGCCGGTCTCCTCCGCTGTCCTCTTCCCTCTCTTCTTCTTCTTCTTTTCTTC
This sequence comes from Glandirana rugosa, assembly GCA_018402905.1. NCBI lineage: Eukaryota > Metazoa > Chordata > Amphibia > Anura > Ranidae > Glandirana > Glandirana rugosa. Next base: position 547,125 of record BLSH010162044.1, on the reverse strand, counting down.
TTCTTCCCATGTTGACACGACGCGTTCTCCTTCACGAATGCCCTCGCCGCTCTGTGCTGTGCCTTATATTGGCATGGGGCGTGGCCACCAGATGACATCACCTGGAGGTCCCGCCCCATATGAGGTCACATCCTGGGGGCGGAGCTGTGACC
>BLSH010162044.1:504369-538820 GCA_018402905.1 Glandirana rugosa | reverse complement strand
CCGGCTTTATAAACACGTAGTCAATCGTCTTCGTCGACACGACTCTCGCACACGGTACTCGCGATGGTCGCTGTAGTACACTGACTGTACTGTCGGTTAACGCCGTTAGTGTACTAGTTTTTGAGGTGGGGCGAGGGCCGTAGTCTTTAGGGAATTTCCCGGCCCTCCGCGGCCACGTTTCCCTAATTCTTCTTTAAGGTCCCCATGATGGCGTAAAGGGGCATTTATTCGGTCCCAGAATATAATTAAAACCGTAGTTTTCTGTGTCATCTAGAATGGTACATTACACGACAGAAGAAAGGGGGAGAGGGAGAGACGGACAGTCCTTAGGGGTCACATTTGGTTCAATTTTAAGGTACAACGTTGCACGACCGCGCAATTGTCAGTTAAAGCGACGCAGTGCCGAATCGCAAAAAGGGCTCCGGTCCTAAAGCTGGAAATCCTTCCGGTCCTTAAGTGGTTAATAGAGTGGATTATAGGATTTTAGAAGAATTTTAACTTGGTTTACACTGGGGATTCCTGACAGGCAGAGAGGGAGAGGGGGAAAGAAGACAGCACATTACATGGTAAGATCTACTGTGTCTTTTGATGCCAAAATTAATATAAGACCCTGGCTTATTTACGGGGAAATGCGGTAGTACCCCTGGAATTTCTTCTTAATCCCTTTGCACCGGCGCCTCCCGGCCCTTTAAGGGATTTCTGATGCCGGGAGCGGGGTGGAGTTTTTGATCATGTGATTGCCGCAATTGGCTGTCATGTCAGTCACATGATGTCGCTGGTAGCGCTCATGGCACACGCTCTCAGCACAGCTGCTTCTGCTAACTGATGCACAAATATTTCGGCCTCTCAGCGCCAAGGCCCACCCACTGAGAGTCTGCATATTTGCGTACCATCCATGCCTAGGGGTTAAAGCTCAACTCTAGGTTGAAATAAAAGTCACAAATGAACTTAGTTGTGCATTGATTAACGTACCCTTAAAAGTTTTATTTTAAATGCAAGAAGAGTAAGCTCCTGGATTTGTCATGGTATCAACCTCTTGCAATCTCTGTACAGCAGAGCTTAGAATGGGACAGTGGGAAGCAGCACAAGAAGCCAATCTTTTGTTCTGCAGTGCAAGAAGCATGCTGATAGGAGAAGAGAGCAGATAAGTGCTGGAGTGCGCTGTTTTTCATTTTACTGTCCATTCATAGACTAGGGGAGGGACAAGACCTGTAAGTGTTACTGAAGAGTAGAGTTCAAGTTTAAAACGTCATGCTATGAAAACAAGAAAAATCACTTGTGATGAAGAACAGTAATGTGAGGCATGTTAATTAAAACTTGGCTTATCAATGTGGGGAGCTGTCCAGTGCTGAGCCTGGGTTTTTGCAGCATCAGCATCGGATAATTCAACGTATTTGTTTTAGGTAAAAAGAAGAAGGGTTACAGCCCCTGTCAGGTTCCTCTTCTATGTACCCTCCTCAGGGAGATTTACCCCCACTTTCCTTACCTCTAACTACAATGAGCAGTAAAGGGGAATCTCCCCACTGTGGACCCACTGGGGCAAAAATCTAAATGTGATGGCGATTCTAACCTTGTTTTATCAAAAATGTGTTTTATTTGCTGTCTTTACCCATGCTTTTCGTTTTGATAATATGGCCATATGGCTTTTTATTTTTTTTTTTAAGAATCATACTTACCTAGGTGTATACAGCATCGGTCTGATGCTGCGTCTGTCCCCCACCGACTCTAACACTGAGAACCGAGCAAACTCAGAGATCGCTTGGTTCTCAGAGCTCTCTGAGCAGAGAGCTGCTGACTGTCAGTCACTGCTCCCTGCTCTGCCCCCCTCATAATTACTGAAGCGCTGTGCTGTGGAGGGGCAAGAACGGCTGGCTCGATCCATTAGGGGTGCACGGGCGCTGCCCCCCTATCCATGCATCTGGCCCCCTAATCTACATTCAGGGTGCTGGGCGAATGGATTCCAGCCTGAGGCTCTAATAGGCTTCAAAAAAAGGTGGGCTCAGGGTGCAGAGCACTGCGCCCTGAGCCCACCCAGTTGTGTGACAACAGCAAATGAATATTCCCTATTGTCGCACTGATTCTCCTCCTGGCCAATCAGGAAGTGGGTCCTGAGACCCGTTTTCCGATTGGCCGAAAGGATAAGCTATCCTGTTGGTCTAGGAGGAGGAGGGAAGACTCGCACGGCCAGAGGAGACGCACAGCCAGAGGAGATGCAGGGGAAACCGACAGACCAACCCACCAGCCACCACTGTTTCCAGTGATGGCTCACCTGCAGCAGGTCAGCCACATCCAGCACTCCCCAGCTAGGATAGGGGAGGGAGGAGGAGGGGAAATCGGAGTGTCATCCTGGACAGGACATCTGCCTCCTAAGATAAAGAGGACTTTTGCCTTCCCGTCTCTCCGTCTCCCACGGGGGTGTTGCTGGTGTTCCCCGCCTTCATGGGGTGTTGTTTTGCTGCCCCCCCCAAATTATTGAGCACCAGCCGCCACTGCGTAGATGATCATTGAGTTGGAAGAGTGACTGAGATTGTGTGCCAGGCTACTAAAGCACCTACTGGGGAAGGGACCTTGGGACCAAACCAGCGTGCCCTTTAGCACCACTTTCCTACACTGTTCTGTGTAACCAAATGAAGACTTACTAATCCAGAGAGTACTGCATATCGGTAATCTCCTCTTTGACCAGACTACCCTGGAACCCTTTACTCTGCATGGGTATGCACCCCTTAGTTGTAAAAATGTCTCCTCTACTCTCCCTTAAAGGGACTACAACCTAAATAGTAGGGAAATATTCCATGACCCATCCCTGACGTCCTGTACAAAATGTTATATACTTTGTGTAGACGTACAATTAAGAAAAAAGTTTTGGCTAATGGCTATATACTTTTATTATTAACACAGAATGCGTACTAACAGAGGATATATTATAGATTCCATTTTGATGCATTGTTCAAGTGTGCATGTATGTCTAACAAGGAGAATGAAAAAGGAAATGATTAAGTCTTATTTACAAGAAATGTCCTTCCCCTAATAAAAAATCATGTTAACCTTTATATAGCAAAGTGGGGTTTTTTCATGTTATTTTACAGCTAATGTCTGAGACAAGCTCTTTTTCCTATCACACAATAGAGGAAAAATGAAAAGCATGTTTAAAAGCTGTTAAGTTATTTCAAGTATGTTGTCTCTTGAAACGCTGCTCATTCTCATACAGTATGTAACTCGTAAATTCTTCCTGGGAACGTATCGGTTTATGAAGTCTTGGGGAGAGGCCGGGTGAGGTAATAGAATTATTGGTGGGCCAGGAATACGAAGTTATGTAAAGTGATAACTCTAAATGGATTTGTTGGGGAACTGTAGCCAATTTAATGAACCTGTCAAACACAGACAATTTATTGGATGATAAGCTTAGGTGTTCATTCTTAAAAATAAAGGTGATGGTGCATCTCCACTCATATGGCAATGCCAAAATTATTTGGGCGATGACCATATTATCATTGCAGTGTGAAGCCATATCCAAATTTCCTTTTACGTGTGTGTATAGCCCAAACTTTTCTAAGTTTCAATAAATTTTATTTGGTGTAATAAAGAAATTTTACAGACATTTATCCGACTTGTTATTCAGTCATAACACAACTGCAATAAGATAATAAGCGATATAAATGAATATTAGCATAGCACAATGTGGGTATTGTATTTAAACCTCAGTTTGAGATGCAGGCTCTGGATCCAGTGGAGAAAGCAGAGGAAAAATAATAATGGGTGTTGCCTTAAAGTGGTTCTAAAGTCAGAAGGTTCTTTTTTATCTTAATGCATTAAGATAAAAAACATTCTGTGTGCAGCAGCACCCCTAATACCTACCTGATCCCCATCTTGATCCAGCGATGTTGTACAAGAGTCTCGGCTATCCAGGACTCTCCGTCCTGATTGGCTGAGACAGCAGCGGGGCACCATTGGCTCTCACTGCTATCAATCAAAGTCAGTGTGCCAATGAGGAGAGAGGGGGCAGGGCCGAACCTCAGCTCCGTGTTTGAATGGACACATAGAGCAGCAGATTGGCTTGGAAGCCCTCTGCTTGCTGTGGGGGCACTCGGCAGGAGGGAGGGGCCAGGAGCGCCGGCGAGGGACCCGGGAAGAGGAGGATCGGGGCTGCTCTGTGCAAAACTATTACACACAGCAGGTAAGTAAGTATACCATGTTTGTTATTTTTCAATGAAAAAAACAGAGACTTTAGTATCACTAAGTGCAGGACCTTGTCCCAAACAGTCAACTTTTCAGTGCCATCTAGGTAACGAGCCTGAGGAAACTGGAACTGTAAAGTGGAGAAAATGGCTCTTAAAGAGGGAGGTATTGATAAGTATGGGAGAGCAGTGTTGCCAACTGCCAGTAAATTTACTGACCGTTTGTAAAAATCTGTATTTTTACAACTGTCTATAAATATCAGGGTCTGATAATTTGTCATGCTGTGCTGACTTTTTAAGTGTAAACCAGGCAAACTACTTGATATGGGTATTGTCAGTGTTTCCATGTTGTGTTTAAATATCAATTGTCTTAGTTTTTAATAGGAGTTCAGTTATTTTTCAGGTTGCCAGTAAAAAATGTGCTCCGCCAGTAAATTTTCCATGTTTTGCCAGTAAAAAACGCTGCGGGAGGTTGGCAACACTGTGGGAGAGAGGGAGAAAAGAGAGATGCTCCTTCCAGTTAAGACCTCAACTTATCCTCACCACCATCCACTCTTTTGGTCTTACCCCCGCAAGGGCCCACTGATTTGCTCCAGGTTCCTTTCCCAGATTAATGTAACAGCAGCCAGGTACACAGCAACAATTACTCTTTTGACTCAATGAACAGTCTAGGGGTTGCGTTTTTGAAATCTATTGCTGAAAAACTTGGATAGGGCATAAGAGCGTGGGATACTCCATGAACGCTGAGTAGCAATCTGAGGACACTCTTCACTGCATACTACTTCTCAGGGAAGTCCCTCTAGCAATGCCTCATTAAGTCCCCTATCCGAGCTGGGGAGTGCTGGATGTGGCTGACCTGCTGCGGATGAGTCATCCCCAGAAACAGTGGCGGCTGGTGGGTTGGTTGGTCGGTTTCCCCTGCATCTCCTCCAGCTGTGCGTCTCCTCTGACTGTGTGTCTCCTCCTCCTAGGCCAACAGGATAGCTTCTCCTTTCGGCCAATCGGAAAACGGGTCTCAGGACCCACTTCCTGATTGGCCAGGAGGAGAATCAGTGTGACGATAGCGAATATTGATTGCTCTGGATCCCTAGCCCACCTTTTTTTGAAGCCTATTAGAGCCTCAGGCTCTAATCACGTGCTTAAAAAAAAAACCCCATTGGAATTCATTCGCCCGGCACCCCGTATGTAGATTAGGGAGCCGGACGCATGAATAGGGGGGCAGCGCCCATGCATCCCTAATGGATCGAGCCAGCCGTTCTTGCCCCCTCCACAGCCCAGCGCTTCAGTAAGTGTGAGGGGGCAGAGCAAGGAGCAGTGACTGACAGTCAGCAGCTCTCTGCTCAGAGAGCTCTGAGAAATAAGTGATCTCTGAGTTTGCACGGTTCTCAGTGTTAGAGTCGGTGGGGACAGACGCAGCATCAGACCGATGCTGTATACACCTAGGTAAGTATGATTCTTAAAAAAAAAGCCATAACACCAACAGGTGCCCTCTCCAGCACCCAAAACAATTAACCACTTGAGATTATAGGAAGCGCTGCTTCTCCACTCTAATCTGGAGCTAGCACGTGTTCCAGAAATTGTTTCACTGGAGATGACGTCACCAGAACAGATGACCGAAAGTCCCATCTCTACACGTTTCATCTATATCACGTCTTCAGGAAGCTCACTATATTGGTAAACTATGAGCACTTGTGGTTCTTTGCCTACATAGTTTATATTAAACATTGTCCCTCTTTTTTCAGAAAGTTGAGAGGTATATATTATCTAAAACAGCTGGCTGGATAAAATGCATCATATCCATATGAAACAGTTCATATTACTTGATTAAATAAATAAATAATTAAAAATAAAAACATAAATAATAATAAAAAAATATATATACATGTATATACTGTATATATCCTGACTATAACAAAAAAAGAGAATGCCTACATTATATACATTTATATTAATAAAAATTCCCCTTAAGTAAAATGGGACTTATTTTGCAGAATTTAAAATTCCCCTTAAATAAAATGGAACTCATTTTGCAGAATTTAGTCACGATTGACTAAAACTGCCTTCTTTGAACTAGCTTAGTCCCTTTTGAATATTCATTTTGCTTCGAGACTTAACCCCAGAAGTCTGATCAATTCTTTTGATGGTATGGTTACTAAACAAATTACATATGTGGATACACATATTTTACAGTTAAATCTTGATATTTATCTTGTTGGGAACATGATGTAACATTGTGTAATGCTGCTTATATTTGCATCAAGATTGTGGTTAGCATGTATAGTTTGCCTTCATTAGATGGTGGGCACTGCATGCAAATAAAAAAAATATTCTGATAAATTGTAAACTAGCTTATAAGAAAAAAGTAAAAGGACTGAAAAAGTTAAGTTGTTTAGCGCATACTAAGTATTAGAATATGGAACAATTCATACTAAATAATATAACTACTTTAGGTTGTGTATTTATTTGGTTTTATGGACACTTACATCATTTTTTTCGCTTTATAAACAGACTTCATTCTCTATCAATAAGTCTATTCCTGGCGAAAACACTCTAATGTAATGTAAAATGTAAATTGAGCACCACATTCTTTAAAAATGTTGCCCTGGTGTATGGTGACACTCAACATAAATGATGTCCTAGGTTCAAGGGTTGTGAATTTTTGTATTTAGTTCCCCCATATACAGTATATATGTATGTGTGTTGCATACCTCCAAACTTTTTGAGATGGGAACGAGGGACATCTATTAGCAAATGTATGTAGGCATAGGACACACCCCTGCCACGCCCCCTTAAAAGAGAATCATACACAAAAATTATTAGTTGAACCCACAAGTGCTTTATTTTTACCACTACTATTCCTTTATATTGGCTTTTAAAGTTTACAAATGCAGCAATTTAGTAATTGGGTGGAAGATTTAGCATTGGGACACACTTTTTGAAGGATACATAGTGCATTTTATATACAACTATATAGATCAGACCAAAATGAGGGACAAATGAGGAAGAATTAGGGACAGAGGGACATTGTTCCAAATGGGGGACAGTCCCTCGAAATTAGGGACAGTTGGGAGGTATGGTGTTGCACATAGTTAGTCAGATTGGGGTAGGGAATCCCAAAGGATGGGAGAGGCTTGGGAGAAGTCCTGGAGGCGAGCACGGGAGGAGGTGACTAGAGAGCAGGAGGTCTTGGGAGGAATGAATAGGCCGATTTTGTTGGTATTTTGAGGCTAAGTTAGTGATGTAGCTGGGGGCCAAGTTGTGGATGGCTTTGTAAGTTATTGTTAGTATCTTGAATTTATCTTGTTGGGTGAGTGGCAGCCAATTAAGGGATTGGCAGAGAGGGGTAGCAGACGGTGAGCAGTTGGTAAGGTGGATAAGTCTGGCAGCAGCATTCATGATGGATTGAATAAAGGATAGCCTATTTAAAGGTAATCCAATGAGGGGGGAATTGCAGTAGTCAAGGCGAGAGATAACCAGAGAGTGAATTAGAAACTTAGTGGTGTCGTTGGTTAGGAAGGGAAGTATTTTGGAGATGTTGTAGAGGTTGAGGGGGCAAGCTTTGGAAAGTGATTGGATGTGGGGCCGAAAGGAGAGTTCAGGGTCCAGGATAACTCCTAGCACCCTGGCATGCGGGGGTGGGTTGATGGTTGTGCCATTGATCTTGACAAAGAGGTCAGGGGAAGGGGCACATGCAGGAGGAAATATTATGAGCTAAGTTTTGTACAGATTGAGTTTGAGGAAGTGGTGTGACATCCATAGATAAAGATATAATCAGTAACATTGTTGGGCAATAATGTGTGTGCTAAGGATGAGCATTAAAAAAAAAAAGATACAATCTCAGCAAACAAATATAAAATATTTTTATTCAAAAACTATTTTTCACTTTGTTCCTCCCTCCATGATGTGTATGAACATATATTTATATTTGAAAATATATTATTTATATTATGATGTTATGCTGTACATTTCTCTTTGAATGATATGTTTTTCTATAAAGCAGCGGCTATTCTGCAGAAGCGACCATTGTGAAATGCATTGATATTGTATGCTGCAATTGTATTCCATGCTGTGGATGTACAAAAAAGGGGAAAGAGAGGGAAGGCATCACCACCTAGAGGCCAGTAGAAGGAGCTGTAGGCTCCCAACGCATAGTCTGTATTCCTGTAATTGCCAATCCCGACTCCCGCCTCTTCCGGCGGCGTTACTTCCGCCCATGCGGTCCATGCTGGTCAGCGCAGGTCTTCCTGGATCTGCATAGCTCCCAACTGTCCCTGATTTAGAGGGACTGTCCCTGATTTGGAACAATCTCCCTCTGTCCCTCATTCCTCCTAATTTGTCCCTCATTTTGGTCTGATATATATTGTTATATATAAAATGCACTATTTATCTTTCAAAAAGTGTTTTCCAGGGCGAAACCTTTCATCCAATTTCTAAATTGCTATATTTGTAAATTCCAAAAGCCAATATAAAAGAATAATAGTGGTAAAAAAAAGCACTTGTGGGTTTAACTAATATTTATTTTGTATAATTCTCCTTTAAGGGGGCAGAACAGGGGATGTGTCCTATGCCTACATACTTTTACTAATAGGTGTCCCTCATTCCCATCTCAAAAAGTTGGAAGGTATGGATCTGCAAGGCGTCCCAGCCTCTCTACATCTCCCATTCAATTACTCTAACTGCCGGTGGAGCCTACAGGATGGCGGATGCCATGGGACTGATGAAATTATGATAAGCGTGACTACACATCTTGTAAGTGTTTTTATACTTTGTGCATTAAATGTTGACACCTTAATACTACACTCAGGGGGTGCCTCCTCTCTCCTTCCCCTTTTTTGTCTATCTTACAGAGTTTTGACACACTCTCAGGGTGGCTGCCTCCTCTAGCTTTCAACCATTTATGTACTTGGACTAATGGACTATATATATATACTTTCTAAATAGTTGCTTAGCGTAAACTGTTACTTAGTCACATACACCTTTCTGTATGCCAGAATTTTTACTCTATATACTGTGGATGTACCCATGTTTTTTATGAATGTGCTGTACTATCATTTTAATTAGTATTTACAATAAACTTTGTTTTTAAAATACTTTGGATTATTAATGGTTTCATTTCGGTGCATTGAAAGTCCTACAATTCCCCCCTGTTATGTAGGGATTTTTGTACTTCTAACCTTTTGTGATGGTAACAGTTGGACAATCTGGTTGTTGGTTTTGGCTCCCACCACATGTGACTCTCCAATTGGTCAGGAATGGTCGCTTTCATGTATTTTAGTCAGTGGATGGGTTTTTAAAGCTTAAAAATGGTAACTTTGAATAAGAATAATGAAAAATATAGACTACTTCATGAAAAACTGACTGCTATATTTGCGGACTCCCGTGACAAATTCTTCCAGATTTGGTGACCTTGGATTGTCTCCTGACAATTTAACTTTAAAGCTATCGAGATCTCCTGGGACACTTGCTCTCTTCCTTTCCCCTACTCTCCTGTCTCCTTCTAGTTTCCCCAATCTTTGCCATCTTTTTTCTTCCTATGGTCCTTATTCTTGCTTTTCCTCACCCCACCCTTCCACTCTCCAATGACCAGGCTATTGGGTATTCCCTTTAACCAGGCAATTTTCAGCTAGCTTTCTTGCCCTCCCCAGAGCAGTCACTGTCCTCTTTAATGCCCGCTACTCAGTTGACCACAAATTTCTCAGTAGAGGTGCAGATAAAACTACCTTTGCACTCTTTTCTATATATGTTTTGTGAACTCTTTTTAGCTGTTTTTCCATATGTTATATGGTTACCATCTAGATCCCAATTTGGTAACCGTGGATTGCATATACTCCCCCCTCCTTATTTCATCATCTTCTCCTTACAATTTAACTTTTAAGCCATCAAGATCCCCTGTGACCTTTTCTCTCTTCTGTTCCCCTACACTCCCATTCCTTTATAGTTTCCCCAATCTTTCTCTTCCTTTTTCTCCCTATGACCATTATTCTTGTTCTTACTCTACCCCCAACACCCTGGCTATTGGGTACTCCCAGCGGAGCCTATCCATTAGGGGCGCACCGACACTGCCCCCCTTACTCATCTGTCTGGCCCCCTGATCTACATATCAGGGCACCGGACTATGGATTCCAATGGGGAGGAGGAGTGTCTTAGAACCAGAGGCACTAATAGGCTTCAAAAAAGGGTGGGCTCGGGGCGCAGTTAATTTTTGCTATTTTCCCACTAAATCTTCTCCCTGCCAATCAGGAAGCAGGTCTGAAACCTGTTTCCCGATTGGCCAAAACGTTAGGCTATCCTATTGGACACCTGACGTGGAGCCAAGGAGGAAGCCGCTGGAGCCACTGCTCACACCCTGCCACGCTGGAGGACACCCGCCACCTAGATCGGGTAAGTGCTGGACCTACTGGCAGACGCGCGCGGGGGAGGAGGTTGGGATGTTAGTGCCGCGCTGCTGCCCGCTCGGGGGGTGGTTGTTTGTCGCCCCTCCCCGAAAAAAACACCATGTTTTCTAAATATGTGTAGCCAATGGCCCCCCTTAGGGGTGGCTGGTTGATGTGGTTCACCTGCTCACAACTGCCCTCAATCACATTCCTACTGGCATCCGGAGTCAGAACACAGGCTTGCTCTTTGTTTTTGTTGCTTTCATTTGGGGATTGAACTTGGATAGGCATTGGGGTGGTTATGGGATGCCCAAAGATCAAACAGTTCTGTACATGGGACCAATATATACACCTCTTCAACTTCACTCCAGCATACTTCTTGCTTCACTGCTAACTCCTGGTTTCTCTCTCCTGCACACTTCTTACTTCCACTGGTGAGGCCTGGATGGAAATTTACCAGCCTACTTACAAACTTGCATGGCCTAGCTAGCACATGTGAGACCTGATGTAGATTTATCAGGCCTTTGGACCACCCTTTGTGGGTATAGGGGTTGAGGTTCCCCTAGTGTAGCAAAGTCACTTAGTTGGTGCTAGCTAGCCAATGAAGGACTACAACTCCCAGCCCATCTGCACACTGTCCATAACACCAGACCCCAATCTCCTCCTGCACCTTCTCTTGACTGTCTTCTTCCCAATCCGTCTTATGCATCTACTCCCTTGGGCTGTGTCACTCATTGTTACTTGAAGTTCCTCCCAGAGATCTCTCTGTAGTCTTCTCACTCCTGCTGTCCTCTTCCGCTCACCCTTGTGCCTCTCCTCCAGGATCTCTCTCTCCTCCTGGCTGCACCCGAGCTCTCCCCAAGGCCGAGGTCAACCCCCCCCCCCCCAAGACTAGGGGCTCCCTCAGGCCTTAACAGCCTCCACACTACATCTCCGTCACTTACACCCGAACTTCTCCTCCCCCCTCTGGGCAGACCACAGTATTTAAGGAGGCCTGTCCCCTGCCAATCCAGATTGGGGATTGGTCAGGGCTCCTTAACATACTTCAGAAAGCCTTGCCTCCTCTTCCCATCCCCTTTTCCAGAAGAAGAGGGGAGGGATAACCAAGGGGTGTTGCTGCAGTCTCCAGCTCATCCTGGGCCACTCCCCTGCCCAGAATCAAAACAATCAGGCCCCCTGACCAAATTTACCTACGCTAAAGAAAAATCTACTTCTAAACACCTACCTATGGTAGAGGGTGCTAGATATGTTTTATTGTGAATCCTTTAATGCTATTTTTCCATATTTGTTATGGTTACCATCCAGATCTCTCACTGTACACTTTGGGGTTGATTTACTAAAACTGGAGAGTGCAAAATCTAGTGCAGCTGTGCATGGTAGCCAATCAGCTTCTAACTTCAGCTTGTTCAATTAAGCTTTGACAAAAAAAAAAAAAAAACTAGAAGCTGATTGGTTTCTATGCAGAGCTGCACCAGATTCTGCACTCTCCAGTTTTAGTAAATCAACCCCTTTATTTATATTTGAACTATGGGGTTGATTTACTACAATTGGAGAGTGCAAAATATGATGCCGCTGTGCATGGTAGCCAATCAGCTTCTAAATTCAGCTTGTTCAATTACAGTAAGCTTTGACAAAAAAACCCTGGAAGCTGATTGCTTTCTTTGCAGAGATGCACCAGATTTTGCACGCTCCAGTTTTAGTAAATCAACCCCTGAGTTACTTTTGTGTAATGTGAAAACTGCCAATAAACCTTTTTTTAAAGAAAAATACAGACTATCGAACTATTGGATTCAGATGTATGTGGACACAATTATACCTCAGACAGTCAGACACCAGATGTCTTGGAGGAAATACGGAAACGATGGCCCCTACTGACTTCTGCAAAGAGGGAAGCCATTCAGCATTAAATTTCCCTTACCTCTAATGTTTATTAATATTTATACCAGGCAAATATCACTGGAAAATGGAAAAAAATTATTTTACATTAGGCATTACATTCTTTCTCAACAAGAAATACTTTGGCATAGATATTTTCAATAAAGTCAGTAATAAAAGAAAAAAAAATCATAAACCCATTGTCTACTCTTTTTTTTTTCTCAACTGTGCAAATGTCGTATGCCAGACACAATTCTAATCTGCAAAGAATGCAGCTGTCTCTCAAAATGCTTAATGGGAACAGTCATGCTAACAAGTTTAACTACGCCGCTAACCACACAAACCGGTCCAATAATCACTGTGATTACGCATCATGTCTAAAGAAATGCCAATCAACAATCCTATTATCGCACTATCGTATTATGCAATACACAATGGAAAACATACAAAAATATTTAACATCATTATGGATTGTTGGGATGCATCACTCGCTTGTACATCTTCAGTCTCTATGCTGGAAGTGAGCTTGGGTGGCCCTTTTCAGAATCCTGGCAGCTCCTTCTGACTTTGTGGACACGATACCTTGAGGCCCTTACACAGAAATCAGAAAATCATACCAAAAATACCGCTTTTGAAGCGATCATTCGATAATCTGATCGTTAGTATACAGCAGGGATATGCAATTAGCGGACCTCCAGCTGTTGCAAAACTACAAGTCCCATCATGCCTCTGCCTGTGGGTGTCATGCTTGTGGCCAGGGCCGGCTCTACCACTAGGCGAAGTAGGCGGCCGCCTAGGGCGCACTGCCGCCTAGGGGCGCCTGGCCACTGTTGATCTGTCACTGGCTGCTCTGCATTGATTCATGTAAAACCGGACACTGACTGAGATAATGAGATTGTATTATCACATGCCATTTGCAAATGTACATAGAAATAGTGACTGATCTGCCAAATACCCCCCTCTGCCCCCACCCCTGTGAGGCTGTATTTGATGGGCACAGATGAAGCTGTATTTGATGGGTACAGGTGAAGCTGTATTGATTGGCGCTGGTGAAGCTCTATATGATGGGCACAGGTGAGGCTGTATTGATTGGCGCTGGTGAAGCTGTATTTGATGGGTGCTGGAGAGGCTGCAATTCATTGGTGCTGATCAGGCTGGGCAGGGAAAAGGGGGTGGAGCCAAGTGGGGCGACAAAATGAGGTTTTGCCTAGGGTGTCAAAAATCCTTGCACCAGCCCTGCTTGTGGCTGTCAGTGTCTTTCTATGCCTCATGGGACTTGTAGTTCTGCAACAGCTGGAGGCCCACTAATTGCATATCCCTGGTACACAGCATTCAAAAGCCGATTACGACAGCTCATCTGATATTATCTGATCAGACAAGCAGGAAAACATTTTTCGTGTAATATGAGAACCTACGATTTTCTTTTAATCAGTACAGTTGTCATTCAAAAATACAATACAAATATAATACAATACATGACATCACTTCCAAATTTTTATTCTGTTGTACGAGAATTTTCGTAACTTTTGTAAACTCTTCATTTTCGATATGAGATTTGCATGCAAATAAAATACATACGATCATCTGTCCAATAATTTAATTGTGTGTACCAGGCATTAGAGCCGGTTTGCACCATATGCAGTCTAGTGTGTTTTTTCTTTTTATCAAAACACATGAAGAGTATAGTATATGTGTTACACTTGCCTAGTTCACACCAGTGCAGTCAGTTCCAGTGTGTTGATAGAACACAGAGCATACTGCATTTTTTTCTGCACAGAACTGTACTGGAACGCGTTAAAACACATCAAAAATGCACCGAAACACATCTAAATACATCAAAAATGTATTACAGCAAAGAAACCCAGGAAACTTTGGAAAACGCATTAAAAACACATAAAAAATGCACCATAATGCAGCAAAAACGCGCATGAAGAAAAGCATCCGGAACGCATCTGGTCTGAGTTTCTGTGGTGTGAACCGTCCGAAAAGTGGAACAAAACTTAAATGAAAGCCTCCCCCCGCCCCACCATCTTTAAAACTCCAGTACATGCACATATATGAGCTGCCGGTGACTTCCAGATATCTAGGATCTGGAAGAGACCGGCAACGCATTGCGCACCAGGAATTATGCACATCCGCACAAACGCTGCCAGCTTCTGGCAGATTGCTACTATACCGCCGCCAATGTTTGCTCACAAATCTCTTGCACATGCTCACGTATGTCGTGCACTTGCAGCTTAGTAACACACAGCGGGGCCCGGCCTAGTAGTAGCTTTGTAGCACAAAAAGATATAGAAAGGTAAAATAGAGAAAAACATTTTTGCTTTGTGTAAGAGGGAGGGGGGAGGGATAAAATAAAGAAAAGTATTGTTGGAGTTAGTTTAGTTCCATTTTAAAGCCCAACTGAACCTTCCATTTAAATAAGCTAAATACATTCCAGGAGCATCAAAACGAAAGGTGTACCAGGTCTTAGAGCAGGGGTGACCAACCGGTGGCCCTTGGTGCCCTCTGATGTGGCCCGTCACCTCTTGCTCTGGGATGGCGGGTCGGCAAGCCCAGATCCCAGGTTCCCGACCTGCCATCCCTGAGCGTCAGTGTGAAACGGAGCCGGCACTAGAGGAAGCAGAGCCCATTCTTCCTGTATAGTGCCGACTCCTGTCACAGGCGGAGTGATACCAAATGTACTCCGCCTGTTATAGGAGCGATACAGGAAGCATCGGCTCTGCTCTCTACTGAAGCCGCATGCTTCCTCCTACACCGACTCCTGTCACACTGATGCTCGGGGATGGCGGGTTCGGGAACCGGCCAGCAATACCCACTAACAGTTCCCACCAGCAGTACCCGCCGGTGCTACCAGCCAGCAGGACCCTTCAGCAGTACCCACCAGCAGTACACGCCAGCAGTACCCACCAGCAGTACCAGCCAGCAGTACCCACCAGCAGTACCCACCAGCAGTACCAGCCAGCAGTAGCCAGCAGCAGTACCCACCAGCAGTAGCCACCAGCAGTACCAGCCCTGGAGGACAGCCAGCAGTAGGGTGTCAGAACCAAGGGCTATCAATCAAGGAAGCAGTCTACACGCTCAGAGCTCACAGCTACTTCTACTGGCCTCCTTCCAGGGGCCAGTAGAAGGAGTTGTGAGCTCCGAGCGCGTAGCCTGCTACCTTGATTGACAGCCCTTGGTTCTGACACCCTACTGCTGGCTGTCCTCCAGGGCTGGTACTGCTGGTGGCTACTGCTGGTGGGTACTGCTGCTGGCTACTGCTGGCTGGTACTGCTGGTGGGTACTGCTGGCGGGTACTGCTGGCTGGTACTACCGGTAGCGCGCACGCACTCACTGTGTGCGATCTGGCAGCCGCCGCCATATGACGGCGTTTTGCGCAGGAGAGCCACTCTGTCGCCGTCAGATGCAGATCGGCGGTCGGCAAGTGGTTAAAATGGTGCATGCTCCTGAACCTTTTCTTTTCCCCTCTCACTTCCATTTGTTTGGAATGAGCAGTGCACGTTAGTTGCATTCATGTGCACTGCTCTATGGAGACTACAAATCCCATAGTCCATCTGGGGAGCGAGCAAAAGAGGGCGGCTACATTTCTATACACAGCGGGACCACGGAGAATGAGAATGTAGCCACCCTCTAACAAGGAATTTGGAAGTTTGGATTCTGAGGATAAAATATATTTCTTGAGTTATGAATAGTTTTTAAAACCAGAGTTTAGTGTTGTTTTAATGAAAACTGAAGAATGGAAAAAAAAGCAAAAAAAAAAATGTTGCCTAGAGTGACTCATCAGATTTATCATTTTTTCACCCACACCCAAGAACGGCCATTTGTTTATTTTTTGACCTGAAAAGGGAAGACAAAGGAAAAGTTAAATGAATATGAATGTACTTTTCTGCAAATGTTTCACATTGATTTTTCCAAATGTTTAGGGTTGCATATTTTACTTTAGGCCAAAATGCATCTTGCCTGAAGAATGCATACATTTTGGCTGCTGAGAAAGATTACAATAATTTCCTATGCACACACAAACTGGACCATCTTGGATAAAATATAAAAAAAAAAAGTGGAGGCGACTCATTAATCACAGAATATAAATGCCCTGAATTGAAGCTAAGGACACTTGGGATGATGGGAATGTTCATAAGTAAACAGTGCCCTCTAGAGCATGAAAGAGAAAATGGCAGTAGCAAAAAACCATCTATAGCTGGTCATAGACGGATCAAAAATCATTCGGTTCAGCAGGGACTGGCTGAATTTCGATCAGTGTGTGGCCAAACAAGTTGGTAAAAATTTCTTAATCAGCGTCTGCAGCCAATTGGCGGATGTTGATCAGTGTATTCTGACAGCGCCGGGTCCTGCTGTCAGAATTTAAAGGAGAAGTACAGCCAAAGCTCCTTTGCCTGTGCTTCTCTGTGGATCACAGCAGTGCAGTCCGTTCTGCACTCCTGTGACCCGTTTTCAGCCTACAGCTAAGGAACACATGTAAATGTTTTTTGAATTTATCTACACTCCTTGCTGATAGTGGAAGGGAGTTCCACATCCTCACTGCTCTAACAGTTAAAGCGTTTGTTAACCCCAAAAAAAACAAATGCTGCTCCTGTATCTTTAATGTGCAATTAGCAGCATGGTGCTTTTGCTTTTTAAATTCTCCCTCTGTATCCCCTAAAACAGAGTTTCTCAACCCGTGGTACGCGCACCCCTAGGGGTACGTGCACCACGGGTAGGGGGTACGCCAGCTGTGTTTGGGGACAGGGTGCCAACGGGTAAAAAATGTAATGTAGAGGCAGCTTGCTGTATTACAATTGCAGAGCTGCCCACAGCGGAGCGGTGAGTGTGCCTCACACACTCTTCCCCAACAGGAGCTTCCTGTCACTCTAAGGCTAGGAGCGGGGGATGGAAGAGGAGTTGATAACACTGCAGTCTGTAATGTTATCTGTGCTCTGCAGTGCTTAACTTTTTTTTTTTTTGAAGGGGGGGGGTTAATCTATAAGGCATTTGTAATATGCAGCATGGAAGGGGTGAATTGCCATTGGTAATTGATCCATTAGTGACCAGTAGCAGTTAATTACCCCTTTTGTGCTGCATTAGTGGCAGTGTTAATTAATCCCTTTATGATGCAGCATGAAGGGGTTAATAAACACTGACACTGGTGTCACTAATGCAGCACAAAGGGGTTATTGTCACTGGCCACTAATGCATTAGTAACCATTGGCAATACATTAACCCCTTCCATGCTGCATATTACAAATGGGGCTGTATTTCTGGGTACTGATCAGGCTGCAATGCTGGGCACTGATCAGGCTGTATTGCTGGGCACTGATCAGGCTGCAATGCTGGGCACTGATCAGGCTGCATTGCTGGGCACTGATCAGGCTGCATTGCTGGGCACTGATCAGGCTGCAATGCTGGGCACTGATCAGGCTACAATGCTGGGCACTGATCAGGCTGCAATGCTGGGCACTGATCAGGCTGCATTGCTGAGCACTGATCAGGCTCCAATGCTGGACACTGATCAGGCTGCATTGCTGGGCACTGATCAGGCTGCATTGCTGGGCACTGGCAAGGCTGCATTTGATGGGAACTGGCAGGGCTGCATTTGGTGGGCACTGGTAAAGCTACATTTGATGGGTACTGGTAAGGCTACATTTGATGGGTACTGGTAAGGCTAAATGTGATGGGCACTGGTAAGTCTGCATTTGATGGGCACTGGTAAGTATGCATTTGATGGGCACTGGTAAGTCTGCATTTGATGGGCACTGATCAGGCTGCATTTGATGGAAACTGATCAGGCTGCATTTGATGGGCACTGATCAGGCTGCATTTGATGGGCACTGGTAAGGCTGCATTTGATGGGCACTGGTAAGGCTGCATTGGTGGGCACTGATCAGGCTGCATTTGATGGACACTGGTAAGGCCGCATTTGATGGGCACTGGTGAGGCTGCATTGAAGGGCACTGGTGAGGCTGCATTGATGGGCAATGGTAAGGCTGCATTGATGGGCACTGGTGAGGCTGCATTGATGGGCAATGGTAAGACTGCATTGATGGGCACTGGTGAGGCTGCATTGATGAGCACTGGTGAGGCTGCATTTGATGACGATTTTGCACACAAACAAAAACCATCACAAACACACACAGAAATCATCACAAACATATACTGACATTACACACAAACAGAAACCATGACACCCAAGCAATAGAAATTACTTTCTCGAGACAGGGGTACTTAGGAATTTTTTTTAGATCTGCAGGGGTACTTCACCGTAAAAGGTTGAGAAACACTGTCCTAAAATACCTGTGTGAAAATGTCAGGTCATGACTTCCTCCCTGAGTGCTGACTCCCCTATCATATTAGCTGATCCTGAGAGCCCGTGGTCTGTGCAGTCTGTGTCACTAGCAGCTCTCCTATTCTCCTCTGCCTGTCTTCAACTCCACCCTCCTCCCCCTCCCTCTCCCTGTCAGTATGTAGAGTCTCTTCTCTGCTCTCATAATTAACTTTTAAAGCCCCTATCCCCTGTGTATTAGAACAAGAAGTTTGCCTGTGTCCGTGTTATATCATAAATATTCTTATCTGTATAGATAACACTCCGGCTTCCTACACACGGCTCTCTCGCTCTCCTCTCCAGCTGACGTCAGCAGCACTGCTCAGCCGCTCCCTCAGGAACTCTTTGCTAAGCAGAGGAGAGAGAAAAACAACAACTGATCCTAGAAAGCCTGTGTGTTATCTGTACAGACAAGTATATATATGTTATAACACAGGCACAGGGGAATTATTGTGCTAATACAGAGGGAATGGGAGCATTTTATACAAGTGGCTTAACCACTTGCCGACCGCCCGCCGCAGAGTGACGGTGGCAAGATGGCTCGTTATCGCAAAACGCCGTCACAGGACAGCGGCCGCGATAACTAGTATTGTGAGCGCGCGCTGCCGGGGGCGCACTCGCGCACTCACTGTGTTGGGGGCCAGGGAGCGGGTAGGGTGGACTCAATCGCCGCCGGCGACCCGCGATGGCCCCCCCGCAGTGAAAGAACTGAGGTCTGTGTATGTAAACACAGAACTCCGTTCTGTTAGAGGGGGAAGGGCTGTGATCACAGGCTTCCTGTATACGGAAGCCGTGATCACTCCCTTCCCACAGCCAGCCCAGCCCACATACAGTTAGAACACACGGAGGGAACACAGTTAACCCTTAGAGCGCCCCCTCCAGGTTAACCCCTTCACTGCCAATGGCATTTACACAGTAATCAGTGCATTTTTATTTCACTGACAACTGTATAAATGCCAAAGGTCCCAAAAAAGTGTCAAAATGGTCCGACATGTCCGCTGCAATATCGCAGTACCGCTAAAAATCGCAGATCACTGCCATTACTAGTAAAAAATAAAAAAATAAAAACCCCAGAAATTAATTCTCATCATTCGAATTTGCGCAAACCAATCAATAAACGCTGATTGCAATTTTTTTTTTTTTTTACCAAAAATACGAGGAAGAATATAAATTGGCCAAAACCAATGAAAAAAATGTTTTGTTTTTTTTTTTTGGATTTGCATTTTAGCAAAAAGTAAGAAAAATCGTTTTATTTTGCAAAATTGTCGCTCTTTTTTGTTTATAGCGGTAATCAGAAATGACGCAGAGGTGATAAATTACCACCAAAAGAAAGTTCTATTTGTGGGAAAAAAGGATGCAAATTTCGTTTGGGTACAACGTCACATGACTGCGCAATTGTCAGTTAAAACGACGCAGTGCCGAATCGCAAAAAGTGCTCTGGTCCTAAAGTGGGAAATCCTTCCGGGGCTGAAGTGGTTATCAACCACTTTAACCACTTACCTACCGGAGCCCTTTTTTACATTTGTTGCGATTTGAATGAGAACAGGCTTTTTTGCTAGAAAATTACTTAGAACCCCCAAACATTATATATATATTTTTTCAAACACCCTAGAGAATAAAATGGCGATCGTTGCAATACTTTTTGTCACACGGTATTTACGCAGCAGTTTTTCAATCGTGATTTTTTTTTTTAAGTTAAAAAATAAGAAAACAGTAAAGTTAACCCAATTTTTTGTATATTGTGAAAGAGGATGTTACACCGAGTAAATAGATACCATAAATGACACCGTTGAAAATTGCTCCGGTACATAAAAATCTCCATAAGCAATGCTTTAAAAAAATGTAATGGTTACCAGGTTAGAGGTGCAGAGGAGGTCTTTTGCTAGAATTATTGCTCACACTCTGGCGATCGTGGCGATACCTCACATGCGTGGTTTGAACACCGTTTTCATATTCGGGCGTGACTTATGTATGCGTTGCCTTTGCTGCGCGAGCTCGCTGGGACGGTGGCACTTTAAAAATTAATTAATGTTTTATTTATTTATTTTTTAACACTGTTCCTTTAAAAAAAATCTGATCACTTTTATTGCTATCACAAGGAATGTAAACAAACAGTGACCGGCACCCTTTATGGAGGGATGGGGGGTCTAAAAGACCCCCCATCCCTCCTTTGCACTTAACAGTATTCAGATCACCAAAAAAACGGCGATTCTGAATGCTGTCATTTTTTAAAAACCGGTGCCATTGGCCGCCGAGTAAACCGGAAGTGACGTTGTGACATCGCTTCCGGAATTTGATGAAGGAGACCCGATTGGAGCCGATACCGGCTTCAATCAGGTCTCCTTCTAGCTGGCGGACGCGCTGCATCAGAGCTCCGGTCTCCCGGTGGGACGGGAGGCCGGAGAAGAGCGGTGGAAGGCGGCGGGAGGGGGGGTGTCCCCCCCTGCCCCCTGGGATACAGACCGAGCAGCCGACTGCCCGTTCTAAAAAACGGTACTAGAATATAGCCTGAAGCTGCAGGCTATATCCTGATACCATCCACTTAATGCAGCCGCCACTTATATACAGCGATTTGCGGGAAATGGTTAAGAATCCATTAAGCAGTTTAACCCCCGAGAGGATTTACCCACTTCCTGACCCGACCATTTCTTGCGATACAGCACTGCATCGCTTTAAACTGACATTTGTGCGGTCGTGCGGCGCTGTATCCAAACCCATTGACATCCTCTTTCCTTGCAAATAGAGCTTTCTTTTGGTGGTATTTGATCACCTCTGTGGTTTTTATTTTTTGGGCTATAAACAAACAAAGAGAGACAATTTTGAAAAAAAGAAACTTTTTTTTAGTTTTTGCTATAATACATATCCAAAAAAAATATATAAAAAAACTAATTTATTCATCAGTTTAGGCTGATATGTATTTTTCTACATATTTGTTGTTAAAAAAAATCGCAATAAGCATATATTGATTGGTTTGCGCAAAAGTTATAGCGTCTACAAAATAGGGGACATATTTATGGCATTTTTATTATTCTGCCACGTGCATCGGCTCCCCCGGCGTGCAGCGGGCACACTCGCCTGCTATTTCCATTTAAAGGGCCAACATACATGTACGATGATTTGCCCAGGGCTGCCACTTTGCAGCAGTGCATGTACATGAGCTGATCAGCGAGTGGTTAAGATTGAACCATTTCTCACCTAACTTCATTGTGTGGCCTGTGGCCATCTTAGGTTAAAGTGGAGTTCCACCCAAAAGTGGAAGCACCGCTTATCTGCCTCCTCTCCCCCTCCAGTGCAGCATTTGGCACCTTTTGGGGGGGGGGGGTAAGCGGGTACCTGTTTTTGACAGGTACCCAGCCCCACTTCCGAGAGATCTCGCCGCAGCAAGATCATTCGGAAGTTTGCCCCCCTCTTCCTTCCCCTGCCACCAGGCCATTCAGAATGGGCAGTGAGCTCCACGCATGCACAGTAGGGAACTGAAAGGCTTCACTGCTGGTTTCCCTTACCATGAATGGCCATTGGAAACATTGGCTGGGGTGCCGACATTTCTGTATTCCAAGACAGGTAAGTGTCCTAAAATTTAAAGTGCAGTGTGTGTAGCTGCTAACTTTAATTTTTTTGCTGGGGGGGGCAGAACTCTGCTTTAAATAGTTTCCTATCAATGCTAGTCGCCATTCAAGGATTTGCATGTTGCTATCACATCCCTTTTTAACTGTCTCTTCTACATGGAGAATAAGTTTAACGTTTGTAGTCGTTTCTCATAACTGAGTAGGGTTGCCACATCATCCCTTTAATCCAGGACACATATTAATTACACAGGTTCTGTGGCTGATTAAGGTGGTAATTAAACTCACTTGGTGCCTTATCTGCATTCAATTAGCCACAAAACCTGTGTAATCCATCTGTGTCCTGGATTAAAGGGATTATGTGGCAACCCTATAACTGAGGTTCTCCGGCTCCATTGTTTACTTTGTTGCCTTTTTCTGGACTCTCTCCAGCACCAGCACATCCTTCCTGAGGACTGGTGACCAGAACTGGATGGCATAACTCAACATGTGGCCAAACCAGAGTTTCTGTGGAGTAAATTCCCTTTTAATGCATGCTTATAGACTGCTGGCCTTGCTTGCTGCAGCTTGGTATTGCATCATGTTTAGGGTGAACCTTGCGCCACTCTCTAACTAATGAGTAGTAAAATATATGAATGTGCCCAAAGACAAAATAAATAAATATATATAAACAGAGGTTGCTGCAATACCTGATATATCACAATATATGAACAATGGTACGAAAGATGATACTGCGCAGCCTAATAGGACTTAAACTTCTGGTGTAGGTGACAAATAAAGTGCAAACGTGACAATAAACCAAACAATGTGTTACTTAAATCTCTTATGTATAAAATATTGTAAAGTGCATATTTATAAAACTGTGTCCTTTATCAATAATGGTGCTTCACAATTACCTCAGTAGTGACTTCAATAAAATCACATAAAAATATTAATGGTGAATCAAAATAATTAAGACACAAATAATATTCTCTTATAGACAAGTGACATAAAAAGTGCAAACCGTGCAATCTGTAACTTAAATTGCTATATTAATGTTAAAATAATAATTCTTCACATATTCATTAATGGCAACTCCAATAAAATGTCAAAATTATTACAAACGATAAAAAATAAAAATAGTAATAAATAATAATAGTGTCTCTTTATAAACAGGTGACAAAAAAGTGCAATCCGTGCAGTTTATGCTTAAATCAACTGTGATGGTTCACTCGTGTGGTCCCAGCCAATTTTGGGGGGAGTTCTCAGCACACCGCCAAAAGGACTGTTGGGAATATATGTGCTCCCCATCCTGTGCTCCCAGAACTCTCACCTCCAATAAAAGAACACTCGTTTGTATAAACACTTTTCCTTTTAACGGTGCGCCTTCTCCTTTAAGGATCTTCCTTTTTATCTCTCCTTAACCTCTTGCTGTTTACGAATAGCTTCCACCAGTGTTAGATATATTAATCCAGGAACCCGGTAGGAATAAAAATAAACACTCCCATAGTGTAGCATGTAAGGTGCAAAATACTATTTATTTAGCCACATGCCTACTTACATTTATGGATAAAATCAAAGCAGTGAGACTGACACAGCGGCTATATGCCTTTAACTCTGCCTCATACTATGTGTCCAATAACGTGCATCCTCCGGTCACTTCCGCCTACACGTTACGTCACATCACATGACTTCATCAGGGTATTGCATCATGCTATTGCCGAACCTGTCATCAACTAGGACCCCCAGATCCTTTTCCATCCTCAAAGAAATGTGAGAGCACAATCAGCGCAGTTAACTAGACGACAAGAGACGTAGCATAAATTCCCCATACATCTTTTAATTGCATTATTAGTAAAAAGGCGAGGCCAAAACATATTGCCCATTGATGGCTTTGAATAAGGTTTATTACCGAAATGCGTAAGCTGCTGTAATTTGCACACTGTACCCTTTATCAATAAAGTACTTTTATCAGGAGGATGAGTTGCCGGCTCTTCATTCTATACTTTCATGCTGTTTTGAGTGCCAGGAAGGCACCGTGAGCTTTAGAGCACCGTTGGTCTGCCTCTATGGGCATATATTTTGGTTTGTGTTCAAAAAAGATTTGAAAATATGTGAATAAATCACAAGGACCAGATGGCTTACACTGAGAGTCCTCAAAGAACTTTGCTATGTCATAGCTAGACTTTTATTCGTAATCATTATGGACAGCTTAGTGAGTGGAATGGTACCAGCTGATTGCCAAAAAGCTAGCATGGTACCAATATTCAAAAAATGGCCAAGTTATATACCTGGTTACTACAAACCAGTCAGCCTAACATCAATAGTATGTATAAGGGGGGATGATAGGGAACATATCCAAGAATTTGTTGATGAAAATAATATCATTAGTAGTAATCAGTTTGGATTTATGAAAAATCATTCAGGTTTGCAGACCTGAGCAGTGGAGAGCCGATCGGCTGCTCTCTTGATGGAGGGGGGGGGGGCTGCGCTGAACGTTTATCAGTGCAGCCCCCCTCAGGATCACCACACTGGACCACCAGGGAGCCGACCAGGACCACCAGGGATCCCCCCCAAGGACACCATAAGGAGGTCGCCCAGGACCACCAGGGAGAAGATCAGGAGAAGATCACCAGGGAGCCCACACTAGACCACCAGGTAAGGGGCATACAGTGCACTGTAGGAATGGCACTGTGCCCATATGTGATGCCTGCCAGTGCCATCCCTAACAGTGCTATATGCACCAGTGCCCACCAGTGCCATGTACCAATGCCTACTAGTGCCCACCTGTGCCGCCTATCAGTGCCCACATGTGCCAACTCTCAGTGCCCACCTGTGCCACCTATGTGTGCCCACCAGTGCCACCTATCAGTGTCACCTATCAGAGCCCAGCAGTGCTACCTCTCAGTGCCCATCAGTGCCGCATATCAGTGCCACCTATCAGTGTCCGTCAGAGTTGCTTATCAGTGCTGCCTATCAGTGCCCATCAGCGCTGCATATATGTGCCCCATCTTCAGTGCAACCTTATCAGTGCCACCTCATCAGTGCCAATCTGTACTTCCTCATCAGTGCCCGTCAGTGAAGCCGCATCAGTGCCCATCAGTGATGGAGAAAATGTACTTATACAAAGTTTTGTGACAGAAACAAAGAAAAACTTTTTTTTTTCAAAATTTTTGGTCTTTTTTTATTCGTAGCGCAATAAATAAAAACCACAGGGGTGATCAAATACCACCAAAAGAAAGCTATATTTGTGGGAACAAAATTATAACAATTTTGTTTGGGTACAACATCGCACGACCGCGCAATTGTCATTCAAATCGCAACAGCACTGAAAGATAAAAATTGATCTGGACGGGAAGTGTTTTAAGTGTCTGGTATTAAAGTGGTTAATTTATTCATAAATGATATAGAGGTTGGTATAAATAGCAAGATATCAGACAGTTTTACGCTACTGGGCTCCTGGTATCTATATACACACTGGCCGGGTGATAGGCCACACGCGTCCATCGACCCCCTATAACCAAGGGGTCCATTTTGTCCGATAAGGAGCCCCCTTATTCGGTGGTGGATATACAAGAGTGTTGTGTTGTACAACTGCAACCTTGCACATAGTGGTGAATTATACTGCTGTCATCTATTAATTCTGAATAGGAGCCACTGTGGAGTTTCCTCTTTTCTTTAAATTGGGACTGTACACCTATCTCAATATAGACACTTCATTTGGACTTTTTAGGAACATTTTCCCTTTTTTTCCTTTATGTGTATCAATATTTTTGCTTAGTACGGCCTGTTTTGTGTGTCCTATGAGTATCTCATGGTAAGGCTGGAGCTTAGACACATTTATTTAATAGCGCAGTTAACCACAGCTTTACTAATGGTATAAATAGTTCAACCTCGATGTTTGCTGACAATACAAAGCTAAGCAGGGTATCAGCTTCACAACAGGATATACAAGCTTTACAACACGTGACAAACTCAAGGCCTGTGGGCCAAATCTCAGGTGGCCCTCAGACCTCTCCTGCAGCTGCAGAAGAGCTCCAGCCTTCCTCTAGTCCTCCTCCCCACCCTGCACTTTCTTCTTCCAAGCAATGCCCCAGCTGCTTCCCAGCAGCAGCACAAGGTGCAGGGAGCACTGTGATGTAAGGGAGGGTGGGGGACTCTTGACTGCTGATGGTGAGTGTGCTCTTGACATCTGATGTAAGGAGGGGTGGGGTGCTCTGGACATCTAATCTTACAGATACAACCGGTCCTTTGAGGACATTTATAATGCTGATCCGGCCCTTGATGAAATTGAGCCTGACACCCCTGCTTTACAAGAAGACCTTGATGAATTAGAAGGGTGGGTGACTACATGACAAATATGGAAATGTAAAGTTATGCACTTGGGGGCTACAAGTATGAATGCAATTACTCACTAGGGGAGAACCTCTGGGGGAATCAAAGATGGAAAAGGATATTTGGGTTCTAGTATATCACAGGTTCAACAATAGCATGGAATACCAAGCTGCAGCAAGCAAATCTAGCAAACTATTAGCATGCAATAAAAGGGCATCAATCCAAAAGATACAACTATAATTCTACCACTTTACAAAACTCTGGTTTGGCCACATCTTGAGTTATGCTGTCCATTTCTTGTCACCAATCCTCGGAAATGATGTGCTGGAAATAAAGAGAGTCTAGAGAAAGGCAACAAAGCTAAAAAGGGGACTGGAGGACCTCAGTTATGATGACTGATTACAAACATTAAACTTATTCTCCCTGGAGAAGAGATGTTTCAAAGGGAGTTATGACCATGGGCGTCGGCAGGTAGGGGCAAGGGGGGCAATTGCCCCCCCTGGAATCAGGGATTGGATCAGGGGTTCCCCACAAGGTCCTTATCCTCTTGAGCCATGTATGCAGTCTCTGACCATCTCCTGTACTATGTCCGCAGTCTCTGGCCATCTCCTGTAGTATGTTTGCAGTCTCTGCCCATCTCCTGTACTATGTCCGCAGTCTCTGACCATCTCTTGTACTATGTCTGCAGTCTCTGACCATGATAATGTGATAATGACATTGTCAAAAAGGGGCAGAGCATGGGTGACCTTAAAATGATGCCCCCCCCTGAAAAAAGTTCTGCGGACACCCATGGTTATGACTGCAATTTGCAAAGACACTATACTACCAAAAGTATTGGGGCGCCTGCCTTTAAACGCACATGAACTTTAATGACATCCCAGTCTTAGTACGTAGGGTTCAATATTGAGTTGGCCCACCCTTTGCAGCTATAACAGCTACAACTCTTCTGGGAGGGCTGTCCACAAGGTTTAGAAGTGTGTCTATGGGAATGTTTGACCATTCTTCCAGAAGCACATTTATGAGGTCAGGCACTGATGTTGGACAAGAAGGCCTGGCTCGCAGTCTCCATTCCAATTCATTCCAAATGTGTTCTAGTTTATTAAAGTTCATGTGCGTGTAAAGGCAGGTGTCCCAATACTTTTAGTAATATAGTGTATCTAAATGGTGGTTCTAGCACTGGGAGAAAACTATTCAGTCTCAGGTCGCTTAAGAAGACACACGGCCACTCACTGAAGTGGTTTAACCTTAACTGCTTGCCGACCAGCCACCGTCAAACGGCAGGCCGGCTCTCCTGCGCGAATCGCCGTAGCTGTACTGCGGCTTGCGCAGGCGCAATGTCCTCGATGTTCACTGGCAACCCGCGATCGCCTTCTAGAAAGGCAGAATGGGGATCTGCCAATGTAAACAAGGCAGATACCCGTTCTGTCAAGGGACATGACAGAGATCTACTTTCCCAGTGATCGGGAACAGTGAGATCTGTCATGTCCCTGCCAGCCCAGCCCCCACACAGTTAGAACACACATAGGGAACACAGTTAACCCCTTGATCGCCCCCTAGAGTTTTACCCCTTCCATGTCAGTGGCATTTATACAGTAATCAGTGGCTATTTTTAGCCTTGATTGATGTATAAATGTCATTGGTCCCAAAAAAGTGTCAAAAGTGTCCGATCTGTCCACCGCAATGTTGCAGTCCCAATAAAAATCGCAGATCGCCGCCATTTCTAGTAAAAAAAAAAATAATAATAATAAAAATACCATAAATCTGACAACTTTTGCGCAACCCAATCAATCTTTGCCTATTGCGATTTTATTTACCAAAAATATGTAGAAGAATATATATCGGCCTGAACTGATGAATAAATTTGTTTTTTTATATATTTTATATATTTTTTTGGGATATGTATTATAGCAAAAAGTAAAAAAATGTTTTTTTTTTTTCAAAATTGTCGCTCTTTGTTGGCTTATAGCGCAAAAAATAAAAACCGCAGAGGTGATCAAATACCACCAAAAGAAAGCTCCATTTGTGGGAAAAAAAGGACGTCAATTTTGTTTGGGTACAGTGTCGCACGACTGCGCAATTGTCAGTTAAAGTGATGCAGTGCCGTATCGCAAAAAATAGCCTGGTAATTAAGGGGGCAAATCCTTCCTGGTTGAAATGGTTAAACTATGTAAGGTGCTCTTTACTGTCAAAGCAGTAAGGATGGGGAACATTCTTCCACAGTTGGTGGTGTCAGTGAGGAGTGTTGATAATGTCAAAAAACCTATAGGTGGGTATCTTAGCGAATGCATTATACAAGGATATAGGAAATGGTAGTGACATAAACACACAGCCACATGGGTTGAACTGGGGGATTGGTGTCTTTATTCAACCTTACCAACTATGTAACTCTTAGGGGTGGCTGGTAGTTGTGGTTCACCTGTCTCTCTGCCCTCAATCACACACTTTCCATTCATCCGTAGTCACTGAACAGGCTGGTACTTTGTTTTTTTGTTGTTTTATTGAGGGTTAAACTTGGATAGGGTAGGGACAACTGTGGGATGCCCAGTAGATTAGGATATAGGACCATTCTATATACACCTCTGTATATACACCTCTTCTTCCTCCAGCACTGACGCTTGCTGAACGTTATACTCCTTCCTACATCCAGCACTGATACTTGCTGACCATTCCACTCCTTCACTCCTCTCCTGCACAACACTTGCTTCTTTACTGTTAGGCCTGAAGGGAAATTTATCAAGCCTCCATGACACTTCCTCTTCCACCACAGCTAGCACATGGTGAAGCCTGCTGTCAGCAGGACCTCTGGACCACCCATTGGGGGCAAGGGCCACCGGCTCCCAGTTGTGAAGCCATGGGCCCTCATTTGTGTAGTTAAGTACGTTGGTGCTAGCTGGGCACTGGATGAACTACTACTCTCAGCCCATCCATCTTCCAGGCCCCTCTGGCCTACCTCACCTTCCAGTGACACTCCTTCCCCTGACTGGCTCCTCCGACTTCTACAGACTGTCCACTGTCTTCTCCCAGCCTGCTCCAACCTTCTCATCCAGCTCCCAGGGGCTGCCACTCACCGACAATGGTGGATCCTTCAAAGAGTCCTCTATGTAGCCTCTCTGCTGTTCTCCTGCTCCCTTGTGCCACTCCAGGAACCAACTCCTCTTCCTGGCTGCAACCAAGCAACCAGGCCTCAAGGTCACCCCCCCCCCCCCCCCGACTGGGGGCTCCCTTCCCATATGAGACCTAGACAGCGCCTCTGCTACATCTCTCTCTTCCACCCGACACTCTCCTCCCTCCAGCTGGGCAGATCACAGATCCCCAGAATGGAGATTGGTCAGGGCTCCTTAACATACTTCAGAAAGTGACACCTCCTCACCCATCCCTTTTTCCAGAGCCTTCCAGAAGCAAAGGGGAGGAGTATCCTAGGGGTGTTCCTTCCTGCAATCCTCAGCTCTGCCACTCCCCCGCCCAGATCAAAACATTCAGGCCTGCACTTATTGTCAGGCCTGACTAAATTTTGCCTCTCCTAGCAAATCTGTGTGCATCCAGCTTGAACTATACGCATACAACTTTTTTCATTTTATAAGGCTCAGAAGTCCACCATTACTCAGTGATGGCCTTTTTTTAGGTCTCATTCAGATGGCCAAACTGGCCGTGGTCTGGCAAGTAACTTGCAGGAAAGTTGTAACTTATAGGGAACAGCTTGTCAGGATAACACATTTAAGTAATAAATTGTTTCTAGAACAGGGGTCTCCAAACTAGGGCCCAGGGGCCAGATGTGGACCTTTGCGTGCCTTTATCTGGCCTTTGGGACACTATTCCTCCCACTGACAATGATGGGACACTATTCCTCCCACTGTAACCAATGATGGGGCACTATTCCTCCCACTTACACCAATGCTAGGATACTATTTCTCCCACTGACACCAATGATAGAGCACTATTTCTCCTGCTGACACCAATGATAGGGCACTATCCTTCCCACTGACAATGATGGAGCATTATACCTCCCACTGACACCAATGATAGGGCACTATTCTTCCCACTGACACCAATGATGGGGTACTATTTCTCCCACTGACACCAATGATAGGGCACTATTCCTTCCACTGACACCAATTATGGGGGGGTGTGGCTGTGGGTGCACTGTTTGCCGTCCCACCCCGAAAAAAATTTAACACCAGCCGCCACTGATGGATACACATGAATAGCATGGTTGTTTGTGAGTCTTTTTCTATAGTTAGGTATCTATCACAGTTGACTCCACATTTTGAGGAGGGTTTCTCATTTTGCTCTAACCCCTGCCCAGGAAGCCACTGTGCCGGTACTATTCTGTGCTGAGGTGGGTCCCACACAGTGAATGCATGGCTATGAGAGGCAGGGCCGGATTAAGACCATCATGGGCCTGGTGCTGTGGATTTTGTTGGCCGTTTTTATGGAAATAAATAAATTGAAAATGCAAACGATTTTTGTTAAAACAAATTAAATATTGAAACAAATTGAATTAAATAGAGGGGGGTGAGAAACAGAGTAGGATGGCAGTGAGAGAGAGGGGGTGGGGGCTTAGAGAGAGAAGAGGGTGAGAGAAACATTTACATATCAATGCCACCACAATTTACATATCAATCATGTGTACAATGCACACAGAGAATGGCTGGGCAGCATTAGTGACTCACTCACACCATTGGGCTCGCTGGGCCCAGTGCCTGGAGCTGCGGCTCCAATAGCCCCTATGTTAATCCGACCCTGATGGGAGGTACTATTATGGATAAAATGTAAACTTATGTACAATATGTAAATGTTATTGTTTTTTCTTATAAAGAATGGGAGAACTTGGGGAAAGAATTGGGACTTTTAACGAAGTCATGACATGGTAGGGTCATGCACTTCCATCCCTATTAATTGAAGAAATTGCAAAAGGAAACTTGGGACTTTAAATGACACACATGGTGGAAAATAAGTAAATGATGGATGATGGTAAAAAACAGGTTTTATTTGGATAATCCGGAGGTATCCAGACCCACGCCGGACACCCCCTGAAATAGGAGCCGCCGCCCAACCGCCCCCAACGCCACGCACGCAGGAGCGAGGGGCAGAGGAGGAACCGCCCACCCCCAGACACGACCAATCAGGAGGACTGGCGGTCCGCCCCCCACCACGCATCCGCGAGCATGGGAATCCAGTCGGCGCTGCACACCATTGGAGGCAGCGTGGTAGGACTGGATGACGTGGCGCCAACACACAGAGAAGAGGGATCCGCCCCCCCACAAACAACATCCCCAACCCTAAGGGAGGAGGGGGGAGGAAGAGACCACGGTGTGTGTCCCAGCCCCCGGACCCGTCGGAGACCGGGCAAGGCTGCACCCCTGCCAGCCACCGCCATGCACGGGCACAGAAAGGGGGAGACACAGTGAAATGTAAATAGATGACACTAAATAAGGCAAGGTGTATGAAGGTGTCGCAGATACCAAAATATAATATAATATATAGAGGTCCACATAGGGACCTAACTAGGGGGCTATGAGCAAACGGACCAAGGTTATAATTATTTAACCACCATGTGTGTCCATCCCTATTGACTATAAAGAATGGGAGAACTTGGCAAAGAATAGTGACTTTTAACGAAGTCATGACATGGTAGGGTCATGCACTTCCATCCCTATTAATTGAAGAAATTGCAAAAGGAAACTTGGGACTTTAAATGACACACATGGTGGAAAATAAGTAAATGATGGATGATGGTAAAAAACAGGTTTTATTTGGATAATCCGGAGGTATCCAGACCCACGCCGGACACCCCCTGAAATAGGAGCCGCCGCCCAACCGCCCCCAACGCCACGCACGCAGGAGCGAGGGGCAGAGGAGGAACCGCCCACCCCCAGACACGACCAATCAGGAGGACTGGCGGTCCGCCCCCCACCACGCATCCGCGAGCATGGGAATCCAGTCGGCGCTGCACACCATTGGAGGCAGCGTGGTAGGACTGGATGACGTGGCGCCAACACACAGAGAAGAGGGATCCGCCCCCCCACAAACAACATCCCCAACCCTAAGGGAGGAGGGGGGAGGAAGAGACCACGGTGTGTGTCCCAGCCCCCGGACCCGTCGGAGACCGGGCAAGGCTGCACCCCTGCCAGCCACCGCCATGCACGGGCACAGAAAGGGGGAGACACAGTGAAATGTAAATAGATGACACTAAATAAGGCAAGGTGTATGAAGGTGTCGCAGATACCAAAATATAATATAATATATAGAGGTCCACATAGGGACCTAACTAGGGGGCTATGAGCAAACGGACCAAGGTTATAATTATTTAACCACCATGTGTGTCCATCCCTATTGACTATAAAGAATGGGAGAACTTGGCAAAGAATAGTGACTTTTAACGAAGTCATGACATGGTAGGGTCATGCACTTCCATCCCTATTAATTGAAGAAATTGCAAAAGGAAACTTGGGACTTTAAATGACACACATGGTGGAAAATAAGCAAATGATGGATGATGGTGAAAAACAGGTTTTATTTGGATAATCACAGGTACATATTAAGCATATGAAAGTATAAAGATAATCATAATCAGGAATTATGGACAATCGTAACATGATTATGCAAAGGTATACAATATATCAGAATTAAATTTCATAATTATATATATATACACTTGTTCCCCGATCCATCAATATATATATGTACAAATGGTAGTAATGCACAGACAGCAATCTGCGTAGCTCAGGACCTCATCATGCCCCCCTTTGAAAGGGGTTAACCAGTAGGGTAATAATATAGGATGCTATTCTATGGCGTATTGGGTTAATAGTAGCTCTACGCATTTCGTGATATTAATCACTCATCAGGAGCGGGTGTGTTGTTCATCTGTAATAGATGAAAAAGCTAATTTTTACCGTTAGTGTCATAGAGGTGGAACGGAAAAAAGGAGCACCCCCCAATAGCGGAGGTGCTCCTAGCTCCACTTACCGTATCCGCGCAGTGGCGGCAGACCCCCGGGGAGCAAACCGATTCCCATGATAGACGGGTCCGGGGGCTGAGGGGGGGTACATAGCAGCGGCTCCGGCCAGGGAAGCACCCGGCACAGGAAAGGAACCTCCAGCGGTGTGTGTCTGTGAACAGAAGGGGTGAATGAACAAGTATGTGAGTAGGTAAATGACAGTGAGTGTGTGTGTGACAAAATATGGGATGTGTGTGGGGATCTGGGAAGATGCATGGGGTAATGGAATCAGTGTAGGAGGGGGGGGCAGAGGGTGAAGGTGAAGGGCAAGCCCCGCCACCCCACAAGGGGAAGGTGGGACAGTGATAGGAGTGATTTTGCTTTTTCATCTATTACAGATGAACAACACACCCGCCAGGGCCATCTTAATAGGATTATGGGCCCCTGGGCAAAGTAATGCACCGGGGCCCCTTCAAGCCTGCCCCAATTTTCGCACCTAATCCACAGAATAAGCCCACGTTCACACTGAGGGCGGGTTTAAAATCAGCATTTCAGCCCGACTTTGGGGGCGATTTTATAGACATATGGGCGGGTTCATGCGCAGATATCTTTCAAATCGCCACCAAAAGTAGTGCAGAAACAGGGGCTCAGTCAGTCGGCTCCAGCTTGGTGGCTCTGGTTTTATCCTATAGTCTCTCCACACTACACATGTCTGACTTCTTCCATGACCCCCATCCTGGCGGCACGGCACTCCCACTCTTGGCTCCTCTCAAGACCCCCCCCCCCAGAGACTGCAGACATGATATAAGACAAGAGATGGTCAGAGACTGCAGACATGGTACTGGAGATAGTCAGAGACTGCAGACATTCTACAGGAGACGGTCAGAGACT
>BLSH010162044.1:485123-502094 GCA_018402905.1 Glandirana rugosa | reverse complement strand
ATTACCGTCGGCGAAGAGAGGGGAAACGGAGTCGCAGAGTAATTCTCGCGACGTGCCGCGAACCTCAGCGCTCTTAATGAGACGCTGAGGCAAAGGGGAGAGAAGCGGCTGCCATTAAACTGTAGCCCACGGCGTGTATGGGTTGTCATGGTTCCCGCACGCCGCGGGCTACAGTTTAATGGCAGCCGCCTCTCTCCCCTTCCACCGGGTCGCAGGACACTTTAATTGCGGGACACCTGGGGCTAGTTGGGGCCCCATGAGCACTTGGGGCCCCTGGGCCGTGCCCAGGTGTGCCCGCTCAGAAAGACGGCCCTGACACCCGCTCCTGATGAGTGATTATAATATCACGAAACGCGTAGAGCTACTATTAACCCAATATGCCATACCATAGCATCCTATATTATTACCCTACTGGTTAACCCCTTTCAAGGGGGGCATGATGAGGTCCTGAGCTACGCAGATTGCTATCTGTGCATTACTACCATTTGTACATATATATATTGATGGATCGGGGAACAAGTGTATATATATATAATTATGAAATTTAATTCTGATATATTGTATACCTTTGCATAATCATGTTATGATTGTCCATAATTCCTGATTATGATTATCTTTATACTTTCATATGCTTAATATGTACCTGTGATTATCCAAATAAAACCTGTTTTTTACCATCATCCATCATTTACTTATTTTCCACCATGTGTGTCATTTAAAGTCCCAAGTTTCCTTTTGCAATTTCTTCATTGTTTTTCCTTAGATGAATGCTGTATGGTTTTCATGAATCGTGATGAAGCAAAAGTTGGAGAAATGCATTGGTACATTCATCCCTGATGCATATTTAACACAGTGAATCTTATCAGCACCATTATTGTTTTAAATATTTGATACATACATGTTTGTATGAACCCTTTTTAACTTTGTTACCAATAAATCGTATGATTTTATAGCATGTTTGCATGTGTGAAAACATTTGTATGTGTGAATTGTTTGCTCCTTGTGTGGCCTGTACAGTCCGAAATCTTTTTTGCTTGCTTTCCATATTACTTTATAGCTGTAGAAGAGGCCCATTTGCTGGAGCGGAGACATGGAATATGTACTCAGCACTCCAAGCAAAAGACTTAAATAAGGTCCCTGAAATCTCTGTGTGGTCACTGCTGAGCAACCAGAAATCTGTGCATTTTACCATACAGAGGAAGAAATATCGCACAGAAATAAAGTCCCATTATTGCAGATGTGTGTCGCCCAACAAAACTGGTATCAGAGTGCCACCTGGTGTATGGAAGGAGGAGTGCAATCCTGAGATTCCAGTTGCTGTGTCAGTACCAACCATGGGACAGTTAAACATGCAATTCAGCTTCACGAGGCAGACGTTATCCAGATTTATTTCCCAACAAAAGAAACTTGCTCTGTGCATGGAAAACCAAAAGTTTCAAAGCTTCACATTCATAGGAGCAAATGGGGCGAGCCAAAGCCATTGTGCAAAAAGCAATATCTGAGTAACTGATTTTATACTGAAAAAC
This sequence comes from Glandirana rugosa, assembly GCA_018402905.1. Classification (NCBI taxonomy): domain Eukaryota; kingdom Metazoa; phylum Chordata; class Amphibia; order Anura; family Ranidae; genus Glandirana; species Glandirana rugosa. Next base: position 500,568 of record BLSH010162044.1, on the reverse strand, counting down.
AGAGAAGTGGGCTTTGCATGCTAAGGGCTCATTCACATGTGAGGTTGGTGAGCAGCAAAACCCTGCAGTTGAGCTGCTCTTTTACTCCCCCCCAACTGCCAACCCCTTTAGCTGCTGAGGCAGTGGCCGGGGGTGTATGCATGCAGCAGCCATGATGCCTTCCTTTGCGGCCATGGCAAGAATTACACCCCTGTTGCTTTCGGCGGGTGTAGTGCTTGTCAAACATGACCCAATCGAGTAAATGAAACTGCTGTAAAAGTGCCTCACAACCACGTGCAATGCATGTGGTTTCAGTGCACTAGTGCGGGATTCAATGAGTTAGAGCAGGCAGTGGGGAGGCAATACAACACCTCCTCACCTCCTGTCAAATGATCTCTGAAGAGCGATCTGAACATGGATCACTCTTCAGAGACCAACACTAGCATGAATGAGCCCTAAATCATTTCCTCAATCGATATCATTCTAAAGGTGATACAGATAGTGCCCCTAAACAAGAACAAACAAGGGACTTTAAATGTACCTCAGGTGGAAAACTGTATCTCAAAATCACAATATACCAAATACTGTATATACCTTAAAATTCATTCTTTTAATACATCATTAAAAATAGGATTGGACAAACAGCGTTGTTCCCCTCTGGGAATAACTGCAGATTACTGGTGTGTAACAGGCATAGGCACAGTTTCCTCAGATAGACCCCGATCCTTAGCACAGATGCATATATGCAAAAAGAAGAAGGCAGAATCAGGTAGGGGACCCCTACTAATGAAGTCCATGCCTTGATGACATGCGTCTAGGGGGCAGAGCCAGCGTATTGACGTCACACCGTGGGCATCTTGGAATTTTATGAATGGGCTGATTACAGCAAGCACTGCTTATCGTGCCCTGTTTGTAATGATACCTACATTTTTTAAGCAATAAATTCATTCAGACAGAGAGCACTAGATTCTGCCTTCTTCTTCTTGCACATATGCATCTGTGCTAAAGATCGGGGTCTATCTAAACCTTAAAGAAGAAGGAGCCAGTGAGGAATCTGTGCCTATGCCTGTTACACACCAGTAATCTGCAGTTATCCTCGGAGGGGAACACCACTGTTTTATGTCAGCTGCGAGGTAAGCAGTTTGTGACTCTAGTGGAGGAGAGCACAAGCACTTTGTTTGCACAGTTGGTGTGACTACCAAGATTTTCGTCAATCAACTTTATTTGCACTTCTGATGAACTTTGTTATTCATATTTATTAGCACCAGCACTTTTCATTTTCAGCAATATATACGAACATTGATTGCAATTTGCACATTAAAGCCTTGTACACATGCGCCGATTGTTGGCCAACGAAATGTCCAACTTTTGTCCAAATTGGCTGTTGGCGGTTGTGTGTAGCGTACTGACGGTAGCCAAGTAATCAGCCAACAAAGCCGAACGTAGTGACGTGTTACGAGTGTATAACAAGGAAGTTCAGGTGAATGTGATTTGTGAATTTCGAACACAGGTTTTTTTTTTTAAATCTAAATAAAGTTTTATTGATATACAGACTGATCCATACACATTAATATACATTTCCAACTTATATATCATCAGTTTTTGTTTTTTCCACACAGGATTATACACTATTAGAGGGCAGTTTACATCCGATATCTCCCATATCAATCCTTATATGTCATAGCCAGGTAACTTGTCTACACCTCCAAAAACATGTTCGATTTATAATGACAGATCAGTAGATTCCACTGCAGGATCAGATATAAAAAGATAAAGAGAGAAGAGAAGAGATACATAGGAAGCCAAAGATAGAAAATAAAAGGTAACCAACAAGCTGAATACAAGCAGCTTAACAAACACTGTTCCATCGCCTGTCTTATCCTTTCTCCTTTGTCTCCGACCGACAATGACCATGATCATACACATGACCTCATTGGATAATATTTATTATCACATCTGCAGCAGCCTGTCTTTTATCAATTGGTGTGGGGCCAGGTCTGGAATGTCCAGCCACGGCTGCCACATTGAATAAAATTTTTTAACAACATTTCTGTGTTGGTATGTGTTTTTTCCCTAATAAGATTTGTATTAACTGCTTCCACTCATTGTTTTCCTGTTGGGACCCAGGGGGATATACAATATTTAGTTTACTTGCTATATATAGCAACCTCAGCACTGCTGTATGTTCATTTGGTGAGAGGGATTCTACATCAAGAGCACCCAGTAAACATTCCATCGGATCTCTAAGAAGTGGTAAATGATACGCTTGAGAGATAGTGGTTAAAGCGAAATTCCAGTATCGGAACAACTTGGGGCATTTCCAAAACATGTGTAGAAGATTGCCCACATCTCGTTCGCATTTTGGACAAAGTGGGGAGTCCCTCCTCCCCCATTTATGAAGTATCTCCGGGGTTCTATAAACTCTATGCAATAAATATAGCTGTGAGAGTCTCTGGGAGACGGGGGCCGAGACCAAGCGGGCGGACGATAAACACATCTCCCACTGATCCCCATCCATGCCACCCAAGTCCTCCTCCCATCGTTTTCTGCATGGGAGATTAGTAGCATCATGTGTCGTATTAAGTAGCTGAGATTACACCCCGGATATCATCCCTTTCTTATCTCGCACCTGCAGGACATTTGACATGAGAGGATGATCTGCACATTGCAGGACAGAGACCCTGGCCTCAGCCTAAATAGCATGCCTCAATTGTAGGAACTTATAGAATTGGTGTTTAGGGAGTGCAAACTCTGTTTGAATATCCAGAAATGATTTAAGTGTTGAGTCTTTGAATAATTGACAGATATAATGTATTCCCGCCCTTTCATATAGCTGGAAGTCCTGTAGTTTAAACAATTCTCCGTAATATGAGTTGCGCCAAATGGGGGTATATTGACAGAAGCCACGGATTTGTAGAATGTTTCTTATATGGTACCATAATTTTTTAAGTAAATGTACCGTCGGCATACTACCCTGTAAATGGGCAAATCCTGCCTCCATATGTGAGAGAGCCGGGCACATTGAGTTCTGAGGAATCAATAGATTCCTGATTGGATCCAGAGGGTCCTTATGTCCCCAGTCGCCTAGATGCTGAATCTGGGAGCTATAAAATAAAATCTGGCGTGTGGGACTGCTAAACCACCCTATTCTTTCTGCAGTTGTAGGATATGAAGACTAATTCTTGGTACTTTATTAATACTTGGATGAACCTCGCGCCACTCTCTGTGACTGCTAAATAAGTGCTATACTAAGTGTATAAAAAGTGATTCCCAAAAGAAATGTTTGTACATATGTGACCAAGGGGTTGCTGCAATATCTGATATATATCACAATATATAAACAGTGATGAAAGAAATTGATACTGCGCAGCCTAATAGACTTGTACCTCTAGTGTAAACATCATAACATAAAGTGCAAAAAATGGCAGTCGTAGCAAACACTATGAGTGCTAATTATATAACATTTATCAATATCGGTGCAATATTCTATAGGTCGCTGAGGAACAGTAGAGAGAAAAGGTAATGAATAGACACAACATAACCTAAAATGGTGAGAAATAACAGATAACAGTTCCCATAGAACCTGATGGGAGCAACAGTGGAAGCCTAGCAACGTGCCAAAAGGCTTCTCCACAGCAAAAGTGGCCTTCGTGTTCACTTTGTTAGTACCGTAGCCTTGAGTGCTGTGTTCCGCCTATTCGTATTTCTTGTGGGGCTAATTGGTAGCATAGTCAAGGTACACATTTAGGCTGGGCTATTTCTCCGATGTCTATGCGCTCGTAAGGTGCTTTTTTCCCTCTCCAGCCAATGCATTGCGGCCGCTGGGTTTTCAAAGAAGTGAACTGTACCTTTGGCCTCCACGCGGAGGCGAGCTGGGTAGAGCATAGCGCATTTCAGATCTAATGCCCGAAGTTGGCGCTTTATCTGGGTGTACTTGGACCTTTGTCTCTGCAGCTCTGTGGAAAAGTCCGGGAACAATGAGATTTTGACGTTGTCAATCACCAGGGCCTCTGGTTTAGTTCTGATCAGCCGTAGTATGGTATCTCTATCTTAGTCACCTGTCCCTCGATCCAGCGATGCGGCTGCCCGCAACGTCACTCCTCTCCCCCTCCTCCGTCCGACATCACAAGTGTGGGCGCTCGGCTTTGGCTTCAAAGCTGGGCGCGCACTGCGCGAGCCACGCTACAAATGCGCGCTGCAAATAGTTGGCGTATCTTCTGAGGCCTGTGACGTGTCCCAGAAGATCGCCAGGTGGGAGGGGGGAAGGTGAACTTCCTTCCGGAGCCGCGGTGCCGTGCCAGGAGAGGAAGTGGACCTGGGAGCCTCTGAAATCAGGGTCCCCAGTCCCCCCCCATAAAATAACATGCAAATTGTGGAATGTCGGGGGGGGGGGGGTCACCTTCCCTTAAAGCGGAAGTTCCACTTTTGAATGGAACTTCGCTTTAAAGTTCATTTCAAACTAAAAAAGGTGTAGTTTTGGAGTTTGTGGAGGAGACATGTTTCCTGTGACAGTGGAGCTCCAGCTGCAGAGATTTACAATAAAGTTCAGGAAGAAAAAAAAAGAGGTGGAGTGGAGGTCACATGCTTCCTGTATCAGTGGAGCTCTGCAGCCAGACTCCTCTCTTCGGTCGGCTTGCGCATGCGCACAGTACGTGAGGGCCGCTTCCGGTACGTGTGACGGCGGCCGAGGTCGAAGGGGAATGCTGAGGTGGGGGGATTCGGGCCTAGCGTGGGACATGAAGGAGGAGGAGGTGTGACAGGAAACCGGCACCGGAAGATAAACAAGAGCGCTGACACAGGGTGAGCGGAACCGGTGAGTGTGGCGGAGGGGAGGGAGGCAGTGCTGGAGCCGGGCTAAGGTTACTCCCTGCACCGGGCTGCAGGCCCCGCGAAAGCTGCAGGGGCTACAAGAGTCAGCATGGCCTCCCTGCACCTTCCCCCGGCCCTGTCACAGAGCAGCGAGCGGTGTGCCGGGTGAAGTGTGAGGGAGCCCAGTGCTGGGAGGAGGGATGATGGGGATTATTGATGATGAAGATCCAACCTGCTGGACCATCACTGACAGTCTGATAGGGGGGCTCCCTCCTCTGTATGGAGAGACTGATGGGGGGTCCTCCCTCCTCTGTATGGACAGACTGATAGGGGTCCCCCCCTCCTCTGTATGGACAGTCTGATAGGGGGGTCCTCCCTCCTCTGTATGGAGAGACTGATAGGGGGTCCTCCCTCCTCTGTATGGACAGACTGATAGGGGGTCCTCCCTCCTCTGTATGGACAGACTGATAGGGGGGCTCCCTCCTCTGTATGGACAGACTGATGGGGGGTCCTCCCTCCTCTGTATGGACAGACTGATAGGGGGGCTCCCTCCTCTGTATGGACAGACTGATAGGGGTCCCCCCCTCCTCTGTATGGACAGTCTGATAGGGGGCTCCTCCCTCCTCTGTATGGAGAGACTGATAGGGGGTCCTCCCTCCTCTGTATGGACAGACTGATAGGGGGGCTCCCTCCTCTGTATGGACAGACTGATAGGGGGTCCTCCCTCCTCTGTATGGACAGACTGGTAGGGGTTCTCCCTCCTCTGTATGGACAGACTGGTAGGGGTTCTCCCTCCTCTGTATGGACAGTCTGATGGGGGGTCCCTCCCTCCTCTGTATGGACAGACTGGTAGGGGTTCTCCCTCCTCTGTATGGACAGTCTGATAGGGGGTCCTCCCTCCTCTGTATGGACAGACTGATAGGGGGTCCTCCCTCCTCTGTACGGACAGACTGATAGGGGGGCTCCCTCCTCTGTATGGACAGACTGATGGGGGGTCCCTCCCTCCCTCTGTACGGACAGACTGATAGGGGGGCTCCCTCCTCTGTATGGACAGACTGATGGGGGGTCCTCCCTCTTCTGTATGGACAGACTGATAGGGGGGCTCCCTCCTCTGTATGGACAGACTGATAGGGGGGCTCCCTCCTCTGTATGGACAGACTGATGGGGGGTCCTCCCTCCTCTGTATGGACAGACTGATGGGGGGTCCCTCCCTCCCTCTGTACGGACAGACTGATGGGGGGTCCCTCCCTCCCTCTGTACGGACAGACTGATGGGGGGTCCCTCCCTCCCTCTGTACGGACAGACTGATGGGGGGTCCCTCCCTCCTCTGTATGGACAGACCGATGGGGGGTCCCTCCCTCCTCTGTATGGACAGACTGATGGGGGGTCCCTCCCTCCTCTGTATGGACAGACTGATGGGGGGTCCTCCCTCCTCTGTATGGACAGACTGATGGGGGGTCCCTCCCTCCTCTGTATGGACAGACTGACTGGGGTCCCTCCCTCCTCTGTATGGACAGACTGACGGGGGTCCCTCCCTCCTCTGTATGGACAGACTGATGGGGGGGTCCCTCCCTCCTCTGTATGGACAGACTGATGGGGGGTCCCTCCCTCCTCTGTATGGGCAGACTTCACTCATCATGTGGTAGATCCCCAGATAAATCTGGAAGAAGACACATCAGAATGTAAACATTACCCCTCCATCTATGACATGTAAAGGATCTGGTGCTGTCACTGGCATGTTGGCCTCCATACACACAGACTCCCTGACCTGGAACACACATGCAGGATGGTAGCGCAGACTTTGCTGGCAGCATGCTTGTTCCAGATCAGGGACTTACCAGGATCATAATGACAGGCCCAGAGCCTGAGCCTCTAATAACGAGTCAGCAATGGCCGCTTTCATGCATAGTAGGGAGATTTACTAAAACTGAAGCACTCAGAATGTGGTGCAGCTCTGCATGGTAGTCAATCCACTTCTATCTTTAGCTTGTTTAATTAACCACTTGCCGACCGCGCTATAGCCGAATGACGCCTACAGTGTGGCCGGACAGTTCTGGGAGGGCGTCCTATGACTACACATAGCTGATCACAGATCGGGGTAAAGAGCCAATTAGTGGCTCTTTACCATGTGATCAGCTGTGCCCAATTGCAGCTGATCACGATGTGTACACAAATACTGTTAGCTGGCTTTTGTAAAAAAAAAAAAAAAAAAAAAAAAAAAAAAAAATACTCTGGTTATCAGTGCTTCCTCATCAGTGCACATCAGTGAAGGTGAAAAATTACCTGTTTGCAAAATTTTATAGCAAACTATGAAAAACGTTTTCTTTTTCCAAATTTTCTGTCTTTTTAAATTTATATAGGAAACAAAAACCCCAGTGGTGATTACCGTTTTGTGGACCGCCCCACACAGATAAACTGCGGCAGGGCGGCCGTCCTGCACAAAATCACGTACCGGAACGTGTTTTCATGCACTAGGTCCGGGGCGCGCGTCAGAATGGGAGCGAACGTTTCAGAATGTGAAACCTAAAAGGCAGTTTTGGACCTTATACCAGGATTTACAAAGTGCCCAAACATGAGCTACAAAGTCATCAATACCAATCAATTCTGACATACTGATTAGCAAGCCCTGCTCTGCACACTCCTCTTCTCCTCACTCTCCAATTTCACAAAGATGGCCACTGGTATGGGTGCTTGTAAAGCGAGAAGTTTAATGATGCAAAGTTGTTTTTTTTATTACTTGCGTTGTGTTGATGTGCGTTTTAAATGCGTTGAATTAAAATGTATACTTGTTGCATTTTAATGCAACACAAGTCAATACAGCATTGTAGTGCACACAGGTGCGCTAAAACGCAGATAAACGCACTAGTGTGAATTAGCCCTTATTGCAGGGTGGATTTGATTGACATTAAATCAATTTAAATCACTGGTAAAAAAGGCTTGATTTAAATAACAATTTTTAAAGAGCAACTGTCATCTCTGTCCCACAGCGGCTCCTCCTCTGACCCGCTTTTGACTCCCCGACAGTCCCATTCACTTTAATGGGACGGCTGGGGATGCGGCAGTGACACAACAAGGTGAGGGACATGGCGGCAGCACAGCAGGTGAGTGGATACCGCTAATGGGCACTGCCATGATGGATCTGAAATGACAGGTGCTCCTTAAGACCCCTTTCACACCAAGGAGTTTTTCAGGCGCTTTTGCGCTAAAAATAGCGACTAAAAAGCGCCTGAAAGACTCCCAACCCCCCCCCCCCCCCCAAATGCACCCCAGTGTGACAGCCCGAGTGCTTTCACACTGGGGCGGTGCACTTGCGGGACGGTAAAAAAAGTCCTGCAAGCCGCATCTTTACAGCGGTGTATTCACCACTCCTATACCGCCCCTGCCCATTGAAAGCACCTGAACACCGCTTCAGGAGCGCTGCAAACCGGCACTTTTAACTCTGTTTAAACCCTTGGGGGGTTAAAAGCGCACCGCCGGTGCCATAGCGGCCATGCTATAACGAGTTTTACCGCTAATGCTGGGGCGGCTCCGGTGTGAAAGGAGCCTTAATGTAAGGATTTATTTTTGCTGGTAGTTAGAATCTTAAGCCCCGGAAGGATGTGCCCCCTTAAGGACCAGGCCATTTTTTGCGATACGGCACTGCGTCGCTTTAACCGACAATTGCAACGTTGTACCCAAACAAAATTTACTTTTTTTTTCCCCCCCACAAATAGAGATTTCTTTTGGTAGTATTTGATCACCTCTGCAGTTTTTATTTTTTACGCTATCAACAAATCAAAGAGCGACAATTTTGAAAAAAAAAATTTTTTTTTCTTTTTGCTATAATACATAGCCAAAAAAAAAAAATATACATATAAAAACATTCATCAGTTTAGGCCGATGTATATTCTTCTACATATTTTTGGTAAATAAAAATGCAATAGGTGTATTGATTGGGTTGCAAAAAAAGTTATCGCATCTACGAAGTAGGTGGATATATTTATGGTATTTTTATTATTATTTTTTTTCTTTACTAGTAATGGCGGTGATCTGCGATTTTTATCGGGATTGTGGCGGACATATCGGACACTTTTGACACTTTTTTGGGACCTGTGTTTATACAGCAATAAGAGCTAAAAATAGCCACTGATTACTGTATAAATGTCACTGGCAGGGAAGGGGTTAAACTCTGTGGTGATCAAGGGGTTAACTGTGTTCTCCCTACGTGTGTTCTAACTGTGTGGGGGATGGGCTGGCAGGGACATGACAGATCTCACTGTTCCCGAACACTATGGACCGTAATCAGGGTCATGTTTCCTGACCGAATGGGGATCTGCCTTGTTTACATTGCATTTACATTTACAGATCCCCGTTCTGCCTCTGTAGAAGGTGATCGTGGGTTACCGACGGCGTGCCTGCAGGGCGCCCGATGACTCCTGTGCAGGGACCACCGTACAACTACGCCGATTTGCGCAGGAGAGCCAGCCTGCCGACGGCGGCTAGTCGCCAAGTGGTTAATATTTGCAAACAAAATTAAGGTTTCCTATTTAGAATAATGAGCTGTCAGGTTAGTAAAACAGCGATATCAGAGTCGATTCAATCATACAGTTTGTAGTGTACATAGATTTGCAAAACAATGGGATAAAGGAATATTCCTGAACTTTGTTTTATCTCATGGTTACTGTGAAATTGTGTGAATGCATCAATGCAGTGCATGTTATCTCAGCTTGCAGAGCTTGGATTCATTGAATGAGTTTACCAAAAATGTAAATATTGCAGAATATACAGCCTCATGCTACATAACTAAGCCCCATTTCATGCAGAATAAACTCAATTATTAATGCATCTTAAATAGAAAACTATCCTTAGATATATTTTTACTCCAAAAGCCTTTTTATTAAAATGTAATTAAATTTGATAAAAATCAAAAATATTTGATTTAAATCAAGATTTTTTTTTTTTTAAATCATTAATTTTTATCCACCCTGCCTTATTGTAACTAATGTGGCCATCTCCACCTGAAAGTGGATACAGGCGGTCCTCTAGTTACAAACATCCGACTTACAAACGGAGGGAGGCAACAGGAAGTGAGAGGAAATTTACGCCTAGGAAGGGAAATTCACTCCTGTAAGAGTTATTATGGGAAAAAGGTGTCTCCACTGAAGCTTTATCACCAAGGTTTGTTTCCACAACAACCCAAATTTTTCAAAATCCAATTGTCATTGGGACAGAAAGGGAGGTGAAATCCTCTGAACAGGGGCTCAGACAACAAAACAAACCTTACAGGGGTGTTAACCCTTCGCTATGCTCTTCAAAAAAAATTACAAATTATTTTTCTGACTAGAGTTACACTTAAAAAATATACCTGTCCCAACTTGCATACAAATTAAACTTAAAGCGGTTGTACATCTATCATCATTAACCACTTCAGCCCCGGAAGGATTTCACACTTTAGGACCAGAGCACTTTTTGTGATTTGGCACTGCGCCGCTTTAACTGACAATTGCGCGGTCGTGCAACGTTGTACCCAAACAAAATTTGCGTCCTTTTTTTCACACAAATAGAGCTTTCTTTTGGTGGTATTTGATCCCCTCTGCGTCATTTCTGATCACTGCTATAAACAAAAGAAGAGCGGAAATTTTGCAAAAAAACAAACAAATTTCTTACTTTTTGCTAAAATACAAATCCAAAAAAAAAATAAACAGTTTTTTTCATCGGTTTTCGCCGATTTATATTCTTTCTCATATTTTTGGTAATAAAAAAAAAATCGCAATCGGTGTTTGGTCAAAAGTTGCCACGTTTATGGATGATAATTAATTTATGGGGTTTTTATTTTTTGCTAGTAATGGCGGCGATCTGCGATTTTTAGCGGTACTGCGATATTGCAGCGGACATGTCGGACCATTTTGACACGTTTTTTTTTTTTGGGACCATTGGCATTTATACAGCGATCAGTGCTATAAAAATGCACTGATTACTGTGTAAATGCCATTGGCAGTGAAGGGGTTAACCTGGAGGGGGCGCTCTAAGGGTTAACTGTGTTTTAACTGTATGGGGGCTGGGCTGGCAGGGGGAGGGGAGTGATCACGGCTTCCATATACAGGAAGCCTGTGATCACAGCCCTGCCCCCTCTATGAGAACGGAGAATCGTGTTTACATACACGGACCTCCGTTCTTTCACTGCGGGGGCATTGTGGGTAGCCGGCGGCGATCGAGTCTGCGCTCCCTGCCCCCCCACCCACCCCAGAACGCCTCCGGCGGCACGCGCGCGCTCGCAGTGCGGGGTCTCGCAGCCGCCGTCATATGTCGGTGGTTTGCAATATCGAACCACCTTGTCGCCGTCAGACGCCGGTCGGCATGTGGTTAAAAAAAAAACCCTGTAAGGCAAAGGCATAGTGAGCTAGTATGTCCCGCATACTAGCTCAATATGGATTACTTCCCTCAGAACAAAGTTCCCACAGGGCCATCCGGTCACCTCTGAGGGAGCTGACCTGTTTCCTTGGGGGTTCCTTCTGGGTTTGCGGCTCTGGCGCTGTGAGTTGCCGGAGCCATGAGATGTCACTCCCATGCATGCGTGCGGGAGCCCTCCTTTCCGGCAAAGTCCGGTAGGATAAGGCGAAACTTCACTGCGCGTGCGCTGCTGACGTCAGCGACTGCATGCAAGGTGAATATCCCCTAAACCATGCAGGTTTAGGAGATCTTCATTTTGCCTACATGTAAGCCTTATTATAGGCTTACCTGTAGGTAAAAATGAGAGTTTGTGGGGGTGATGCAACCACTTTAGAGCGGAGTTCACCCCCACGCGAAAAAATTAAGTCAGCAGCTACACGTATTGTAGCTGCTGACTTTTAATATTGGGACACTTGCCTGTCCTGAAATCCAGTGATATTGGCACCCCAGCCAATGTTTCCATTGGCTCTTGGGTGTTGCCGCCACCATTCGTGGTAGGGGAAACTGGCAGTGATGCCTTGCGGCTTCACAGCCGGTTCCCTGCTGTGTATGGGTGAAGTGCGCTGCTCTCTCTCACTGGCCTGGCAGCAGAGGAGGAGGGGGGCCAAAAGTCTGACATACCTCGCCACGCCGAGGTCCAATGGAACTGGTTACCCCCCCCCAAAGGTGCCTACTGTGGCACCGGACGGGGGGAGGAGACCGATAAGCTGAGCTTCCACTTTTGGGTGGAACTCCTCTTAAAAAAAACAAACCTACAGAACCTATCCTGTTTGTAACCCAGGGAGTGCCTCTATATTGTAAACGCAAAAGTATCAACATTACACTGTCAGCTAGGTTTTCAGAAATAAAATGACATGCTTTCTTGCAGTATATAAGGACCCATGTAAAAGCCATCCTAGGGGCTAATTTGATGCTGGATTGATCTTACAAGCGGCAGGAGGGGTTGCTTTTCTGGGCTCTACCGTCCCACCGGTGAGCCCAGAATGAAGCTGATGGTTCTACCGGCTTACCATAAAGCTGATCAAGGACCAAAAGTTCCCTGATCCAGTTCTATGGTATAGTAAACTGGAAGCGACTTGTATTTTGGCATTGCCGGTTTCCCCAGTTGTAAACAGCGCCATTTTTTAATTGTGAAAGCATCTGTTCACACCGATCTTGTGTGATGTGATCAGATGCTTTTAAGGGCAGAGGAGACATTTAGGGTCTGATAGACCCCGAATTTCTCCATAAAGAGTACCTGTCACTGCCTATTGCTATCTTAACCACTTGGCAACCGTGTAATGTATATACACGGCTGCAAGGTGGATCCATTATTCTGGGAGGGCGTACTATAAAGTCCTCCCAGAATCGCGCCACGCGCCCCCTGGGGCGCGCATTCGGGAGCATCCGTGACCGCCGGGCCGCTGATCGTGAATGACGGCGCGATCACATGTAAACAAGCCAGCAGATATCTGGCTTATCTCTCCCCTCTCTGCACCGATCGGTGCAGTGTGACAGGACAGGGGGGAGAGAGGAGATGCAGCGGTGCTGTGGGCAGGATCTGAAGTGCCCACAGCAACGCTATGTGCCAGTCTGGACCCCCCCCATCTATGCTCACCCATCCAGCTTCATTCATGCTAACTTATCTGTCACACATGCATCCGTGCTCATACCATGCATCCGTGCTCACCCATCTGTACTCATACCATGCATCCGTGCTCATTCATCCAGTCGTGCTCACCCATGCTGCCTTATCCGTGTTCACCCATCCAGCCGTGCTCACCCATCTAGCCTCATCCGTGTTCACCCATGCATCCGTGCTAGCCCATGCATCCATCCGTGCTCAGCCATCCATCTGTGCTCAGCCATCCATCCGTGCTCAGCCATCCATCCGTGCTCAGCCATCCATCCGTGCTCAGCCATCCATCCGTGCTCAGCCATCCATCCGTGCTCAGCCATCCATCCGTGCTCAGCCATCCATCTGTGCTCACCCATGCATGTGTGCTCACCCATTTATCCGTGCTCCACCATCCATGTGTACTTACCCATGCATCCATACTCAGCCATCCATCCGTACTCAGTCATCCCCATCCATGGCTTATCCACTCCCATTTGTGTTAATTTATGCCTCATTCTGCTCATCCATACCACATCAGTTCTCATCCATGACACATCCATGTCACTACAGTACCCATCCGTGCCACTACAGTGCCTCACAATAGTGTAGTAAGTAGTCAAATGAGATTTGAAATGTATGCCCCCTAGAACGCCTAATGGTGCTCCCTGCATGTTGGGCCTCTGTAAGTGACCAGGCTGTGTAAAAGTCGCACACGTGGTATCGGGACGAGTAGCAGAATATATTTTGGGGTATAATTTTTGCTATGTACATGCTGTGTGTTAGAAATATTGTATAAATGGACAACTTTGTGTAAAAAAAAAAAAATGTATTTTCATTTTCTTTCCACATTTTCCAAAAACTTGTGGAAAAAATTACCCATTCAAAAGACTCATTATGCCTCCTAGAATATATATTGGGGTGTTTACTTTCCAAAATGGGGTCATTTTTTGGTCGTTTCCATTGCTCTGGTGCTCCAGGACCTTCAAAAGTGCAAGAGGTAGTCAGGAAATGAGATGTGTAATTTATGTCCTTAGAACGCCTAATGCTGCTCCCTGCATTTTGGGCCTCTGTATGTGGCCAGGCTGTGTAAAAGTCTCACACATGTGGTATCCCCATACTCAGGAGGAGTAGTAGAATGTGTTTTGGGGTGTAATTTGTGGTATGCATATGCTGGGTGTGAGAAATAACCTGTTAATATGATAATTTTGTGAAAAAAAAAAACTGAAAAAAAATCCTTCATTTTGCAAAGAATTGTGGGAAAAAATTACAACTTCAAAAAACTCTCCATGCCTCTTACTAAATACCTTGGAATGTCTACTTTCCAAAAAGGGGTCATTTGGGGATATTTGTACTTGCCTGGCTTGTTAAGCCTCGTACACACGGTTCGACGGTCGTATACAACAGGTCGTACTAACGACCGTTGTATGCGATATCGATCGTTCGTATGCGCGATTAGACTAGTCGAACATACAATGGTCGTACAAGGGAGTTGTATGAGCAAACTAGAAAACTTGGTCGTACCAACAAGCGCTCATACGACCGTTGTATCATGTGTACAGAGCAGTTGGTACAACAAGTTGTATTGTGCAAAACACACATGCTCAGAAGTCAGGAATGGCCGGATGCTAATTACATTCACCTGAACGTTCTTTCTGTGGTCGTACGATCGCGTAGTGCAGTCAGTATGCTAGATACAACAGCCAACATACGATTTGCGATGATCGTACGTACGATCGTCGTCCCGTGTGTACGAGGCTTTAGGGTCTCAAGAAATGAGATCGGTACATCAGGTGTGAGCAATTTTCAGTGATTGGCACCATAGCTTGTAGACTGTGACTTTCACAAAGACCAAATATACAATTATTTGGGTTATTTTTACCAAAGATATGTAGCAGTATAAATTTTGGCCAAAATTTATGAAGAAAAATTACTAATTTGCAAAATTTTATAACAGAAACAAAGAAAAATGCATTTTTTAAACAAAATTTTCGGTCTTTTTCCATTTATAGCGCAAAAAAAAAAAAAAAACCCAACGGTGATTAAATACCACCAAAAGAAAGCTCTATTTGTGTGGAAAAAAAGGACAAAAATGTAATTTGGGTACAGTGTAGTATGACTGAGTAATTGTCATTGAAAAATGTGAGAGCACTGAAAGCTGAAAATTGGTCTGGTTAGGAAGGGGATTTAAGTGCCCAGTGGTTAAGGGATGTTTAACTCCTTTGTAATCATTAAAAGTGATAAAAAAAATCTATAAGAAATCGTGTAAAAAAACATAAAAATTTAAATAAAAAACTAAATTGCGTTGATTAGAGGAGCTTTTGAGCATAAAAAACACTACGCGTTTAAGCATTAATGCATTTTAATGGCCAGAATAAATGAATATTCTAGCCAATGGAATCCATTAATGTTCCAACACTTGACATGCCTAAACACGTGCAACATACAACTTAAGGTTCAATTTTTAAGCAGCTTTTCTCATACCCAGTGTGCATGAGGCCATAAATCCTCAATAAAAACTCTTTCATAGCAATGCATCTGCCCTGTAATGTAAGTGCCCTTTGTAGTGTGCTTTTTAAGCCTCTTTCAATGGGTGGCAAAAACAGGCGTCTGAGCTGCGGTTTAACTGCCCCC
>BLSH010162044.1:454360-466477 GCA_018402905.1 Glandirana rugosa | reverse complement strand
TACGTTGTACTCAGAATACACTGTGCACGGAGATACGCTGGGTTCAGATACGTTGTACACAACGAAACGTTAGGACACAAAATCGGGGGTACACAAAATCGTTGGAACAAATTGTTTGTATAAAATTGTTTGCACCACAAAATTCGTTTGTGCACGAGGTCGTTTGTCACTAAACACGTTTTTACGAAAAAATCGTTGGTACGGGGACAAGTTGAGGTTGTCCCGGGTACGTCCTACTCACGGTTCGTGTATACGTTGGAGATACGGTCCGGAGCTGTTTGGGGCCCACGGTCCAGCGGTACCGCTGGTCTTGCCGAGAACGGCTCTCTGCTCTCGCTGAATCTGACACGCTGTTTTAACACAGATAGAAGGAACGGCTGTCACTCGCCAGGACGCGATTTCTGGTCGCCATGGCGACCTGGCACCCGGGGTTTGTCGAGGCCTGGCATAGAGGTTGCATATGTGCTTGGCACTCATCCTGCATGGGCCCTGTTGGAGTTGAACAGGGGCATGGTTGCTAAAAAAGCATTTTTGCACAAATCACTGTTTGCTGGAGCACGTGTTTGCTTAAAACACCACGTTTGTTAAAATATGTTTGTTAAACAAGGTTGCTAAAACACATGGGGGCTAAAACACAGGATTGCAAAGCAACACATGTTGCATAGACTTGGGTCGCATAGAGGCACGTGTCACATAAGACTCATGTTGCATGGACTTGTCTGCGTAGGCAGGCGTCTGCATAGGTACATGTTGCACGTATGCATTGATGCACTTTCGCATGATGCATAGCACACATGATGCAGTGACACCTGAAGCCTATGAATGCTTGTTTTGTATAAACACATGCTTACTTACATAAGCCCATTTTGACTAAACACATGCCTGCTTACTTACATAGGCATGTTTTGCATAAACACATGCCTGCTTGCTTACTACTCAAACCTATTTACGGTCCCAAAGCCAAGTGGGGAGGTAAGGCCTAGTCTAGATCTCAAGGTCCTAAACCAATTTCTTGTGGTACGGCCGTTCTGCATGGAGTCAATCTGCTCAGTGATTGCCTCGCTCCAGGAAGGAGTTTTTTTTTTTTACATCAATAGACCTCAAGGATGCATATTTGCATTTGCCAGTTTTGCTACCTCATCAGAGGTTTTTGCGTTTTGCGATAGAAGAATGACACTACCAGTTCTGGCTCTGCCATTCAGGATTTCAATAGTTCCCTGAATCTTCATAAAGATTCTGACTCCAGTGCTGGGCCTTCTAAGGTCACTAGGGGTCCTAATAATTGGATACCTGGACGACCTCTTGCTCAGAGATCAGTCTCCGTTGCAGACTTGAGCAGAATGGGACCCTAACAATCCAGTTCCTGGAAAGCAGGGGTTGGATCATGTATGTAGGGAAAACCTTACTAGACCCAGTTCAGTCTCTGCAATATCTAGGTCTACAGCTAGATACAGTCCAGGCAAGGATACTCTTACCGCTGAGAGGATCAGCGACCTCAAGGCTCCGGTAAGCCAGGTGAGGTCGATGAGACACTCTTCAGTTCAGCTCTGTGTGAGGCTGCTAGGGAAGATGGTAGCCTCTTTCGAGGCAGTTCCCTATGTACATTTTCACTCCAGGGCGCTTCAGCGCAACATCCTGGCAGAGTGGAACAGACAATTGCAGACTTTGGATTCCTGGATGTCCTTATCTCCTTATCTCCCAGGGCTCGATGGAGTCTCACCTGGTGGTTAGTAAACCAAAATCTGTCTCAGGGTAGACATTTTCTTCCAGTGTCTTGGAAGATTGTGACCACAGATGCCAGTCTTATAGACTGGGGAATGGTGATGGGGACTTCACGGTCCAGGGGAGATGGTCCTTGGTGGAGCAGAGATTGCCCATCAACCTCCTAGAGCTACGAGCCGTTCGGCTAGCTCTGAGGTAATGGTCATCCAGGTTGCAGGGCTACCTGGTAAGGGTACAGACCGAAAAGGCCACATCATTGGCTTCTGTCAACCATCAGGGTGGCACTAAGAGTCAATTGGCACACAGGGAAGTTTGCCTACTGCTTTCTTGGGGAGAGAATCCTGTGCCAAGACTCTCTGCAGTTCACATCCCAGGGGTGGAAATTTGGAAGGGGGACTTTCCCAGCCGCCAACAGATATGCCCGGGAGAGTGGTCACTGCATCCCATAGTCTTTTGGGTAATTTGCCTGCGCCTGGGGGACGCCAGAGGTGGATCTCCTGACGTCCAGAGTCCAGCAATTGTTTCCCGAGCAGGGGATCCTCTGGCTATAGGAGAGGGCGCTCTGGTGACTCCATGGGCCCAGTTCTCCTCCTTGATTTATGCTTTTCCCCCCAAGCTCTCATCTACTGAGAGATTGCAGGGTTTCAGGCCCTGTGTTGTCCACAATGGTAAAAGCTAGGAAGCTAGTCACCAGGAAGATTTATCACAGGGTCTGAAAAGCTTACATTGCATGGTGGGAGGCCAGGAAATGACATCCCCGCAAGTATGTTATTGGTAGAATACTAGCCTTTTTTTCGAGCAGGAGTAGACTTGAGAACTCCCTTTTAAACCGCGCTACCACATAGATAACTAAAAAAACAGCGCATAAAAAGTGCATGCATTGCATAAACAATATTCATATAATAAAGTGCATGTAATATCCTAGATGCTAAATATGTGCAGTCACACTGTCCGATTTATGAAGATCTCCCATCAAGCTCAATAATAAAAGTGCACACAGTGCAAAAAATGCAAGATTTGCTTTGCAATACATGTGGCGATTGGATTCAATTGATATCGCTTCAAGATGTGGTGAAACCGTTAGGTTATAGAAGAAATGAGTCCAGTATATGTTCAATGGAATACTCCAGTGAAGAGATATACTGGATCATTGTACAGGCAGCGGTGACCCCCTGATGACGTCAGTACGTTAGACTGATGAAACGCAGCTTTGGGAGACCGGAAGTTTGTGCACGCCATTTCCGCCCGTGTTTGCTTTGAACGCAGGTGCACCGCACCTATGGCGTTTGTTTGTTTTTAACCTTTTTACTGGAAAACCAATAAATTATGGTACGTACTTCACCATACTAGCCCCCTTTTTCTTTTTTATCTCACCCCCTGTGGTCTGCTGCCCCAGCCTCTGCCTATACCATCGTTGCAGGACAGGATACCAGCCACACACAGGACACTTAAAGGACAAGAGTTGTTGATCCCCATAAAAGGGATCAATGTTTTCTGGTGAGTAGGGTGTGCCACTGGGTGCTTCTTGGTGAAGGAGTGTGATCGCCTTGAATTTATTGAATGATCCAGTATATCTCTTCACTGGAGTATTCCATTGAACCTAAGGGTTTCACCACATCTTGAAGCGATATCAATTGAATCCAATCGCCACATTTATTGCAACGCAATTTTTGCACTGTTTGCACTTTTATTATTGAGCTTAGTGGGATATCTTCATAATTGGACTGCGTGACAGCACATATTTAGCATCTAGGATAATACATGCACTTTATTATATGAATATTGTTTATGCAATTCATGCACTTTTTATGCGCTGTTTATTTACTTATCTATGTGGTAGCGTGGTTTAAAGGGAGTTTTTATGCTTATAGCACTATTCAGTGTGTGATACGAGCAGCTCCACATATATTTTATTGGTTTTTCATTGCTCAGGTAAAAGATTTTTTTACAATCAAAGTTCCGGTTTCTGCCTTGTCCATTTATTTTCAGAGGCCTTTGTTAGGCTTCTCACTCTTTGATCAGAACTTTTCTTCAAGGATAACTCGTTGTTACCACCAGCTAGATTTCCTTCCTGTCCATGGAATTTGAATTTGGTTTTGTCAGTGCTGCAGAAGCAGCCTTTTGAAAAATAGGATTTTATGAAGAACTTACCGTAAAATCCTTTTCTCTGCGTTCATTGACAGACGCAGCACCCACCCCTCTGTGTTGCGTTTGCATGGCTTATTACGAATTGATATGCTAAGCAGAGCTGGGGGGTTATATGCTGAGTGAGGACGGCCCCCTGGGAGGGGCCAGCTTGCTTTTTTTTCTTTTTGCCTAGTCTACTCCTATTAGGATGTGCATAAACCCCATGTGTCATGAATAGAGGCTGCATCTGTCAATGAACTCAGAGAAAAGGATTTTACGGTAAGTTCTTAATAAAATCCTATTTTTCAGACAGTGTGTTATTTTTTCTTTTTTTTTCTTTTAACCCCCTCCGCTGAGTTAACAGATCTCCTCCTCCACAGATGCATACTTAGCAAGGTGCGATGCTGCGGCCTCCTTTATTTGTTCTCATCCAGTGCTGCAAGTCCTCTCTCCCCATCCACGTCTGCGCAGTGGAGCCTCATAGATGTCTATGGCGCTCATCTCCCTGAGTCTTCTGGCCGGTAGATGGAGGGGGACAAATCCCAATAGAGCTCTGAATGGAACCTGAAGTTGCACGTCCCTGCCACACCAGGTGCTAGGGGCGAAGGAAGTCCGGGACTCTGTGTCCCTGATCTCTTTCTGCAGTTCAGAGAGGCAACAACAAAATTCTATCTACTTCATAAAGAAGACTTGTCACCCTCTGCTCAGCCCCTTGGTGGCAATAACCAATGTAAATCGTAAAATAAATTGTATGGGATCATGTTGCATTGGTGTACATTAAATCTGAACTGTAGGCCGATATAAAAGACACCAATGAACGCAACTCTGTAGTCATTCATATGTGATTAAATGCAAGCCATGTGAGTATCTGAATTTGAGTTGGTATCAGCCTCTTGCAGTACCTGTACAGAAGGACTGAAGTGTGGGAGGAAGAAGAACAAGGAATCAATCTGTTGATGTGCTGACAAGAAGCAGACAGCAAAAAGTACTGCAAGTACTGAATGGGGTCATCTCTGGATTGATGCTGAATATTGCAGAAAATATACAATGGATATAAAAAGTCTACACACCCCTGTTAAAATGTCAGGTTTCTGTGATTTAAGAAAATGAGACAAAGATAAATTGTTTCAGAACTTTTTCCACCTTTTAATGTGACTTATAAACTGTACAACTCAATTGATAAACAAACTGAAATCTTTTAAGACGGGGAAATAAAAAACTAAAATGTGGTTGCATAAGTGTACACACCCTCTTATAACTGGGGATGTAGCTGTGCTCAGAATTAAGCAATCACATGCAAACTCATGTTAAATAGGAGCTGGCACACACCTGACATCATTTATTTAAAGTGCCTCTGATTAACCCCAAATAAAGTTCAGCTGTTCTAGTAGGTCTCTCCTGACATTTTCTTAGTCGCATCCTACAGCAAAAGCCATGGTCCACAGAGAGCTTCCAAAGCATCAGAGGGATCTCATGGTTAAAAGGTATCAGTCAGATGAAGGGTACAAAAGAACGTCCAAGGCATTAGATATACCATGGAACACTGTGAAGATAGTCATCATCAGTGGAGAAAATATGGCACAACAGTGACATTACCAAGAACTGGACGTCCCCCCCCCACAAAATTGATGAAAAGACAAGAAGAAAACTGGTCAGGGAGGCTGCCAAGAAGCCTACAGCAATATTAAAGGAGCTGCAGGAATATCTGGCAAGTACCGGCTGTGTGGTGCATGTGACAACAATCTCCCGTGTTCTTCATATGTTTGGGCTATGGGGTAGAATGGCAAGATGGAAGCCTTTTCTTACGAAGAAAAAAATCCAAGCCTGGCTAAATTTTGCGAAAACACATCTGAAGTCTCCCAAAAGCACGTGGGAAAATGTGTTCTGGTCTGATGAAACCAAGGTTGAACGTTTTGGCCATAATTCCAAAAGATATGTTTGGCACAAAAACAACACTGCACATCACCAAAAGAACACCGTACACACAGTGAAGCATGGTGGTGGCAGCTTCACTATCATGCTTTGGGGCTGTTTTTCTTCAGCTGGAACAGGGGCCTTAGTCAAGGTAGAGGGTATTATTAACAGTTCCAAATACCAGTCAATATTGGCACAAAACCTTCAGGCTTCTGCTAGAAATCTGAACATGAGGAGGAACTTCATCTTTCAGCATCACTACGACCCAAAGCATTCATCCAAATAAACAAAGGAATGGCTTCACCAGAAGAAGATTTAAGTTTTGGAATGGCCCAGACCTGAATCCGATTGAAAATCTGTGGGATGATCTAAAGAGGGCTGTGCACAGGAGATGCCCCCACAATCTGTCAGATTTGGAGTGTTTTTGCAAAGAGTGGACAAATATTGCCAATTCAAGATGTACCATGCTGATAGACTCATACCCAAAAATCAAAAGGTGCTTCAACAAAGTAGTATTAGTTTAAGGGTGTGCACACTTGTGCAACCATATTATTTAAGTTTTTTTTATTTTGACTTCCCTCCACCTAAAAAAAAAAAAAAAAAATCAAGTTTTTTTTTTTTTTTCAATTGCGTTGTATAGTTTGTAGGTCACATTAAAGGTGGTAAAAATTCTGAAATGATTTATCTTCATCTCATTTTTTTACATCACAGAAACCTGACATTTTAACAGGGGTGTGTAGACTTTATGTCCACTGTATGAAAAAGGCCCTTCACACAATTACAGTCTATACAAAAAATAGTAATAGTAATAGTAAAACTGTTCTGGCCACCTGAGGGGCAGAATACGAACCAGCGCAGGTCAGCAAAAAGGTTAAAGTGGTTGTAAAGCCTTCCATATACCCAGTGACTGGCCTCTGGTAATACAGAGATGAAACCAATCCTCCAACATAAGTTGTACATGTTTATCTGCAGTTTTCTCTTTCCATTCATACAAAGCACAGAATTTACAAAGCTTGTCTGAGCTGTCAAAAAGCAAAATGGTTGTAGAGCTGAAGTTACATTCAGTGAGAAGAGCTAATTGGAGGGAAGGGACGCACACCAATGCACACAGGAACAGAGCTCTGAAGCATGTGTGCTAGAGCTCTCTCCCCTGTCACCCTTTTTTTTTTTTTTTTTTTTTTTTTTTATCGGTGTCAGGAAAACTTGCTAAAAGTGTCTTATGCAGATAGCAGAGGAATGAAGCAGCAGACAGAAATGACACTTAGTGCTGTGAATTGAGACACGTACACACTTGTCCAAATTATACTTCAAACTTCATGAGCCAATCTGGTATTAACACATTTTAATTATGGCACGGAGTTGTCTGAATCAGCAGTATCGATCTGTTTCTATTTAACACCATTGTCTGTGCTCCTCTGCAGGTTGTGGTAGAATGTTGCCAAGCTGAAGAGGGGAGTTCAACGTTTGCCAAACTTCTGGAAAAGGTTAAAGATGGGCAAAGCATTGTGGTTGAGACTGTTCTGGCTTTGCTGAAGTTGTGCCGGGACACCAATCCAAGTGTAAATGAAGCACTGCTTGAAAAAGAGCCAAAATCCAAAGATTCTGTGGAGGAAGTAGCTGTAGATACAGGTAAAATGCCTAAGCCTTCTAGTGTATTATATAACCACTTCCTTACCGGCCATTTCCTGGCACTCCTCTCCTACATGTAAAAATCATATTTTTTTTGCTAGAAAATTACTCGGAACCCCCAAACATTATATATGTTTTTTTAGCAGGGAATAAAATGGCAATCATTGCAACTTTTTATATCACACGATATTTGCGCAGGAATTTTTCAAACGCGTTTTTTTTTTTTGGAAAAGAAACAGTTTAGTGAATTAAAAAAATACAAAACAGTAAAGTTAGCCCAATTTTTTTGTATGTTGTAAAAGAAGATGTTACGCCGAGTAAATTGATACCCAACATGTCACGCTTTAAAATTGCGAACACTCGTGGAATTGCGCCAAACGTTTGTACTTAAAAATCTCCATACGCGACGCTTTAAAAATTTTTACAGGTTACATGTTTAGAGTTACAGAGGAGGTCTAGTGCTAGAATTGTTGCTCTCTCTCTAACTCACGTGGCGATACCTCACATATGTGGTTTGAACACTGGTTACATATGTGGGCGGGGCTTATATAAGCGTTCGCTTCTGCACGCAGGGACGGGGGGACTTTAATTTTTTTTTTTAATTATTATTTATTTAACTTTTATTTTTTTATTTTTACACTGTCTCTTTAATTTTTTTTTTTATCACTTTTATTCCTATTACAAGGAATGTAAACATCCCTTGTAATAGGAATGGTGCGTGACAGGTCCTCTTTATGGAAAGATATGGGGTCAATATGACCTCACATCTCTCCTGCAGGCTGGAAAGACTGAGATCAGAGAAAAAAAATTCCGATCCCAGCCTTTCCAGCCGTGATCACGGCTTTGTTTACTAAAGCCGGCCCGAACGTGACGTCATAAAGTTGCGCCCGGACCTCCGAGGGTCATAGAGATGACTGGTGACCAGATGGTCATCAGTCCTCTCCCTGACGACAATCCGGCGGTGACTGATCTCTTCTCCCTGCCGCCGATCGTACGGGCGGCACGGGAGAAGCACTGAATGGTGGCGGGAGGGGGGACGTCCCCTCCCGCTGCCTATAAGAACGATCAAGCGGCTGAACTGCCGCTATGATCATTCTTATGGTGTACAGAATCGCCAGCCTAAAAAATATCTGAACGGTGCCTGTAGCTACTGGCACCGTTCAGATATCACCCCTCAAAGTCCAGGACGTCAATAGACTTCCTACCGGCGGGAAGGGGATAATTAGAAACAAACGCACAGTAGGTGAACACGAATACAAATAATTGCTCTGAGAGTAGACGTACTGGTGTGTCAAAAAGCCAGGCAAACTGCGTATCAAAAATTATTTTTTTGACAGCTAGAAACCGGCGTCTAAAACGCCCGTTTTTGCCACATTTTGCATCTAGGAGTGTTTTTAATGTTACAGGCATTTGGCGTTTCAAATGCCTTTGAACTTCCGTCTGAACGCATTTATTATTTTTGCTTTCCAAGAAATGTCTCTAAACTCAACTGCCTGGAAATGACCCTGTGTACATGGACTGATAAGATAACATTAGATGAGTTCAGGGGCAGCTGAAAAAAACGCCCAGATGCCTCTAAACGTCTGTTTTTACAGGCAGCAGTGTGCATGGAGCCTTAAGGATGACACAACTTGCTGATAAACTGAATGTATGCAATACGATTTATTAGTAGTATTAGCTAATCACAGCATTAAAAATCATTGTCCAGTAGCTTGGAGGATCCCCTCCATAAGGGGCAACCTCTGGACATCAATGTGTGAAAACAGGAAACATAGATACAAAGACAGGGACAGGAGACCAACACCTGTAACAAGAACAAATGCAGTGCATCCGAACGCCAGGTGGATTCTAACACCTGTGCCACAGGGGAATCTCCCTAGTAATACTACCAATGTGAAAATAAGGTGGCACAGTGTGTTACAATCACCCCTGGAGGCTCGAACGGGGAGACGGGTCAGTGGAGGGCTGACTGCAAATGCTGTATGCCAGGGGAGCTCCCCTATGCTGGGAGTGCACAGCTGCTGGATGAGTGGAAGGATGTGCCGCCTGGGTGGCCTAACACCTCGTGGGTGTAAAATGAAGTCACAGCCAATAAAGGGCACAGTGGGGCTAACCCCTACCTAGTCCATAGCCATGGCTACCGATGCAGGCCTTGGCCTCACAGGTGTGTTGCAGTTCAGCCTTCCACATCCTCTCTCCCCGCTCGAGCCTCCAGGGGTGAGGGTAACACACTGTGCCACCTTATTTTCACATTGGTAGTATTAATAGGGAGATTCCCCTGTGGCACAGGTGTTAGAATCCACCTGGCGTACGGACGCACTGT
Source organism: Glandirana rugosa (assembly GCA_018402905.1). Classification (NCBI taxonomy): domain Eukaryota; kingdom Metazoa; phylum Chordata; class Amphibia; order Anura; family Ranidae; genus Glandirana; species Glandirana rugosa. Next base: position 456,762 of record BLSH010162044.1, on the reverse strand, counting down.
ATTTGTTCTTGTTACATGTGTTGGTCTCCTATACCTGTCTTTTTATCTATATTTCCTGTTTTGACACATTGATGTGCAGAGGTCGTCCCTTATGGAGGGGCTCCTCCAAGCTACTGGACAATGATTTTTAATGCTGTGATTTAGCTAATACTAATCTTATTGCATACATTCAAGTTTACCCGCAATTTGTTTCATCCTTAAGCCTCTGTTTGCTTTTTGGTACTGTATTTTATATAGTTGATTTTTCTCCAATCGTCTTCCAGGACAGCCTCTGAGACCTAGTGCTCCTCCCTCCGGAACAGGAAACACGTACCCCATTCAAGATAAAAGGTGGTCCTCCAGGTCCACACCCCAGTATTAGTGTTTCCTCCGGAAGGATAGGTTGCACGTGGAAGGAACCTGGAGAGCTCTAGGTCGCAGAGGAAAGCTATGGAGCTTCCTGTAAAATCAAGCTGTACCTTTTTTTTGTGCTGGGCACGATCCCTCTGTGGAGTAGTGGAGTAGTGGAGTGGGGCTGTGCATCCTGCTGTCTTCAACCTTGGGGAGAGAGAAGACCGCTGATGGCTGACTCACAGCTCCCCCTGTGTGTCACTTCCAGAGGGTGGGTGGGGGCAGAGCCTATGCGCTCCAAGCTGGTTAAACCGGAAATTGCATAGGCAATACAGGCCTGCCGTGTGACATCAGCGGGCGCCGGAGCCTTGTGGTTCCGGCCTCTCAAAGTGATGCAGACTGCAGGAAAACGGGCTGCTGGTGCTGGAGTGTGATCCAGCGAGGCTGCAATGAAACACTCGGAAAGCGGCATGGACAACCCTATACGCTCGCAGGCAGGAGTGTAATGGGATAGGGCCGGGTGTTAAATACTGTGTATTTGTCTGTCTTAACATAGCTTTAAGTATTTTCCATTAGCCTAGTCCTATTCACACTTTGAAAAGGTCTCAGGGAAATCCTACTAAAAATGATCTCTACAGCTTAAGGTACATTCATGTGGTCAGTAGTTTGAAGAGAGTTTTAAATAAAAGAATAAAGAATGGGATGTACTTAACCACTCCTCCCCCCTGCACTATATAACCGGGTTCACACTACAATGGACAACTGCCAGAGTACTTTACCGCTCTTGCCGCTGTCTGTTGCCAGCTATGGTAGCTGGTAGTATGTTTGTTTTTTTTTTTCTTTTTGCAAACTTTGTGAAGTATAAAAAATGTACACTTCATTTATGGAAATGTAGAACAGTGTAATGTGCTGCACTGTAGTACGGTGGCATGCGATTCAGTGAGCTGCAATAAAATGCAGCATGCTGCGTTGCAGTGTAAATGGGATACATAGGGAACAATTGTTTGCTGTGTGCCCTTGAGGTGACAGAGCTTTTACAATACAGTAAAACGTCTGTCGCAATACATAGTGTGAAATCAGCCTAAAACAAAATAATCTGAACAAATAATAAATTGAAAGTTATGGTGAACCCCTGACTCTGGTGGTTAGTGTAGGCAAGAGATCAATCTGCTCCGCTGCTTTTTCTTCAAGTAACCCTTAGCAACCTTTGAAAGAATCCTGGTTGAAAAATGCTGCCCTAAAGTGTAACTGCATTTTTTTTACTACAATTCTCTTTTAACCACTTCCATACCACAGGCCGTCATGGCGTCCTGGGCTTTCAGTGGGGCTATCTGAATGATGCCTGCAGTTACAGGCATCATTCAGATATCATCTTTTTCAGCCAGCGATTTCCTGCGCCAGAAAAAGAATCATAGTGGCAGTTCTACTGGCTCGCCCGTGCGATCAGCGAGCTGGAGAAGGAATCCGCCAGCGCCAGAAGTTAGCCATAGAGAATACCATTATGACATCACATCAGGCCTGGCAGTTAACACTGCCGTATACTCGGCTGGAAAGGCTGAGATTGTGTTTTTTTTTAATCTCAGTCTTTCCTGCCTAGAGGAGAGATTTGGGGACCTGTCGCACACTATTCCTATTACAAGGAATAGCCCGCTTTCACACTACAGTGGTGCAGTTTTCCCTCAATGCAGGTGCAGCTTACAATCGTGTTTTTGTAGCGGGTTAGCTGCCATTTTCCATAGCTTATATCATAAGCTATTTGGTGCACTTTCTGAAAGCGCACAAACACGCGAGACACAATAAAACTATGGGAAAGCGCAGCTAATCCACGCTGCACCTGCGGTGAGGGAAAACTACACCACAGTAATGTGAAAGTGCCCTTAGGTGGCTAAACAGTACATATGTATGTATGTATGTATGTGCGTATACTGTGTGTGTGTGTGTATATATATATATGTGTGTGTGTGTGTGTGTGTGTATACACACTGTATGTGTGTGTATATATATATATATATATATATATATATATATATATATATATATGTGTTTATATATATGTATATGTATATATATAT
>BLSH010162044.1:432841-454350 GCA_018402905.1 Glandirana rugosa | reverse complement strand
AAATGTGTTAAGACTATAATATATATTATATATATATATATATATATATATATATATATATATAATATCAGAATTGTGTAAAATGTGTCATTTTTAATAAGGGCCCATTCATACCACAACGCAGTGCACTGCAGCACATGTACTTTTGTATGTTGTGGTGTGGGTTTATGCTGGTCTCACTAGGAGTTAACTAGGCAGGGAAAAGAAACAGCTGGCCCCTCCCATGGGCCGTCCTCTCTTCCCACATAAGCCCCCTCCATAGAATAGCTCACCAGTCTAAATGCCTAGTTTGCAAGGAGTTGACCTGGCTTCCCTTTAGGGGAATTGCGGTCCTGTTTTGTGACCATTTCTTTTTATTTTATTTTCTTGTCTTCTATCAAGATGATCTGCTATCAAGAAGCCGGTCGGGGCTCTGTACTTTCCCCGACCTGGCCGACTGATGCGAGCCAGTCCCGCAGTATGGGGACCCGCCGCATAGTGCCCCTTCCGTGCGGGTGGCCTGGGGTGATCCCCACCTACACCTGGCCCGGATGCGATTCGATAGGGCGAATTCTGGCCTGCAGCGTGCCGTCCAGGCAGGGGCGGAAAGTCTGCGACTGGGTGGCTACCCATTGTGCTCGCGGAGTGGTGAGTGAGAGTTCCGCCCTTCCCCCCCCCCCCTTTCAGGGGTGGAAGGGGGACAGACGAAAAAAAAAAACTGTGGGGTGGTGGTGTGCGGCAGTGTCGGGGTGACTCATCCTTTTTAGTAACACAGTGTGTCACTGAGAGGGGTCTAGGGCAAAGGCAATGGCAGATTACACTGCCAAACCTGCTGAGGAGGCATCAGCAGCAGCGCAATCTGCGCAAGGGTTTTTTTTGGACCAGCTACGGGCGGTCTTTAGTGAATTTCTTCCTCTGGCAGAGGTCGCCCAACAGGCCTCCAAGAAGCGCCCCCTCCCCCCCCCCCTTATTCATAGGGGGAGGATTCGGACCCGGAAATGGCCTCTGGGGTCTCAGGGACCCCTGTGGACCTATCTGATGGGGAACTGGGCCCATCAGACAGTGAAGAGGATCAAGGGGCGGCGGCTGCGCGCGAAAAAGCGTTGGTCGCCGCCATTATCACTGCCATTCACACTACGCTGCGATTGAGCCAGGATGGTGAATCGCAGACTTCTGCGTATGTGTGTGGGTCCTCTAGGGCCCCAAGGCTTACCCCTACGATCAATATTTTGATTGTTTTCTTTACCGTGAATGGCAACGTCCGCAGCTTTCCATTTCGCTGTCAAAACGGTTCGCTGCTCGCTATCCCTTTGAGGAAAGCTTTTTGAAAAAATGGGAATCGCCTGTGGTGGACCCACCGATAGCCGCCTTAGTAAGGCGACGACTATTCCTCTGGAAGGGTCTCCTTCTTTCAAGGACCCCGCTGATAGAAAAACAGAGGCACTTTTAAAATTGCTTTTCCTGGTGGCAGGTTCTGCTGTGCGGCCAGCCTTGGCGTCCGCCATGGCGGCTCAACATCTGTCTGAGCGTATGGCGGAGCTTAAGTCCGATCTAGAATGCGGCCGCCTGATGGATGCTCCACAGAGGGCTGAGTTTTTGCTCCAAGGGTTCAAGTACTTTTGTGATGCGGCCGTTGAAATACTGCCGATGTTATCCAGGATAGCAATTTTTGCCATTATCCTCAGAAGGATACTCTGGTTGCGTTCTTGGTCTGGCGACCATGCTTCCAAAAAATGTCTTGCTGACCTCCCTTTTCAGGGTGGACGTCTATTTAGTCCACGTTTGGATGAGATCATAAAATACTTTAAGAGAGGTAAGAGTACTTTTCTTTCGGAGCCCCGGAGGCGCGAGTTTCGCCGTAGACAAGGGCCCCCTCCCTCAGGTCAGAAAAGGTTTTTTCGCGCCCCGAGCGCAACAGGTAAGGGGACCCGTTCCGGTAAGGTCGCTGCAGGGGCCGGTAAGCGGCAGTGACAGCGCAAAACCGAAAAGACGGAAGACAAGCCCTCCTCAGCCTGATGGGTTGCCCCCACCCGGGTTTCGGGTGGGGGGACGTCTTCTGGGGTTCGCAGTCCGGTGGCTGGCTCACATTCCCGATCGTTGGGTCCGGGAAGTGGTGTCCGCCGGGTACAGGATAGAGTTCAACACTCTACCCCTAGACAGGTTCTTCCCATCAAACTTAGGGCTCCCGCAGGATCGCCGGGAGGCCCTTTTCGGGGCTGTTCAAACTCTTTCAGACCAGGGAGTGATTGTGCCAGTGCCTCCAGAAGAGAGATTTCGAGGTTTCTACTCTAATCTGTTTGTGGTCCCCAAAAAAGGGGGGGGGGGGTTCGGCCAGTACTGGACCTAAAGGCCCTGAACCGGTATGTCAGGGCGAGGAAGTTCGGATGGAATCTATGCGCTCGGTCGTGGCAGCCCTCCATCAGAGGGAGTTTCTGGCGTCCCTGGACATCAGGGATGCGAACCTCCATGTACCCATTTGTACACGGCACCAGCACTTCCTGCGCTTTGCAGTGGGAGACCTCCATTTTCAATTCGTGGCACTCCCCTTCGGTCTGGCCTCAGCACCCCGAGTTTTCACAAAACTGCTAGCCCCGGTGTTGGCGTTGCTGCGAAAGAGAGGCATTGCGGTAGTGGCCTACCTAGACGACCTGCTCCTGCGAGCAGAGTCTGCCTTGGCTCTGGAGGAGAATGTGAGGATCACAGTGACCTCGCTGCAGGATTTCGGCTGGTTGCTCAACCTGCAGAAATCGTCGGTGTTGTCTGGAGTACCTGGGTCTAATATTGGACAAGTGCAGGCGAAGGTGTTCCTTCCTCCTGCCAAGTTGCTGTCTCTGCAGTCGGCAGTGTGAACCCCTCTGTCGCACCGTCGGTCTTCGTTACGATTCTGTATGCGGGTGCTGGGGCTCATGGTCTCGTCTTTCGAGGCGATACCATGTGCCCAGAGTCACACTCGTCTCGTCAGCAAGCAATTCTGATTCGGTGGGACAGGTCACCTCGGTCCTTGGACCTTCTGATTCGTCTGAGCTCACAGGCCAGGGCATTTTTGACCTGGTGGCTTCGGGACTCGGCCCTAAATCAGGGGAAGTCGTTCCTGCCCCTCCAGTGGGTGATCATCACCACGGATGCCAGTCTTTCAGGCTGGGGAGGGATCCTGGGACAGCTGTCTGCCCAGGGCCGTTGGTCGGCACAGGAGGCTCGTCTCCCAATCAATGTACTGGAACTGAGAGCAATCAGATTGTGCCTATCTCACTGGACAGTGAGATTGCAGGACCGTCCGGTCCGAATTCAGTCGGACAATGCCACAGCTGTGGCGTATGTGAACCATCAGGGTGGCACAAGAAGTCCAGCAGCTGCGGCAGAGGCAGCTCTGATACTGCATTGGGCGGAACGTCACGTTCTGGCAATCTCCGCCATTTACATTCCAGGTGTTTAGAACTGGCAGGTGGACTTTCTCAGTCGCCAGACGTTGGACCAGGGAGTCCCTCCACCCGGAGGTGTTCAACCACATTTTGCCACAGATGGGGGACGCCGGACGTGGATCTTATGGTGTCTCGGTTCAATCACAAGGTGGAGACTTTTGTGTCCAGAACGAAGGATCCGTTGGCAGTGGCCACGGATGCTCTGGTTGGCTCCCTGGGGCAGTTACCGACTTCTGTATGCCTTCCCTCCGATAAAACTGTTACCGCGCCTGATCCGCAGGATAGTGGCGGAGGGAATACCAATAACCTTGGCTCCGGATTGGCCTCGGCACACTTGGTACGCCGATGTGGTGCAAATGGTGGCAGACGCCCCCTGGCAGCTCCCGCTGAGAAACGATCTTCTGTCTCAGGGGCCCATCTTGCACCCTGCTTTACCTTCGCTGGCCTTGACGGCTTGGCTATTGAGTCCCAGATGCTAAGAGACAGGGGAATCGCTGACTCTGTGATTGTTGAAGGCTCGCAAGTGTACTTCTCGCAAGATTTACCACCGCACCTGGAAGGCTTATATAGCTTGGTGGGAGGCAGAGGGTCATAACCCTCACTCTTATGTGGTATCCAGGGTCCTAACTTTTTTGCAGCAGGGCCTGAACAAAAACCTGGCTTTGAGTACTCTCAAGGGTCAGATATCGGCTCTGGCGATTCTTTTCCATAGACCTTTGGCTTCGCACTCGTTGATTCGTACCTTTGTTCAAGGTGTACGACATGTGGCGCCGCGGGTGAAGGTTCCGTTGACTCCTTGGGATTTGAATTTGGTGCTTTCTGTACTTCAGAAACCGCCTTATGAGAAAATCAGGGAGATTTCCTTACAACTGCTCTCGCAGAAGGTGGCTTTACTAGTAGCCATCACCTCCGCCAGACGGGTGTCTGAATTAGCAGCACTATCGTGCAAGTCTCCCTACCTGGTCCTGCATAAGGATAAGGCGGTCTTGCGACCCACGCCTTCCTTTCTTCTGAAAGCGGTTTCTTCCTTTCACATTAAGGAAGATATTCTTCCTTTATTGTGCCCTCGTCCATCGCACCCAAAATAAATGGAGTTACATGCCTTGGACGTAGTGAGGGCCTTAAGGGTGTATTTGTCTGCTACAACTTCTTTTCGAAAAGCTGATGCTCTGTTTGTGCTGCCTGAGGGTCCGCGTAAAGGTTTGGTGGCCTCATCGGCTACGATCTCTCGTTGGATCAGACAGACCGTGACCCACGCGTATTCTGTTCGTGGCAAGGTTCCCCCTTTTCCGGTCACGGCTCATTCTACTCGGGCTCTTAGCACTTCCTGGGCTTTTAGACACCAGGCCTCGGTGTCACAGGTGTGCAAGGCGGCCACTTGGGCCTCGGTACGCACTTTCACTAAGTTTTATACAGTTGATGTGTTTGCATCTTCGGATGCTGCTTTTGGCCGCAAAGTTTTGCAGGCGGCAGTGTAGGCGCGTCTGGCGCCTCCTTAGAGGTTCTGTTGGGTACTGTTAGCGTTTGCCCACCCCTCTTTTTGACACAGCTTGGGGACATCCCCACACGTAATGGAGAGCTACGTCTGTCAGTGAACGATAGGAGAAAAAGGGATTTTATTAAAACTTACCGTAAAATCCTTTTCTCCGTGTTCACTGACAGACGCAGCACCCACCCCTCAGTGCTCTGTTCTTGTACGGCTTGTGTACGAACTGGTGAGCTATTCTATGGAGGGGGTTTATGTGGGAAGAGAGGACGGCCCCATGGGAGGGGCCAGCTGTTTCTTTTCCCTGCCTAGTTAACTCCTAGTGAGACCAGCATAAACCCACACGTAATGGAGAGCTGCGTCTGTCAGTGAACTCGGAGAAAAGGATATTACGGTAAGTTTTAATAAAATCCCTTTTTCAGCTCACATCCAATTTGGAGGTGCGTTAGGGTTGCCATTCATAATATTACACATAACATGGGCCCTCGAGCACAGAAACTACGAATCTTTTGGTTTGCACAAGCTTTATAAATGCCTCATTGTCTTTGTCTGTCACAGGGCCTCCTGCATTGGTGGAAAAAGAAAAGACTTTATTTGATCTTCTGATGGAACGGAGAGAAGAGCTGATCCAGTGTATTACAGAGCTCAGCCCAATCATTGAGTGCCTAGATACAGCAGAGGATGACTTTCTTAGCAACATTGAAAAAAAGGTTTTTACAATGGCTTTTCTGTGGGAAGACTTGGGGTTGTAAATGTTTGTTTTTTAATTAAAAATACTGTAACAAACATGTATATACTTACCTGCTCTGTGCAATCATTTTTGCACAGAGCAGCCTCGATCCTCTTCTTCTGGGGTTCCCCGCTTTTCCTCCAGGCCCCTCCTCTTCATCAAGTGCCCCCCATGGAAAGCCGCGTTCCCTGGGGGCACCTGTGCGGGCTTGCTCCCAAGTCCGCTGCTGCGTCCATTGACACGGACAGTGGGACTCAGCTCCGCCCCCCTGCTTCTGTGTCACCGGACCTGATTGACCGCAGCGGCTGATTGGCTCCCGCTGCTATCAATCTGTCCAATGAGGAGAGAGACAGGGGCCGGATCAGACTCGAGTAAGAAAAGGGGGAGGGGGTCTGGGGGTAGCTGCAGCACAGAAGGTTTTTCACCTTAATGAATAGAAACCTTGAGGCTTTACCGCCACTTTAAAATGATTTGATGCATGTAGGCACAAATATATTTTAGTGTTACACATGGCATATTCTTGTTCCGCAGGTGTAAAAAAGCTGTGTGCATATACTTCCATGCAGAGTGTTCATGAAGTGCATTTACCTGCACAGCATGTGTACAATAAGTGTACAGTCCTCATTCACAAACCTACCTTAAATAGGAACAGTTTCCCTGTAGCAACAAATCAGATTCCAGCTATCATTTCCGCAAGACAGATTGAATACACAGACTCTGCCCAGTTAATAGCATACAACAGAAGGGTATGTTTTAAATGGTGTGTGATGAGGGGGCACCTATATGTGTCTTCATACCTGCAGCATCTTGATTTGTTCCCTCTATGCGTGAATGTGAGTCGCTATGCTGACAAAAGCAGTCTGTGAACTGTCTCTAAAGTTTTGTCTGAAACATGAGACTGGTACACCAGTGAGAAGAATTAATCATGGTGCCCGGTGTGAGCACACAGGGAGCCTTGCTACTATTGTATTGAAGAGTACTGCGGTGTTTTTTTTTTTTTTTTTTTTTTGTTTTGTTTTTTTTTTTAAACCACTTCCATACCACAGGCGGTCATATGACGTCCTGGGCTTCCTTTTCTTTCTGCAGGCGATTCCCTGCATGGTAAAAGCAATCATAGCAGCTGTTCAGCTGCCTAATTGTTTTTACAGGCGGCGGGAGGACACGCCCCCCTCCACCTCCCTTCAGTGCTTCTACGGGTAAGCCAGAGAATGAACCTGCTGGTGGCGGCCTTTAACCATAGAGAATACAGCAGAGCAGAAGGCCTCACAGATGTAAACACTTTCGTTTTTTTGGCAGGGAAGGCGAGAGAGTTTTTTTTTCTCTTCTTTTTTTTTTTTTTTTTGATCCCAGGCTTTTCCAACCTAGAGGCGAGATCTGTGGACTTATAAACCCCAGATCTCTCTGTAAAGAGGACCTGTAATGCCCTATTCCTATTGCAGGGGATGATTGCATTCCTTGTAGTAGGAATAAAAGTAATAAAAAAAAATGAAAACGAAAAGTGTAAAAATAAAAAAATTTAAAATAAACTATTGAAAAAAAAATTAAAGCTCCCCCATCACACTCATGCTCGCATGCAGAAGCAAGCACATACGTAGGTTGTGTCCACATATGTAAACGACGTTCAATCCACACATGTGAGGTATCGCCGAGCATGTTAGAGCGAGAGCAATAATTCTAGCACAAGACCTATTTAACTCCAAACTCTTAACCCAATTGTTCAAAAACTATATATATATCTATATTTTATCTTTTAGTGTGTGTGTGTGTGTGTGTGTGTGTGTGTGTGTGTGTGTGTGTGTGTGTGTGTGTAGTTGATGCTTAAGCAAATTGGTGTTTGTGTGTTTTTTTTTTTTTTTCGGTGGCTCTTATGTAACATTAAATATATTGATAGGTGATCATTGATTGCTGTGAAGGTGGGTCCCATAAGGAAGCTATGGATAAACTGTTAAGGAAGGCATCAGAAACCAAAACCCTGAGCCCTGACAGTCTCATCAAGCTTCTTCAAGCTGTCCGAGAAGCATTTCCTGACCTCCACTCATTGCTCGATCTACTGGAGCCACACAGCAAAAAGTCCAGCTTCACAGGTATAAAACAAGCCTAGAAAAAATGTTTTGACTTTACCAACAAAAGTTTCAGCTGATCTGTGCAATGGTGAAAGTATGCATGTGGCCATGCAGTGTGGACTTGCAGCAGTCTGCTCCCGCCACTAGTTTTTCTGGGTGTTTTATTTGGACATGTAGGTAGTATGTTCTCATGTTTGTGTATGTTCTGCTTCCCTGTGTGTTGTGGGTTCCTTTCATACCCTACAAACCTGCTGGCAGGTTATTAGTTTGTCTCAATGCATTTCACCCTAAGTTTTAGGCTTAATTCACATCTATGCGTTTTTAGTGCATTTTGCAGATTTGCACTACAGAACATGTTCCATAGGAAACCATGTTGACCACTTGCTTACTGGGCACTTAAACCCCCCCCCCCCCCCTTCATCCCAGTTTTCAGAGCTTTCACTCTTTGAATGACAATTGCACAGTCTTGTAACACTGTACCCAAATTAAATTCTTATTTTTTTCACACAAATCAAGCTTTCTTTTGATATTTAATCACTGCTAGGTTTTTAATTTTTTGCTAAAAAAAAAATGAAAAGACACAGAATTTTGAAAAAAAAAAAAAGTTTCATAGTTTGTTTTAAATTTTTTAAAACAGGTAATTTTTCTCCTTCATTGATGTGCACTGATGGGCTCTGATAGGCGGGACGGATGGGTGGCACTGATGGGCACTGGTAGGTGACACTGATGGGCACTAATAGGTGACACTGGTGGACAGTGATGGGTGGCACTGGTAGGTGGCATTGGTGGGCACTGGTAGGCGGCACTGATGTGCACCTGTAGGTGGAACTGGTGGGCACTGGAGGGAACTACATAGCAGCAGTGCCTCTATGATTGTGGGAACGATGTCCCCTCTGTCTGAAGCCAGTGATCGGCTTTTTTTTCTCCCTCATGCTGTCCGCTTGAGTGGGGGAAAAAAAGCCCAATACCGATCTTTTATTTACATCACGTGATCAGCTGTCATTGGTTAACAACTGATCACGTGGTAAGGGGCCGGGATCACCCCCTTACACCAATCTGTGATCAACTGAGTCCCAGGCAGCTCGTGCACAGGAGGGATGTCTTTTGATGCCCCCCCGGCAATTGAGGCCTGCGCTGTAGCTGTCATTCAGCTATAGCTCGGGCATGAAGTGGTTAAATGGACTGTACTGCAAATCTGCAAAATGCAAAACACTAAAAATGCATAGGTGGGAATCAGGCCTTAGACTGTATGTAGTAGGGAATCGGGTATTTACAGAGTCATCTACTGGCTGCCAGGGACAGATGTTTACAGTTTGTGATTGTGTGCAAAATTTACAGTAACTCCACAATTGCTGTTTTTATCGATATGGAAAAAAAAAACTTCTGTGTGAATTGTAAATGTAAGAGTGGTGTAAGAAACCCGCTGTGCGAGACTTTGTAAGTCTTCCCTAAAGTCTCTTATCTGGCTGCATATTAAAACGATGCAAATTATTCTGCTTACCCTTGTGCAGGCAAGCTCAGCACAGCTGATTATGGAGCGGAGTTGCTGAGACAATATCAGGAGAATTTTTCGGAAGTGGTGAACAATGCCGACATCATACTCGGTGGCATTTCAACAGCATCGCATTTAACAGATCACGAGAAGGAGGTGAGCTTCTATTTCTTTTTTTGTAATGTGGGCTAATGTACACTGACATAGGTTGGGTTGATTTACTTAAACTGGAGAGTGCAAAATCTGGTGCAGCTCTGCATAGAAACCAATCGGCTTCCACGTTTTTTGTTTTTTTTTTTTGTCGACGCTTAATTGAACAAGATGGAGTTAGAAGCTGATTGTCTACCATGCACAGCTGCACCAGATTTAGCATTTTCCAATCTCATTAAATCAACCTCTTGTGTGTTTTGTATTGGCAGCTGTTTATAAAACATTTTTGAAGGATCTGGAAGTAGCATGTTTGAATTAGGGGTCGACCAATATCGTTTTTTTGTGGCTGATACCGATTTTTCGGCTGCCTTTCAGGCCGATAGCCTATATCAGGTGTCGATATTCTGTACATTTAAACTTTTTTTATTTTCACGCTTTTATAAAAAACTATTTTCACTTTTATTGCTGTCACAAGGAATGTAACCATCCCCTGTGACAGTTATAGGCAGTGACAGGTACTCTTTATGGAGGGATTGGGGGGTCTATAAGATCCCAAACCCCTCCTCTGTACTTGAAATTATTCAAACCGTCAAGATCAGTGTTTTTAAATACTTTCAATTTTCTAAAACTGGCACCACTAGGGTGCCAGTAATCCAGGATTGATGTCATGACATTGCTTCCGGGTTACTAGATCCGAGACCCGAACACCGGCTTTGTTCGGCCGGCTGGCGGATGTGGCGGCTGGTTGCTCAGGCTTCCCAGTGGGAGGGGAGGGGGGATGTCCCCTCCCTCTGCTTGTAATAACAACCAAGCGGCTGCTGAGCCGAATCGGTAGTCATTACAAGAAATCTGACCGTCCGCTCTAAAGAACAGTACCGGGGCAGTTGCAAGCATCACCCCGGTACAACCCATTGAAACAATATCTGTAATATGGGGAAGTTTGTGACAGATACAGATGCCTCAAACAAAATGAATATTGGCCGCCGATAATCGGTTGACCCCTAGTTTGAATCTTAAAATCTTAAACTACATGGAGCCAGAAGCGTAACTAGAGCCTTCAGGGCCCAGTGCAAGAACCCATGAAGCAGCCCCCCCCCCCCCCCCGGACTGCCCGGGCCCTTTACTCCAGTCGCAGGGCCCTTTGCATCGTTTGTTTGGCCCTTTCCATCATACCAGTCATAAGCACCAGTTAACACTGCTGCAAAACGCATTTATTTCAATGAATGCCCTCCTAATCATTGCGACTCACCATAGACAAAAAAAAGGTTTCATCCAGTACTTTTCTTCGACTTTGGTGCGATTTGAGTGCCTTAGACTGCAATCTTAAATCAGAATAGTCACACACAAGTCACAGGACTTTTGGGTCCCAGCAGTGTGAACCGAGCCTTCTAGTCCCTGGTAGTTCCGCTAATGCGTGGCGCAGTGGACACTTGTGTTTGTTGCTGCTTTCCTGATGCATCATGTTGCTTTTGGTTTTTTGATTTTTCCTACAAGTCAGCATAAAGGCATCCAAAGTTGTGGTGCAGCAGGATATTGAATGCATGCATTTAACCTGGAAGCATTCTGTGTTTCATCTTGATTCTTATTCTGAAGCCTGTATATGCTGACCCTAGTAGCCAACATATTCCAAAATAAATTTTTCAATTCTTGGTGAAGAAAAGGCTTTTGTTCTATGCCACATCAACAATACTTACTTCCTTTGTGGGCTGATCTTTCCCCACTCCTGTGCTTGTAGCAGTCTGAGCTTGGCGTTTTCTGCTGAGCTGCTTATATCTTATCTAAACACAAATACATTTAATATATTGCAGTTTGCTGATCATGAATGTGGTGGCTGCATTAGTTCTTGTTTTTAGGGTCCTTTTCCTTTATTTTTACCTGGCGAGCCGGCCAGTAACCTACTTCCTGCCTTAGGGTGTCTCCATTCTGTGGACCCTTTGTGGACAACAGCATTCTCAGTCTGGAGGGAGGATATTGTTAGAAGTTTTAGCAGATTTAGATCGACTTGACTAACACATTAAAACAGAACCAAACCCATTTCACGTACCCATGTCAGTGTTAAATGGTTTGTCTTAACCCTCTAACTGCCACTTTTGCTGGACAGCTTGGTCCACAAAAGGAAGTTGAAAGATAACAGACTTACTGGCTGGATCACCATCTGACTTGTATCTTAGTGTAGAATTCTGGGAAAATTGGTGAGCCAATCACACAAGCAAGAAATGACATTTCTGGGGAGCGTTCTGTACACCATCTGTGTACAGAACACCTCCAGGTAGCCATATTGCATTACACTTTACAGAAAATTACAGAGCTGCAGATTGAAGAGGAAAGGTCATTTTTAATATTTAATTACAATTTGACTTGTCACAATTGTATATTTATTATTATTATTTTATTTTTTTTTTTTTACTCCCTCCCCCCCCCCCATGAAAATTTTGCCACCAGTATGACATGGGCCCAGGATGTCCATGGTGGGTGCTGGCGTGTAGAGGGGAAAGAGAAGAGCGGATACACATCCGCTCTCCTCCCTTTCTTGCAGTGACCCAGAAAGCGACGTCTCTGACGTAATTTCCGGGTCAAGTTCTCAGTGTCCCCGGCTAGCTCAGCCAGGAAATAATGTTTTGCAATGTGATCTGCATTGCAAAATATTAAGTGGAGTACAGTAAAACGCATGCGTGTGAAAACGTTGATTGCAGTACACATTACATAACGCCGCACACGCCAGAGTGAGAGCAATAATTCTAACACAAGGCGACCTCCATAACACTAAACGGATACCTATAGGGGGCTTCTGATGCATCGCCTATAGAAAATCTAGGGTACCGAAGTTTGACGCCATTTCTCAGGGCGCACAAAAATTTCAAGGTTAGGCATGTTTGGTATCTATTTACTCGGTGCAACCTCATCTTTTATATTTTACCAAAAAAGTTCTGCTTCCTTAGGCCTTATGCACACAAACAGAAAAAAAAATCAGCTGTTGGAGGGTCTGGCATGTCTTTTTTACGCCTCTGAATGCAGCTCTTGGTTATCTAATGTGCATATCCACTTTGTGGTTTTTTTTTCATGCGTATTTTAGAGCGGCGTTCACAGGCGTAAAAAAAGAAAATACCCAAAGGCCTGCATTCGGAGTGAAGTTTATCAGTGTAAATTGTTTGCCACACGAGCATAAATTTATCGCAATGGCAAGAATAAGGCCTGGTTCAGACTTGTGCGACTCTGTGAGCCTCGTTTTGCGTGGGCACAGCAGCCCATTCATTTTGAATGGTCTGCCATGCCTCCTGAAAATGCAGGGAAAAGTTCCCTGCTCCATTTTTTAATTTGCAGCCCGTACAGAAACATGCAATTGCGGGAAAGCGACTGCTGCAATTTCCAGTGCATGCAGGTGACATTTAAATTAATGGCACCCACATGCATCTCCTGTGTTTGTCTGTGCATGTGGTTTTGGCTGAGGTAACAGATGTGGATCTGCAGCAGGAACCATCCGCATAAGTGTGAACCAAGGCTAAATTAATATTCTGGCCAGTAGAATGCGCTTACATTCAGTGCCATATGCGATGCACATAAATGCGGCACGTACATATGCAACATAAGAGGCATTTTTCTATCTCTGTTCTGGCAGAAAAAATGCAGCATATTTGGAGCATTAATTCAAACACCTTGTGTATGAGACCTTGGAGCCCCCCTCCCCGCTAATTGGACCTACGTGAAGGAGAATTAGTACATCAGTGGGTAAAGGAGGGAGGACACACGAACATGCTCAGTGTTATGATGTGATATATAAAATGCAATTATTGTATTTAATTACTGTTACATTTTCTTTCTAGGTGATGGAGCAGATTGTCAGGAAAAACTGCAACGCTCGCATTTTCAGTGTTATAATATCAACAGTTTTCGAGGAGCAAACCTTGCCTGTAATGGCTGTCTGGCAGTTACTTTTATCCATGGAAGAACTGAGCACAGCTGTGAGGTCTCTGATGGATGAGGTCCGTAAAGAGCCGGGAGCTGATGTCTTTTTTCAAAGCGGTATGACTATTTCAGACACATACATACATATTTAAGAGCAGGTTCATGTTCGCTTAAAAGGGCACATATAGGGGATACTTTCTAAATGTTACCACTTTCATGAGAGCTTACCCCTTTACAAACACTGGCTAGTTTTAATGGTACCTTTGATTATATTGATAAATACTTCTTTTCTCTCCGTTCTTGTATAAAATGGTTAAGTTAATCTATAGCCATCATTTTTATTCTATTTTGGATAATGGGGGTGAGATGAGAAATTTTGCTTATTTCTGATTTGTGTATGCTTCACCAAGTTTTTATCAGGTTTTTATTGTTGTGGGGGAGTCTTACCTTTGACTTCCTGTCAGGACAGGAAGTGATGGGAAATCTCTTCAGCAGGGGACAGGAAGTGATAGGAAATCACTTCAGCGGGGGACAGGAAGTGATGGGAAATCTCTTCAGCAGGGGACATGAGGTGATGGGAAATCTCTTCAGCAGGGGACAGGAAGTGATGGGAAATCTCTTCAGCAGGGGACAGGAAGTGATGGGAAATCTCTTCAGCAGGGGACAGGAAGTGATGGGAAATCTCTTCAGCAGGGGACAGGAAGTGATGGGGAATCTCTTCAGCAGGGGACAGGAAGTGATGGGAAATATCTTCAGCAGGGGACAAAGAGTGATGGGAAATCTCTATAGCAGGGAATGAGACACATTTTTAGGCTCGGTTCACACTGCTGTGACATGTGATCTGACTTGTGAGACCCCAAGTGGCATGATGTGTCAAATTTAATGTTTGCCTATGAGAGCCGACTTAACTGATACTACACAAATTGCTCTGACTTTGAAAAGGTTCCCGCACTACTTTGGTCTGGCTTGGGTGCGATTTCAGCCCTCGTACAAACTCCTAAATCACATCCAAGTCAGAAGGAAGTCACAGGGCAAAGTTGTATGACTTTGCCGTCGCAGCAGTGTGAACCGAGCCTTCATAGAGTACGGAAGCGTTGGAACTGACAATGTGTTTATTATTGTTCTTGCCTCTGTGACAACCGCTCCACTGAATTCTTGTCCTGGTGTCACTGGGGCAAAATGTGAGGTAACATCTCCAAATAGAGTCACAGACAAAACGCTACTGCAATATTTGGCTTACAGTGAGTGAACTTTAAGAACACAAAAGCTTTTAGGAAGTTGGTTCAAACATGCAGTTTTCACTAATTTGAGTATAGTAGAAGGCAACAGTGGGGCAGCCCTTGAGTTATTTACTTCCCTTCAGGCCGCTGCACTGCAGAAAATGTTTTCTGCTTTTGATACACTGCTGAGGATATGCAGACACTAGTAAAGTCAGAAAGTTTGTTTACTCTTGCTGCTACATTTTCTATGCTTCACCTGATTTTTTTTTTTCTGATGACAGTATTGAATAGAGAAAGTGAAGTGGCTGAAATTTTGATTCACCACAGCTCAATAATTGCACAAGCATTTCGACAGTGTGAGCACCTGGGTTCAATGGCATCTGAAGATGAAGCCTTGAGTGACCTAGTGAAAGAGGTATATGTTTATCATTTAAAGCATTATTAGGCCTATTTGTAACAGCTGGAGCACAGAGAACTGTTGCAAAAATGGGAACTTTATTTGAAGATTCCATCTGATGGTTTATGTGGTCAGCTGCCTTAGGGTGGCCATACATTCTACAATTTTCTTAATCGGTTTCTTTTGTATTTACCCTCAATTATGTTAATAAATACTGGCTGGATTTGACCACAAATGTCTATGGGCACCACATCCGAAAAACAGTAAAGAATTTTTTTCAGATAGAATCACATGGACTTTTAGCTGCCCCAAAGAGTAACTCACAAAACACATACATTTAAAATTAACAGGCAGGATTACTCCCCTATTACACTTTATTATTACATGAGTTAAAAACTAGACAAAGTCCAGCTATAATACATCAAGAACAAACTGTTTTTGTATATGGCGGCAAAAACCACCATGTGGTGCATTATCAATGATCATACATTATATCCATATAATACTGATATGTCATCTTTGAAATGGACGTCGCATCTCTTTAAGTGTTATTGCTCCTATATATTTTATACTGATCTAATGTATGATCGTTCATAATGTGCCACATGGTGGTTTTTGCCGCAATATACCAAAAATTGTTTTTCCTTGATATATTCTAGCTGGACTTTGTCTAGTTTTAAAACTCATGCTATTAATAAAGTGTAATAGGGTAGTAATCCTGCCTGTTAATTTTAAATGTATGTGTTTTTGTGAGTTACTCTTTGGGGCATCTAAAAAGTCCATTACCTTCAACTATGTAGTGCAAGGGCCCACCTGATTGCATGCAAACGGAAAGTGTTTAGGTTTGATCTCATATAATGTGGCTTTGGTAAACCTAAAGGAAAATTGTATAATGTATTCCTAGCCTTACTTTTGCTTCAGTTTTTATAAATCGTTTGAACTGTTCTCTGATAATGTTATAATGTGTTTGTTACAACCATTGAAGCAGTTTGCTAAACCTTTTGCTGGATATAATCCTTTTAATGAAATGGTTTGAAAAAATGATTTGTTCATAGAGCTCACATATGGCGAATATGGATGTTGCTATATTTCTTCAAGTAACACATGCCCATGTGGGGCAACAGTGCATTTGTTTTTCAATATTATTTTAAAGTGATTCTATAGCCAATTTCTTATTAAAGAAAAAATGTCTAAATTGCCTGCTCTGTGCAATGGTCTTGCACAGAGCAGCCCCGATCCTCCTCTTCTCAGGTCCCCTGCTGGCGCTCCCCCCACCCCCTGCCCAGTGCCCCCCATAGCAAGCCGCTTGCTATGGGGGCACTCGTATGTGCTCGCTCACTCCTGAGCCGGCTCTGTGTGTCTATAAGACAGATCGCAGTTTGGCCCTGCCCCCGCTCCCTCCGAAAATGGCTGGGATTGACAGCAGGAACCAACGGCTCCCACTGCTGTCTGGGCCAATGAGGAGAGAGATTGCTGAGAGAGCTTCTGCTCTTGTGCAGATCGCTGGATCGAGATGGGGCTCAGGTAAATATAGGGTGGGGGGGAGTGGCTAGCAGAAGGTGTGTTTTTTTTACCATAATGCATTAAGGTAAAAAAAAAAAAAAAAAAATCTGCCTTTTAGAACCGTTTTAACTAATAAAACTTATTTCTATTTTATATCACTATTCGTAGCTTTCCTTTGTTGATAATTTTATAAGGAATGATTATATGTTCACATATTGATCATTACATTTTTTTTCTGTGGTTTATTTTGAGCCTTAATACTGGTGGTTGGGTTTTGTTTTTCATATGCATAAGTATGTTAGTATGAGTAGAATGACACATCCTATGAGGTCTAACCTTCATTTGGTGTCCTCAGTACATCTGTTGAACTTGATCATTTACACTGATTTTACATAGTGACCGTACTGGGAAATCTGAATATACAGTTAGGTCCATTTATGTTTGGACACATAGAATTTGAAGTGCAGACTTTCAGCTTTAATTCAAGAGGTTGAACATGAATATCAAGTACAAATTTTAGGAACGGCAACCATTTTTATACACCGTCCCCCCATTTTCAGGGGCTTAGATGTAATTGGACAAATGAATATAATCATAAATAAAATGTTCATTTTTAATATTTTGATGAGAATTTTTTACTGGCAATGACTGCCTGAAGTCTTGAACCCGTGGACATTACCAAAGACTGGGTTTTCTCTTTTCTGATGCTTTGCCAGGCTCTAACTGCAGCTGTCTTCTGAAGATAGGATGGCTGCACACCCAAATTGATGCAAGATTAAAAATTTATTGAAGAGATAAAACGTGTTCAGACGAGCAATATCAAAACGGCAGATGGTGTAAAAGGCGACGCGTTTCACACGGCTAGCGTGCTTCGTCAAAGACCAACTAGATACAATCCGTTTCATTAATCTACAAAATCACATGACCTAATTAATTCAAGTCAGATATAACAATCACAACAACTGCTTCTATGATTGGATCCATGTGTCTTGCTGTTTGTGGCCAAACTCAGGATATCCACATAAATATGAACACATGAACTAATAATAAAATGTGATATTCCATTGCTAAAAAAAATAAAACCAAGATTTATGTGTATAAGCAGATGGTAAAAAACACACACATGTATATCAACATAATCGTGCGGTCATACTTTGAGAATAAAAGACACCAAATAACAAAACTAAAATAATAATACAGCATACCTC
This sequence comes from Glandirana rugosa, assembly GCA_018402905.1. NCBI lineage: Eukaryota > Metazoa > Chordata > Amphibia > Anura > Ranidae > Glandirana > Glandirana rugosa. The sequence continues at coordinate 436,800 of BLSH010162044.1, read as the reverse complement.
TCATTCTTTATGAAACAAAAAGAAAGAAGAACCAAAAGGAATGCACACATAAATACCTGGGGTGACAACTCCATATAGATGTATAATTGACAGAGTGCACCTGAGTGACGGGAGTCTCCTCCAATACTTCAACATAATATATTATAACTAATATTTCAATAGACTACATGTTGGATAAGTCTTGAATATGTAAAAAGATGCGCCACGCCAAAAATAGTGAAAGTTAAGTGCATGGAACTTGTATAAAAATTACCCAAACTTATGTAAAAAAATTATATAAAAATTTGCATACAAATTATTTGCCACTAAATATGCAACTGGGCGCTGCACCTAAAAAAATAGCCTAAGCTATATGAACTCCTATATTTCTGAAATATTAGGGCGCTGACCAACATATGTAAAAGGCAATATTTATTTAATATTTTTTTCCCATATTAATAAGAAATGTGCAAAAAAATGTTAACAATGTGCAAAATCAATACGTGCTAGTACGTAATCTCAAATGTGATTTCCTTATTGGTATATATTGAGCATAAATTAATTAGTATAAGAGATACCTAGTGTTTCAAACACAAATCTTAACTGTTAATATTAGAATAATGTCATCAAACCAAATCCATCACAAATAAGTGTAAAAGAACTTGTCCATAAAGAGGAAAATGTTTAGACAAAAAGTCCCAGGTGAAAAAAAGTTCATAGGTTCCAATCACCAATAGTGTAAAGAAATAATGCTGGAAAGTTCTCCCACAAAAGTGAATCACCAACAGTTAATCCATATATGCTCACCAGAAGCATCAGGCCCCTGAGGGACCATACAACAAGATGGAATAATAGGCAATTTCAACCTGATCTTCAAAATACATCCCCTTCCTCCTTCAAGTGCCAGTAAATGTTCTTTAAAGAATTTGGCTCCAGTCGCAAAGCCACAAAAAGGTATGATAGTGTAATACCGCTTTAATTAAAATCCATTCACTCACAAACCCATAATGAATATGCTCACATTTGTTACAAAATAAGAATGCCCATCGAATAGAAATGCAGCTCGAGACCCTGATCTGGGTGTTAACTTTATCTCACCCGCCTTGCAGCAGCAGTACGGATGGCGTCTGCTGAGTCACCAATCATTCCACTCACACTCAGTACAATAGTGTCCCACGCCTCTGCTTCAATATATTTTGAGCTTCCGCCCGTCATCAGGAAGTGTCCTTTATTCTCAGAGTATGACCGCAAGAATATGCTGATATACATGTGTGTGTTTGTTGATCTGCTTATACACATAAATCTTTGTTTTTGGGGGATGGCTATTCTTAAGAGCTGTAATTCCTAAACCCTTCCTCCAATTTGAATGTACATACCCTCAACTTAAACCTGAGAGTGTACACTTTCAGCCCAATACCTGGAAAAAAACTAAAATACAGAATACTTAATCCTAAAGGGAAATTGGGAAATTATTATGACACAGACACTTAACAAAGACAACACAAGATCACAACAAAATTACGATTAACAGCCAAATAAACAAAATAAAAACTACACCACAAATAAAACATACATACAATTAAAATACAACATAGAATAAATAACACAGATTAAAATAACAGACAATCAAACTACCAAATACAAAATAACACACCACTTTCTCTAACACCACCCCAAATAATAACCAACACAATAACAACATACTATAAAAACACAAAATCCTGATTTATAAACCAGAATTAAAATTGTGCCTGTGTCCAAATATGTATGGACCTAACTGTTGTCAATAGCCTGACTCTGAAATCTCTACTCTTAGGGCTAATTCACACCAGCCTCTGCGTAACAATGCAGCCGCTGGTGTGTGGTGCAATCCGACAGGATAACTGCTGAGCCAATGCACCAATCCCGGTGCATCACACTGTTCACTTTTTTTTTTTTAAACAAAGTTTATTAAAATGTCACATAGACATTTGGTTAAGTTCTACTGACTGCCACAAGGTGTTAGGCAGTAGATTGCCCTGCCCTGCACTGAAAAAAGTACTGCATGAAGTACTTTATTTTTTTCACGTATACCAGTGCAGTGCAGTTGTATGAATCGGGTGCACAGGGGACGAGGCATTTTGCCTTGTCTTGCGGTCAAATAGCTGTCCAACTGCATCTGGTGTGAACGAACCCCTATAGAGAATTATCTGGACTGCTGTATTGGTCCTGTGACCGGCAATATTTTAATGGGCATGTATTCACTTGTCAACCCCTGCATTCTAATAGCCACTGTGTTGTTTTTTCACAGCTGTTAAGCATCCCAGAACAGACAGAAGATGGAGATTTGTCTTTGAACATGGTTCTGAGTTCTGCCCTGCACCACACCATCCCTGTCATGAAATTCTGCCACTTGCTGTGTTCTGCCAAAGACATTGCCCCTGACTTAAATCCTGTGTTCAAAGATCTGGAGGAACATGGTGAGGGGATTTCAGCTGTCTGTATATTCTGGTAAATCTGCATTGTGTCAACAGCCGATTCCACACAGTGGGATTGAATCACTAAAACTGGAGGGTGCAAAATCTGGTGCAGCTCTGCATAGAAACCAATCAGCTTCCAAGTTTTATTGTCAAAGCGTAATTGAACAAGCTGAAGTTAGAAGCTGATTGGTTACCATGCATAGCTGTACAAGATATTGCACACTCCAGTTTTAGCAAATCAACCCCATTATCAGTATCTGTCTAGTAAATGTGACCAGACTGCCACTTTGTCTTTTATCATATGCAGTAGTAGCCAGTGAAGACTGAGTTGGCCGTGTTTTGGAAAATGTTAAACCTGAACTAAACCCTTCTATCTTTGACAGCCAAGGAAGCTGCCATTTTAGCTGCTGTTTGATCTACAATTGCCATGGTGCTTGGTATGTGATCAGCTATGTCAAGGCTTGACAGGTTGGTTAAAGCAGACCCAAAAGGGGAAGCTCAGCTTATCTGCCTCCTCCCCCATCCCCCTCCGGTGCCACATTTTCAACTTTTGGGGAGGAGGGTGGAATGGGTACCTGGTTTTGACAGGTACCCATCCCCACTTTCGGGAGACCTCGCTGCAACAGTAGGGAATCGACTGTGAAGCGTCAAGGCTTCACTACCAGTTTCCATCACAGCCAATGGCGGCGGTAGCACCTGAGAGCCGATTGAAACAGCTGGGGTGCCGACATCGCTGGATCCCTGGACAGGCAAGTGTCCTAATATTAAGTCAGCAGCTACAGTATTTGAGTATTTGTAGCTGCTGAATTTTAATTTTTTTTTTGTGGGGGGATGGACCTCCTCTTTAAGAGCACAAGTAGTTGTGACAGATTTTATTGACAGAATGCCTTGAATGTAACTGTTTTGGGAAAATCTTTAAATCGGTGGATTTGGTTCTGCTGGAGTAAACTTCCATACGTAGAATTTACCTATAGGTGATCTTATAATAAGGCTTACTTATAGATACTGTAAATATAAGTTTAGGAGATATTTACTGTACATGCAGCAGGTGACATCACCGGTGCATGCACTCTGAAGAAACAGCCACCTGGGCCTTTCCTTCAGAGTCCTGTGCCGTAAATGGTGGGTCACACACGCATGTGTGGGAGTGACGCCATCATGGCTCCGGCCAGTCACACAGCCAGAGTCCGCAAACCTGGAAGGAAGATGGGTGATGATGGAAGCCCTGTCAGTGGTGAGTAGCATATTATGCATATAAAGTGTAGCGCTAATTGAATAAAATGCAAATATCTACATGTAGCAAAAGAACAGAAATGTAAACCTATAAAAGTTTATATGAATTAAAGTGGCAATGTGCACAGTAGCGTGTAGGCGTAATTACCCGACGATCGTTTCTTCAGAATTGACGTCATCGGGGGTAACACCCACACGCCTGATACTGCGCTCTATATATATATATATATATATATATATATATATATATATATATATATATATATATATATATATATATATATATAT
>BLSH010162044.1:410789-424482 GCA_018402905.1 Glandirana rugosa | reverse complement strand
CCCCCCCCCCCCCCCCCCCCCACACACACACACCCTCTGGGTTGTTACTGGTGATGGGGTACCCCTTGGGCCAACCTGCTGTCTTGGTTGGGCCTAGGGGGGCGGGCTACCGGATGGCCAGGATGGGCCCTCCTGTGGCTGCCCTCCAGTAATTTAGGCCGCAGCTTTGCAACCTACTAACCAGGAGCTGAGTGGGGGGCCCCAGGGCGGCCAGCGGAGGCCACCGCCTTCTGTTTCAGGCCGTATGTTCAGCGGCTCGAATCCCCCCCTTGACGTCTATTGGAAGTCGAAACGTACATCGGGAGGTGTGCAGACATCACTGCTATCTGTTTTGTGTCGACGAGGGACGTGAAAGCTGAGCCAGCCGGCCCTTTCTTTTACAAGAGTGTTTTAGCAGAGTTCTAAGTGTATTACTTTTTATTCATTTAACGTTGTCAACAGTATTACACTATTGTGAGTCTATTTTCATGTTGATGCTGTACATGTATTTGGGATGCCGTGGATACAAGTGATCTGCCTCCTGGAGTTATCTGCCACGTGGAGCTGCATACCATACCCTGTTAAAGGGCCTTGGCTGGGTGAGAAGCCACAAGCAATTTAAAGGCTTGTCTCTGGTAAGCAGTTCACTTGTCTGGTGGAGGATAAAGAGCACCTGTTTTATTTGTAGCACCTGGTCTGTGTTTTCTGGGTTTTGGTTTTTCTGCTCAACCTATCCAATACAGCTATAAGGACTAATAAATAGATATAGATATATATACATATACATACACAGTATCTCACAAAAGTGAGTACACCCCTCACATTTTTGTAAATATTTTATTCTGTCTTTTCATGTGACAACACTGAAGAAATGACACTTTGCTACAATGTAAAGTAGTAACTACACAGCTTGTATAACAGTGTACATTTACTGTCCCCTCAAAATAACTCAACACATAGCCATTGTTATCTAAACCGCTGGCAACAAAAGTGAGTACACCTCTAAGTGAAAATGTCCAAAGTAGGCCTAATGTGTCAATATTTTTGAATTATTATTTTTGAATATTTTGAATTGTTCTCCAGCACTGCCTTAACCTTCTTGGGCATGGAGTTCACCAGAGCTTCACAGGTTGTCACTGGAGTCCTCGTCCACTCCTCCATGATGACATCAGGGAGCTGGTTGATGTTAGAGACCTTGCGCTCCTCCACCTTCTGTTTGAGGATGCCCCACGCATGCTCAATAGGGTTTAGGTCTGGAGAAATGCTTGGCTAGTCCATCACCTTTACCCTCAGCTTCTTTAGCAAGGCAGTGATCATCTTGGAGGTGTGTTTGGGGTCGTTATGTTGAAATACTGCCCTGCAGCCCAGTCTCAATAGGGAGGGGATCATGCTCTGCTTCAGTATATCACAGTATATGTTGGCATTCATGGTTCCCTCAATGAACTGTAGCTCCCCAGTGCTGGGAGCACTCATGCAGCCCCAGACCATGACACTCCCACCACCATGCTTTTGGTGTAGGCAGGACACACTTGTCTTTTTACTCATCACCTGGTTGCTGCCACACACGCTTGACACCATCTGAACCAAATAAGTTTATCTTGGTGTCATCAGACCACAGGACATGGTTCCAGTAATCCATGTCCTTAGTCTGCTCGTCTTCAGCAAACTGTTTGCAGACTTTTTTGTGCATCATCTTTAGAAGAGACTTCCTTCTGGGACGACAGCCATGCAGACCAATTTGATGCAGTGTGTGGCATATGGTCTGAGCACTGACAGGCTGACCCCCAACCCCTTCAACCTCTGCAGCAATCATACATCTATTTCCAAAAAAAACCTCTAGATATGATGCTGAGCATGTGCACTCAACTTCTTTGGTCAACCATGGCGAGGCCTGTTCTGTGTGGAACCTGTCCTTTTAAACCGCTGTGTGGTTTTGGCCACCTTGCTGCAGCTCAGTTTCAGGGTCATGGCAATCTTATAGCCTAGACAATCTTTATGTAGAGCAACAATTCATTTTTTTTTTTCAGATCCTCAGAGAGTTCTTTGCCATGAGGTGCCATGTTGAACTTCCAGTGACCAAGTATGAGAGCGTGAGAGTGATCACACCAAATTTAATACACCTGCTCCCCATTCACACCTGAGACCATGTAACACTGAGTCACATGACACCACGGAGGGCTGTACACTCACTACTTTACATTGTAGCAAAGTGACATTTCTTCAGTGTTGTCACATAGTAAATATTTTTTCTATATTTTTAATCTGTGAGGGGTGTACTCACTTTTGTGAGAGTGTGTGTGTGTGTGTGTGTGTATATATATATATATATATATATATATATATATATATATATATATATATAACACACACTAACACACACACACATATAATCTCAGCTGGTCTAATATAAAATCAAGGACTTTATATGACAATTTATGAACTTTTATTGTGTATCTTGTTTACACCTCTGTATAAGTTGCCTCAAAATTATTAGCGCAGCCCCTCTTTTATATACTTGTGTATGCGCCTATATAGTGGGTTTTGGGTTGCTGCTTTTTGACAATCTATAGCATTAGCGCGGTATTCTCCATATACTGTCTATCCTATTAACCAATTAACAACCGTGCCATAGCCGAATGACGGCAATAGCGTGGTTTGTTAATTCTGGGAGGATGTACAGTGACGTCCTCCCAGAATCGCGCACCCGGGAGTATCCGTAACCAGGACCCGACGGATCACAGTAAACAGCCGATCACATCGGCCCTTTACCACGTGATTGCTTGGTCAGATGACAGAGCGATCAGATGTGAACAAGCTGGCGCATGTCTAGCTTATCTCTCTCCTCTCTGTACCGATCGGTACAGTGTCAGAAGAGAGGGGAGAGATCTGATCCAGCAGCGTTATGGGCTGGATATGTAGTGCCCACAGCGCTGCTCTGTGCCCATTCTGTGCCACTTATCGATCCGTCCTCCGCCATCCACGGCTCATCCATCCCCATCCACATCCACGGCTTCTTTATGCCTCATCCATGCCCCATCAATTCTCATCCATGCCCCATCAGTTCTCATCCATGCCACTACAGTGCCTCACAATAGTGTAATAGGCTGTCAAATTAGATCTGAAATTTATGCCCCTAGAACACCTGATGGTGCTCCCTGCATGTTGGGCCTCTGTATGTTGCCAGGCCATGGAAAAGTCTTACACGTGGTATTGCCATAATTTAGATGTAAATGCGATTATACGTTGGGGTGTTTACTATCCAAATGGGGTCATTTTTTGGACGTCTCCATTGTCCTGGTGCCTTTAGGACCTTCAAAAGTGCAACAGGTAGTCAAGAAATGAAATGTATTTTATGTCCCTAGAACGCCTGACTGTGTTCCCTTACATGTTGGGCCTCTATATGTGGCCAGGCTGTGTAAAATTCTCACACATGTGTTATCTCCATACTCAGGAGGAGTAGCAGAGTGCATTTTGGGGTGTAATTTGTTGTATACATATGCTGTGTGTGAGAAATAATCTGTTAATATGACAATTTTGTGGGGAAAAAAAAGAAAAAAAAATCTTCATTTTGCAAAAAATTGTGGGAAAAAATTACAGCTTCAAAAAATTCACCATGCCTCTTACTAAATACATTGGAATGTTTACTTTCCCAAAAGGGGTCATTTGGGGGGTATTTGTCCTTTCCTGACATTTCAGGCTCTCAAGAAATTAGCTAGGCTTTCAGTACATCAGGTGTGATCAATTTTCAATGATTGACACCATAGCTTGTAGACTATAACTTTCACGAAGACCAAATAATATACACTTATGTGGGTTATTTTTACCAAAGATATGGAGCAGTATAGGTTTTGGCCAAAATTTATGAAGAAAAATTACTCATTTGCAAAATTGTGTAACCGAAACAAAAATGCATTTTCTTACAAAATTTTCAGTTTTTTTTTCATTTATAGCAAACAAAAAGCACAGAGGTGATTAAATTCCACCAAAAAAGCTCTATTTGTGTGAAAAAAAGGACAAAAAATTCATATGGGTACAGTGTAGTATCACTGAGTAATTGCCATTTAAAATGTGTGAGCACTGAAAGCTAAAAATTGGTCTGGTTATTAAGGGGGTTTAAGTGCCCAATGGTCAAGTGGTTAAAGATCGGGTCCCTCCTTTCCCTGTCACGGCGCATTCTACTCAGGCACTTAGTGCTTCTTGGGCCTTCTGTCATCGGTGCATACTTTCACCAAATTCTAGAAAGTAAATATTTTGGCATCTGTGGATGCTTCTTTTGACTGCAAGGTTTTCCAGGCTGCTGTTTAAGAGGGGCTGTTCCCTCTTAAGGGTGTTTTTCTTTCAAATCTTTATTTTTCATATGGGGCTCCTGTGACACGGTTAAGGCAACTGTGTCCTGGTTAGGGCTCTTTTGGTTAGCCTTGGGTTATTTTCCCCACCCCTCATTTTATTTTGGCACTGTTGGACGTCTCAATGGTCAAGATTAAAGAGAAGTATGTTTGTTTTTTTGTTCTAGATTTGTACTTACCTAGGTGAATGTCCCCCCAGTGAGAACCGAGCCAGCAAACACCGCCGATGGCTTGGTTCTCACTGATCCCCCATGCTCATTGGAGCGCTGAGCTGTGGAGGGGCGGGGATCGGCCGTCTTGGGCTCTCAGCGGTTCGCTGAGTGGCTGAGATGGCTGTTTGTCCAGGCACCTGACGGATCCCGACTCCTGGAGTCGTGATGACGCCGCGCCTGTCCCGACTCCAGTGACGTCAGCAGAGAGCGGACTTTAATCCGCTCTCGCCTGAAAACTGGTCACAGGAGTGCAAAACGTATTACACTCCTGTGATCTATAGGAGAAGTATGGCCAAACGACCTCAGGCCGTTGATGACATAGCACCCACCCCTCTATGGAATTTTGATACTTCTATTACTGCTTGCTACTAAACTGAATACCTAGAGCATGGGATTATATACTGACCGAGGACCGTCCATGGGGCGTAGCCAAGTTGTTCTGCATAGGCCTACTCCCGCAGAGGCGATATAACCCAGTAGTCAAGATTAAGGAGGCGCTGTGTCCGTCGATGGAGAAATGGATTTTATGGTGAGTACAAAAATATATATTTTTTTTTTATCTCAGTCTTTCCTGCCTAGAGGAGTGATGTGGGGTCTCCATGAAGAGGACCTGTCATGCCCTATTCCTATTACAAGGGATGGAATAAGTGATCCAAAAAAATTAAAGGGAAAGTTTAAAAATAAAATAAACACTAAAAATAAATTTAAAGTGTCCCTATCCCCATGTGCAATCAGCGGTCAAACCACACCTATGAGGTATCGCCGCAAACGTTAGAGCAAGAGCAATTATTCTAGCCCAAGACCTCCTCTGTAACTCTAAACAGGTAACCTGTAAAAATGTTAGTGTTGCCTATGGAGATTTTTAAGTACCGAAGTTTGGTGCCATTGCATGGTGGGTATCTATCTACTCGGCGTAACATCATCTTTCACATTATGCAAAAAAATTGGGTTAACTTTAGTGCTTTGTTTTTTGTTTTTTTTTTAATTCATGAAATGGGTTTTTTTTAGTCCAGAAAATCCGCTTGAAAAATTGCTGCGCAAATACCATGTCACATAAAAATTTGCAACGACTGCCATTTTATTCCCTGGGGTCTCTGCTAAAAAAAATGTTTTAAGGTTCTGGGTAATTTTTTAGCAAGAAAATTATGATTTTTTACTTGTAGATGAGGAGTGCCAGAATAGGCCTGGTATGGAAGTGGTTAAGAATAGATATCTCAGCCGAGATTTCAGTTTTGGTGAACGGTTAGTTCACTACTCTCTGTGGCTCTGTTGAGAAATTTTTGTTCCTCGCATGGTGTGTCACCAGGACAAAAAGTGATGCAAAATCTCCAAAAAGATTCATCTTTTCTTTTCTCCAGACATTGAAGATCCGTATGACTGTCAGAAGTGTAGAATGAGTTTCCCAACTTTGGAGGAGAACAGACAGCACATTCAGGTTGTACATTCCAAGGAATATCACCCATGTCCATCGTGTGAGAAGATTTTCAGTGCCCCTTCTCTTCTAGAACGTCACATTGTCACCCATGTTGGGGGGAAGCCTTACAACTGTGATATCTGTGATAAGGCATATCAGGTATGCGGCTTTAACTTTTTACCTTTTTAAGGGGAATTTTTTTGTCATTTAAATATGAAAAATTTACATTTTTGTATTGTCCTTTTACGCAGGTGGAACTTTCATTTTTAACATATTGCAGAAATTTCTTTGCTCCTTTTGTTGTACAAGCTTGTTTCCTGTACAGCTCGGTAGCTCAAGCAGAATTGTGCACACAAGTAAAACATTCAGAAGAGTAACTCATCCCCTTTTTTTTCCCTGTCCTGAACTCCTCTATCTTTTGAATTCATGTCTGTCAAAAAATAAATTGTAAAATCAGATAAAACAAACAAACACCTTAATAAAGACCTAAAACTGTAATAAAGATGATGAAGCCTTTGCTGTATTCCTTTATAATAGTAGCTCCTGACAACTAATGTTATCAGTCAGATTGGGTTCCTTGTGCTGCAAGGTCAAATATAGTAAGTATCTGACTTTCCCTGTAGAACTAGGTGCCATATTGTCCCTTACCTATAGATTCAGCAGATTTATACTATGCAGTGAGTGACCTGTGGTCATGATTGCACACTCTGAAATCTAGTCAGCATGTTTAAATCTGAAATGATAAATGTCTGTGTCGATTAAAAGAAATTAGTCAGATTCATATTTGGATGTCCAGTTGGTTATGTATGCCAGATTCAAATCTGCACTGTAAGCCAACAACTGGGTAAGTTTAAGGGCCCATTGACACTAAAATGCGGTGCGGAAAACCCGTGTTCACGTGCGGTTTCCCGTGTCAGTGCAAAGTTGATGACACCACAAACACAGGTCGCAAAAGCAGTGCGTTTTCATACACCGGATCGCATAGTACAAAAGTACCCTGCAGTCCGGTTGAAATGCGTTTCAAAAAGTAGCGCATGCACTGCTTTTGGTGCAATGTGACTTCAGCCCATTCAAAATGAATGGGCTGAAATCACACTGCACAGAACTGCATTCCTGTGCGATTCACATGCAGTTTCTAGTGTGAATGGGCCCCTCATCTGATTGGTTAGATGTTGCAACAAGCTGATGGTGACATTTTAATAGGTTATGATTAAAGATAAACTTGTGTACCCTTCAAAATAACCAAGCTAAGTTCTAAAAAAAACATGGGTCCCTTGGATTCTCTATGTATCGGTGGACTAGTGAAGCCTTGGAAGCTCCTTCTCTGTTGCTAACTGGTATTTTATATTTAGTATTTCCAGCTGCACAAGATGAAAGTTTGGGGTGTTATAGCAAGTCCTATGTTATAATGGAATAAATCATCTTGGTTTTTTCTACAGCAACTGTCTGGCTTATGGTACCACAATCGCACGCATCATCCAGACCTGTTTGCTGCTCAGAATCATCGTTCTTCCAAGTTCTCTGCTGCTCAGTGTAGTTCTTGTGAACAGGTTTTCTCCAACACCTCAACACTCCAGAAACACGCAAAATTAGAGCATCCCGGTGAGTGTACCACAGTGATTGTTCCAGTACATGACAATTTCTTGACAATCAGATTAATTTGCAATCTAGCTGCATCTATGACTCCTCGGCATTGGATGTGATTGTATTTGTTAGTTTTGCTCTGACTGTTAGGGATCAGGAAAGGTCAGATTCTGTTGGGTCTTTTTTTGTTCTACTGCTTGTGTTGTCCAAAGGGGACATCTCTTCCTTCTTGCTAAGGTGTCACCAGGTCACCAAGTGAAATGTATTGTCTGTTATGCTGGACAGCAATAAACCCCTCTCCTTTTTTTTTTTTTTTTTTTTTTTTTTATTATTGAGGAAGGTCTGTTGAGTGCTCTTTACATCCTTTCACTTTAAGGTAGGGACAAGAATGAGGAACTCTACTTAGTTGGGGACACAAACATTGTTGAAACCCCAACAAAGCTTCTAACCATTTACTCTATATTAAAATGTAACAAAATGTTTGCAGTTCAAGTTTAAGAGTGGCAATATACAGTGTGTATAAAAAAAAAAGAATACCCCCCTTTTAACCACTTCAGCCCCGGAAGGGTTTCACACTTTAGGACCAGACTTTTTTGAGATTCGGCACTGCAACGCTTTAACTGACAATTGCGCGGCCGTGCACAGTTGTACCCAAACGAAATTTGCGTCCTTTTTTCCCACAAATAGAACTTTTCTTTTGGTGGTATTTGATCCCCTCTGCGTCATTTCTGATCGCAGCTATGAACAAAAAAAGAGCGATAATTTTGCAAAAAAAAACTGTTTTTCTTTTTGCTAAAATACAAATCCAAAAAAATATATAAAGAAACATTTTTTTCATCAGTTTTGGCCGATTTATATTCTTTCTCATATTTTTGGTTTAAAAAATCGCAATCAACGTTTATTGATTGGCTTGCGCAAAAGATGCCGCGTTTATGGATGCTGAGAATTAAGTTCTGGGGTTTTTATTTTATTTATTTATATATTTTTTTACTAGTAATGGTAATCTGCGATTTTTAGCGGTACTTCGATATTGCAGCGGACATGTCGGACCATTTTGACACTTTTTTGGGACCATTGGCATTTATACAGAGATCAGTGCTATAAAAATGCACTGATTACTGTGTAAATGCCATTGGCAGTGAAGGGGTTAACCTGGAGGGGGCGCTCTAAGGGTTAACTGTGTTCCCTCACTGTGTTCTAACTGTATTGGTGCTGGGCTGGCAGGGGGAGGGGAGTGATCACGGCTTCCATAAACAGGAAGCCTGTGATCACAGCTCTTCCCCCTCTGTCCGAACGGAGACCTCCAATCTTTCACTGCAGGGGGGCCATCGCGGGTAGCCGGCGGCGATCGAGTCCGCCCTACCCGCTCCCTGTCCCGCGCCCGGTGTGCACGCTCACAATGCTAGTTAACGCGGCCGCCATCAGGTGACGGCGTTTCACGATAATGAGCCATCTTGCCGCCATCACGCTGCGGCAGGGGGGGTCAGCAAGTGGTTAAAATAATCACATTTGTTGCTTTGTTGCCTGAAATGAGAACAGACAGTTTTTATTGTATGCAGCTCTATTTACTCAGTGCAAGTTACAGTTGTATGCAAACGTTTAGGAACCCCTGCCAATTTACATCATTGTCATTTATAAATATTTCATTTTGATCTATCAAATAACTGAATGACACAGTGATATTTCAGTAATGAAATGAGGGTTATTGGATTAATAGAAAAATGCGCAATATGCATCAAAAGGAAATTAGACAGGTGCATAAATTTGGGCACCCCAACAGAAAAATAACATCAATATTTAGTAGAGCCTCCTTTAGCAGAAATAACAGCCTCTAGACGCTTCCTATAGCCTGTAATGAGTGTCTGGATTAATTTATTTTGGACCATTCCTCCTTACAAAAAATCTCCAGTTCAGTTAGGTTTGATGGTTGCTGAGCATGGACAGCCCGCTTCAAATCACCCCACAGATTTTCAATGATATTCAGGTCTGGGGACTGGGATGGCAATTCCAGAACATTGTACTTGTTCCTCTGCATAAATGCCCGAGTAGATTTTGAGCAGTGTTTTGGGCCGTTGTCTTGTTGAAATATCCAGCCCCGGCGTAACTTCAACTTTGTGACTGATTCCTCAAAATTATTCTCAAGAATCTGCTGATATTGAGTGGAATCCATGCGACCCTCAACTTTAACCAGATTCCCAGTACCGGCACCGGCCACACAGCCCCACAGCATGATGGAACCTCCACCAAATTTTACTGTGGGTAGCAAGTATTTTTCTTGAAACGCTGTGTTCTTTTGCCGCCATGCATAATGCCCCTTGTTATGACCAAATAACTCATTCTTTGTCCAAATGTGCGTTTGTATACCTCAAGCAACTCCGTTTGTGGCGTGTGTGCAGAAAAGGCTTCTTTTGCGTCACTTTCCCATACAGCTTCTCCCTGTGCAAAGTGCGCTGAATTCTTGAACGATGCACAGTGACACCATCTGCAGCAAGTTGATGTTGGAGGTCTTTGGATGTGGTCTGTGGGCTGTTTTTGACCGTTCTCACCATCCTTTGCCTTTCCAGTATTTTATGTGGCCTGCCATTTCTGGCCTTAACAAGAACTGTGCCTGTGGTCTTCCATTTCCTAACTATGTTCCTCACAGTGGGCACTGACAGCTTATATCTCTGCGATAACATTTTGTAGCCTTCCCCTATACCAGTGTTTCTCAACTCCTGTCCTCGGGACCCACTAACAGGCCAGGTTTGCAAGATAACTGAAATGCATCACAGGTCATATCATTTTCTGCTCAATGATTGCAGTATTCTAGTCTGCATCTCCCCAAGGTAATACTTAAAATCTGGCCTGTTGGTGGGTCCCGAGGACTGGAGTTGAGAACCATTGCCCTAAACCATAATGTAGAACAATCTTTGTTTTCAGGTAATTTGAGAGTTGTTTTGAGGCTCCCATGTGGCCACTCTTCAGAGGAGAGTCAAAGAGAACAACAACTTGCAATTGGCCACCTTAAATACCTTTTCTCATGATTGGATGCACCTGTCTATGAAGTTCAAGGCTTAATGAGCTCACCAAACCAATTGTGTGTTCCAATTAATCAGTGCTAATTAGTTACATGTATTCAAATCAACAAAACGACAAGGGTGCCCAAATTTATGCACCTAATTTCGTTTTAATGCATATTGCACATTTTCTGTTAATCCAATAAACCTAATTTCACTACTGAAATATTACTGTTTCCTTCAGTTATTTGGTAGATCAAAATGAAAGATGGAAATTGTCAGGGGTTCCTAAACTTTTGCATACAGCTGTATAACATCCAAATGAAAAATGAGACACCAACATTTCAGGAAAAAGTAAAAAAGGGGGAAAAAAATCAAAAACAGAATCACTGAGTTGGAAAAAGGATCACCCTCCCCCTTATGTCAGTATTTTGTGGAACCATCTTTTGCGTTAATTACAGCCTTTAGTCTGTTGGGATTTATTTCTACTAATTTTGCACATCTAGACTTTGCAATATTTGTCCACTCTTTGCAGAACTGCTCAAGTTCAGTTATGTTTGATGGTGACTGTTTGTGGACTGCAGTCTTCAAGTCATTCCACAGATTTTTAATGGGGTTTTAGTCTGGGCTCTGACTAGACCATGCAAGGACATCCACCTTTCCCTCCTTCAACCACTGTGTGGTCATTGTTGCTGTGTAATTTGGGTCATTGTCATGTTTTGAGGGTAAACTTCTTCCCATTGTCAACTTTCTGGCAGGAGGGCAGCAGATTTTCCTCAAGAATTTGTCAGTATTTTGCCCCATCCACTTTTCCTTCTATCCTGACAAGTGCTCCAATCCTTGCTGCAGAGAAACTCCCCCGTAACAGGATATTACCACCTCCATGCTTTACTGTCGGAATGGTGTTATTTGCATGGGGAGTTGTATTGGATTATCAGACATATTGTTTGGTGTTGAGGCCAAATAATTACATTTTAGTCTCATCTGACCATAACACCTTTTTCCATGTGGCCTTAGAATCTTCAAGGTGCATTTTAGCAAAGCTCAGTCATGACTGCGTGTGGCCTTTCTTGAGGAGTGACTTTTTTCTTGCACCCCTCCCATACAAGACTCATTTATGGAGAATTTATGATATAGTTGTCACATGCACACAATGACCACTCTTTGTCATAAATTCCTGCAACTGTTTTTCAGAGTTGCTCTAGGCCTCTTTGTATTCTTTCTGGCCAGTTTCCTCCTGGCTCTTTCATCCAGTTTGGAGCAACGTCCTGGTCCAGGGAGGGCCTATCTTGTACCAAATGCCTTCCACATCTTAATAATAGACTTCACTCTGCTTCTAGGCATTGATAAAGCCTTTGGCATTTTTGTATCCATCTCCTAACTTGTACCTGTCCACAACTTTATCCCTGAGATCTCTTGACAGTGCCTTGTCACCCATAGTGGATTGTTTGCTTCAGTTGCACTGTCTGGGACTGAAGTGCTCCAGGAAAAGTCTTTTCATGCTGAGCTAATCAAAATGACCACAGCTGATCACCAGCTTTGTGTGCCATTGAGAAGGGGATTAGCTACACCTGATTGAGTTTACAAGTCATTTTTAGAAGGGGGTGATCCTTTTTCCAACTCATTGATTCTGTTTTGAATTTTTTTTTCTGACATGTTGGTGTTATATCTTGCACTTGCATAAGTTGCACTGAGCTGGATAAAACAAAAACTGTGTCTGCCTTCATTTCAGGCTGCAAAGCAACAAAATGTGAATATTTTAAAGGGGTGATTATTTTCTATACCCACTGTACAGGTGGATGCGTCACTGTTCATCTTTGAACAATTTCCCAAAGACCGATAATGATCGTCTTTCTAATTTGGCTGGCAAATATGGCCCATGTGGCAATAGCTTTACTGTCTTTCCTTTGTAGAAAAAGAAATGGCTACTAGTTGCAAAGAGGTTTTCCATTGTCCACAAATCAAAAATGCTTGTTAATTTTTCTCTACATGGCTGGATTATGTGAGATACTTTTGTACATCACATCACTTGCGACACTCAGACTGTGTGTGGCCAGGCTCAGGGGGACCTCTCAGAATTGCATTTGATTGGATCATCGCCCAATCACCACCATTGAAACTCAATGCAGGAAGTTACATTCCACTTTGTTATGCATGTATAAGCAAAGAACATAATTGTAATTTTCTCACTAATTGTAAAATCAGGTCAGCTCTATGATGTTTAGACTGTTACCTTGTGAATTAAAGACTTACTGTTTCATATTTTACAGATCCTCTGTGCGCTAACAATAACAACGCCCCTTTTATTTTCCATTTTAGATGGGAAGGGGTATGAATGTGAGAAATGTAAGCAGACCTTCCCTACATCTGCTGCACTACAAGTCCACATCAAATGCAAACACTCAGGCAAGTAGCTTTCTCCATAAGAAAAATTTCAGATGAGCTGGAAAATGTATAGTGAGTGATGGGAGTGTGTGTGTGTATAGCCCGCATATGTAACCAGGACATATAATTCATGAGGAAAGCCAGGTCACATGACCTGCCAGTCACATGATCAGCCTCTCCTCTAATATATGGCAGTTTACTAATTCTTATGTGGTTGTAAACCTCTCTGTCTGATTTGTACCTATAGGTAAGCCTAGAATAAGGCTTACCTATAAGTACTGTAATTATCTCCTAAACTTGCACTGTTTAGGAGATATTTACTATATACTGCACCAATGATGTCATTGGCGCATGCGCTCTGAAGAAACTGGCACGGGTGCCATTCCTTCCGAGCTCCATGCCGTGACTGGTGGCTCCCATGTCACGTGGCTCCGGCCAGTCACAGAGCCGGAATCCGCGACCACAGAAGGAAGACGGGCAAAGTTGGATGCAGCCTGCAGTGGGGATGGCTCTGTGCAAAACCATAGCACAGAGCAGGTAAATTTGACCTTTTTATTTATTTTTTTTTTTTTTTAATGAAACTTCAATATCACTTTAAATGTGGAGACTGCTGCATTAGTTAATGTTATTTTCACCTGGTGATCTGGCCAGTACCACACTTCCTGTCACTGTATGAAGGAACAGCGGAGCCACCCTTGGATTGCAGTATTCTCAATTTGTGGAGAGGGTAATGTTCGGAGGGGGGGGGGTTCCCGGGGGGGGGGGGGGGGGGGGGGG
>BLSH010162044.1:398338-410779 GCA_018402905.1 Glandirana rugosa | reverse complement strand
GGGGGGGGGTTCCCATTTTGGCACAAATGTTTTAAATAGCCGAACCTCGTGAAACCGTTCGGGTTCGGCACCGAACTCGATCCGAACTTTTCCCCGGACATCGAACCCCATTGAAGTCAATGGTGACCCGAACTTTTGGGCACAAAATTGGCTGTAAAAAAGTAATGGAAAGGGCTAGAAGGCTGCAAAAAGAAGCAAAATGGGGGTAAGCGTAGGACAAGTGCCCTTGAAACAAATGTGGATAGTGAAATAACTTAAAATCACATAAAAAAAAATAAAAATGGGAGGAGGATGTGGAGTTGGAGCCTAGAGGTTGACTAGGCCGTGGCGGTGGTGGAGGAGGTAGCCAACACTGTTTTTTTGTATGTTTGGTTTTTTTTTTAGAATTGGGGTAGCCCCCAAAATATTGAGACATATTAAAAAAAAAAAAAAAAGGATACCAATGGCTGTGTGAGGCCGGTCTAAATGTCTATTCTGCACAAGGTACAGACAAGTCTTGTGGGATCCCTGCCTGGTCCATTTTAATAAAGGTTAGCTTGTCCACGTTGGCTGTGGACAGGCGGCTGCGCTTGTCTGTGATAACGCCCCCTGCCGTGCTAAACACACGTTCAGACAATACACTGGCTGCAGGGCAGGCCAGCACCTCCAAGGCATAAAGGGCAAGCTCAGGCCATGTGGCCAATTTGGAGACCCAGAAGTTGAATGGGGCAGACCCATCAGTCAGTACGTGTAGGCGTGTGCACACATACTGTTCCACCATGTTGCTAAAAAGCTGCCTCCTGTTAAGACGTTGCCTATCAGCTGGTGGTGCTGTTTGTGGTGGCGTGCTGCTGACAAAGCTTTTCCACATTTCGGCCATGCTAACCCTGCCTTCTGAGGTGCTGGCGGTGCCACAGCTGCGTTGGTGACCTTTTCCGCCTTCGCCTTGTGCTTCCACTGAGCCCCCGGTGTCATTTGGGAATGCCCTCAGCAGCGCGTCTACCAGAGTGCACTTGTAGTCGTGCATCTTCCGATCACGCTCCAGTGAGGGAATTAAGAACGGCATGTTGTCCTTGTAATGGGGATCCAGCAGGGTGGCCACCCAGTAATCAGCACAAGTTAAAATGTGGGCAACTGGCTGTCGAGCAGGCACTGCAGCATGTAGTCGCTCATGTGTGCCAGGCTGCCCAGAGGCAAAGACAAGCTGTCCTCTGTGGGAGGTGTATCATCTGTGTCCTCCGTATCCCCCCCAGCCACGCTCCAGTGATGCCCACAAGCTGCGTTGGGTGCCACCCTGCTGTGAACACGGTTCCTCCTCCTCCTCATCATCCTCATCCTCCAGAACTGTCCCCTGGCTTGAAAATTTCTGACCTGGCCTATGCTGGTGCAGGAACCCACCCTCCGAGCCACTTGTGAATGACTGGCCTGATGACCATGGAAATTACCCCTCTTCCTCCTGTGCCACATCCTCTTCCATCATCGCCCGAAGTGTTTTTTCAAGGAGACATAGAAGTGGGATAGTAACGCAGAGAACAGCATCATCGGCACTGGCCATGTTGGTGGAGTACTCTAAACACCGCAATATGGTACACAGGTCTCGCATGGAGGCCCACTCATTGGTGGTGAAGTGGTGCTGTTCCGCAGAGCGACTGACCTGTGCATGCTGCAGCTGAAACTCCACTATTGCCTGCTGCTGCTCGCACAGTCTCTCCAGCATGTGAAAGGTGGAGTTCCACCTTGTGGGCACGTCGCATAGGAGGCGGTGAGCGGGAAGGCCGAAGTTCCGCTGCAGCGCAGACAGGCGAGCAGCAGCAGGGTGAGAATGCCAAAAGCGCGCTCAGATGGCCCGCACTTTCTGCAGCAGCTCTGACATATCCGGGTAGTTTTTTACAAATGTCTGCACCACCAAATTCAGCACAAGTGCCAGGCAAGGGATGTGCGTCAAACCGGCTAGGCCCAGAGCTGCTACGAGATTTCGCCCATTATCGCACACCACCAGGCCGGGCTTGAGGCTCAGTGGCAACAACCACTCATCGGTTTGTTGTTCAATGCCCGTCCAAAGCTCCTGCGCAGTGTGGGGTTTATCCCCCAAACATATCAGTTTTAAAACAGCCTGCTGTCGTTTCCCCCTGGATGTTCTGATGTTGGTGGTGAAGGTGTTACGCTGAGCAGATGAGGAGGTGGTAGAGGAGGAGGAAGCGCAGTAGGAGGAGGCAACAGGAGGCAAAGATGGCGTTGCGCAGTGCACATTTGATCTCGTCCCCGACTTGTTTGTGCAGGGAAGGGATGGCTCGTCTGGAAAAGTAGTGGCGACTGGGAACCACGTACTGTGGGACAGCCACCACCATCAGGTTTTTAAAACTGTCTGTGTCCACCAGACGGAATGACAGCATTCCAAAGGCCAGGAATTTTGAAATGCTGGCATTCAGGACCAGGGATCGCGGGTGGGTAGGGGGGTACTTCCTCCTTTTCTCCAATGTTTGGGAGATGGGGAGCTGTAAGCTTCCATGGGACCGTGTGGAAATGCTTGGGGACGGTGGTGGACATGGTGGCGTTGCTGTCACATCGTCGGTTTGCTGGGTGGCAGGAGACACTGGCACTGTAGCGGTGGAGGAAGAGGCCGAGGCAGCAGCAGTAGAGGAAGCAGGAGGAGGCCGAGACCTTTCTTGGATCTTGAGTTACTTATTCCACTGCAGCAAGTGCTTTGCATTTAGATGACTGGTCATGGAGGTTGTGCTCAGGTTTAGAACATTTTTGCCTCCCTTCAGCCCCTCCTTGCACAGTGTGCAAACCACTTGTGTCTTGTAGTCAGCACATTGTCTGAAGAACTGCCACGCCGGGGAACGCCTTTGAGTTGCCTTTGGTGTGCTAGGTCCCTGGGTGCAGTGGGTAGTAGCAGGCGTACTGTCTAGGGGACGCTCGCTCTGCTTTTGCAACCTGCTTCCTCTTTTGCTGTGCTGGTGCCTCTGTGCGACCACCACCTCTTCCTCCAGATCTCATCATCTTCCACTTACCCTTCACCACTGCCCTCCTTGTCAGTCTGCACACTGTGGAAAGCCGCAGCAGTTGGCACCTGTGTTTCGTCATCATCATCACAGACATGCTGCCGTGGTGTTTCCATGTCCTCATCCTGAACCAGAAGTGGTTGGGCATCAGTGCACTCAATGTCTTCCACTTCTGGGCCAGGGCTATGTGGATGGCCCACGGAAAGCACAGCAGCAGAGTCATCAAAAAGCATAAGAGACTGCTGCATGACTTGGGGCTCAGACTGCTTGGCTGATTTACAAGGGGCTGAGGTGAAAGACAGATGGCCATGGGGTTCAGGTGCCAACTCTGAGCTTTCATCAAGGGACCGGGTGGGAGACAATGTGAAGGAACTGGAGGCATTGTCAGCCACCCAATCTACTATCGCCTGTACTTGTTCTGGCCTCACCATTCGTTGAGCGGCATTCGGGCCTACCATATAATGTTGAAGGTTCTGTTGGCTACCTGAGGAAGGTGTTTCACTTGTGCGTGTAGCTGGCACAGATCAACCACGTCCTCTCCTTGCAACAGGAGCTTCAGCAACACCACCAACACCAGCAGCACCACGACCACCACCACATCCCTTATTTGACTCTCTCCTCATTCTGGACACAAATGTACTATGTAGCACCATTTATTAATACAAACAAAAAAAAGAATAATAAATTATTATTATTATATTTTTTTAAAACAAGAAAATTGTAGATGCACTTTTTATTTTTGTGCAAGAAATGCACCGCTCACACCAGCAGCAGGAACCTCTCCCTACACCAGTATGAGATGCTTTTAGAACGATAACCTGTCTTTCACAGCACTGACAGGAACCTGTCCCTACTGCAGTATGAGATTATTTTAGAACAATAATCTCCCCCTCACGGCACCCACAGGAACCTCTCCCTAATACAGTAGTGGATGGTTTTATAACGATAACCTCTCCCTCAGAGCACCAACAGGAACCTCTCCCTAATGCAGTAGTAGTTGGTTTTAGAACGATAAACTCTCCCTCAGAGCACCAACAGGAACCTCTCCCTAATGCAGTAGTGGATGGTTTTAGAATGATAATCTCTCCCTCAGAGCACCAACAGGAACCTTTCCCTAATGCAGTAGTAGATGGTGCTCTGAGGGAGAGATTCTTATTCTAAAACCATCTACTACTGCATTAGGGAAACATTCTTGTTGGTGCTCTGAGGGAGAGATTCTCGTTCTAAAACCAACAGGAACGTTTCCCTAATGCAGTAGTAGATGGTTTTAGAATGAGAATCTCTCCCTCAGAGCGCCAACAGGAACGTTTCCCTAATGCAGTAGTAGATGGTTTTAGAATGAGAATCTCTCCCTTAGAGCATCAACAGGAACGTTTCCCTAATGTACTATAAGTTGCTTCTGAACGCTAATGTCTCCCTCACAGCACAGACAGGAACATCTCCCTAATGCACTATAAGATGGTTCTGAATGCTAATGTCTCCCTCACAGGACTGCAATGAAGGTCTTCCTAATGCAGTCTGAGATGGTTGTGAACGCTAATCTTTCCCTCACAGCAGCGGCATGAAGCTCTCCCTATTCTAGTCTGAGACGGTCTGACATGCGGTGCTACGTGACTCCAGCCCCATATAGAGGCTGGGTCACATGATGCACTGGCCAATCACAGCCATGCCATTAGTAGGCATGGCTGTGATGGCTTCTAAGGGCAAACTAGTGAAAAGCTTGTTGATTGGCTGCCCAGCAGCTATAGAAAAGGCGCCAAAAATACCCGAATACCGAACCCGATCCTGGACTTTTTTTTAATGTCCGGGATCGGGTACTGGGCACGGACACCCCAAAGTCCGGTACGGACCCGAATTTTACAGTCCAGGTTCGCTCAACTCTAGTTTTAAATCATCTCAGTGAACACTTTTTTCACTTGCTTTCCCATCCCACTAGTGAGCACTGTGCTCCACTCAAAACTATCTGCTTATCAAATGCTGAAATAAGTGGGCTAATTTGCTAATTCAGTTGTGTGCAGATAATTCAAGTAACCTTGAAGATGCATTTTACATAATTGAATAATAGAAAGTAAAAAGTCTGCTAAATTATTGTGTGAAGATTTTCAACTCCTTTTATTAATCAGCCTCAAAATATTTATTTGTTTATTTTATTTTATTTCAGGTACTTGTATAGCGCCGTCAATTTACGCAGCGCTTTACATATACATTGTACATTCACAGCCACATATAGGTAGAGTGGTGTTTTCAGTAAGTCAGCTAAATGCATTGTAAGAGCAAGCAATAAAGCACATCCATGTGCTTTTCTATGGAGAACTGCAAAGCAGGAAACAATAGGACATCTTAGGTCTTTTCTCCTTAGCAAGGAATATTTATGGATTCAGGGCAGAATTCTGAGATGTATGGGTTATACTGCTGCCTAGAGGAGATTAGACATTGACAAACAAAGCTGTTTGTAGGCCAGGATAACCCCTCTCACTCTCATCACGTCAGTGTTTTTGCCAATGCCCTAGGAGAATGGACATTTTCTCTCCTTAGAGGGAAGCAAACCCTATTCACTAGACCTTTTTTCTGTTTTTATCAAGATTTTTTTCTTCTATCAGGCTTCTTTTCTTACTGCAGAGCCAAGAGTGCTCTTTGGCCCAGGCTTTCTGGGCCAACCTGTACTCGGGATAACCTTACCTGGACTCTGCATGTTGAAGATGAGGCTCTCGCCGGTAAGGTGATCTTCAGGCACTGTGCTGTGCTTTGAGAGCTCTCTGGACACCTTGTGTACCTATTTAGTTAGCTGCAGAGTGCTTACAGGTCCAGGGCTGTGATGCACCCTTTGGTGGAATCCTATCCCTGAAGACTCCTTTAGCGAATTCTCACCAGAGGGGCAAAGGCTGTCTGGCATGCGTTACTGGGTCCTGTTGTTCAGAATGTGTACTGAGTTTCTCTGCTGCAGGTCGCCATCCAGACCACCACTGCAGCAGGTTACTAGGGCTTTGACGTATTAATGGAGCCTGGCATGCATAATCATGTCTCCTTAACTCTGATGTGGTTAATGTCAGGGCATTGTGAGCTGTGACAAATTTACATAGTTGCATGGGTCACAGATGTAGTAGCATCCTGGGGCTACATGATGCAGTTTTGCTCTCTGCCTCCAATATGGCAACATCTAACAGACCTCTACTCCTTGGATCACCTCCTTTTTCAGGGATTCATTGCCATTGTTCTGGGGACAGAAAGGTTTTAAAGCGGAGTTCCATCCACATTTTTCACTCCTCGCCATGCAGCACTAATGTGCAACCTTAAAATGAATTGGCTATTTATTTATTTTTTTCTGTTCACTTACCTGATTTATGCCTATATCTAATTTTACTTCCTCCTTTAGGGGTTGTGCCACCGTATGTCATTTCCAACTTTGCATTGGCTCCTGGGAGGTCTTGGTCAGCTTGACATGGCACAGCTCCTGTAACATTTAACATTGGCTTCTATGGGAAATCTTGGTCAGCTTGATGTGGCACTGCTCCAGCCAATGTTAAATGTTACTGGAGCCGTGCCATGTCAAGCTGAACAAGATTGCACTGCACAGGCGCAAGATTGGCAGATGCATGCTGGATAGCCAGCATGCATGGAATCCAGGAAGGAGGACACTGGCTTTAGATGCCCACACTGCTGCACAAATGGGACACTGGGCATAGTTTACAGAATACCTTTGTTACATTGCACAAGGCATGAGTATTCTAGGGGTATTTTTATCTTAAAAGTCTCAAAAGTCAAAGCCTCCCTTCAGCAGGAGGATTTTTGGGCCTCTGTGCAAAGCAAGGATGTCTATTTGTATGTCCCAGGTTTTCCAGTGCATCAGCCCTACCTGCATTTTTCTGTGGGCACACAACACTTCCTGTTTGTTACTCTTCACTTTGGTATGTCCACTGCACCTCGAGTGTTCATTAAAGTGCTAGCATCTGTGTTTGCTTACTGTATTCACGGGGCATCCCCATTGCTGGATATCTGGATGACCTTTTGCTGAGAGAACAGTCGACTTTGGACCTTGTTGGACAACGTCCAAAAGACTGTTGGATACTCCAGTAGTCAGCTAGGGACTGACTAGGAAATCCACCTCTCGCAAGGTTTATTCTCCCATTTGAAAGGCATATTTCGCATTGTGGAAATTCCATCCCTGCAGATACTCTGGGATGTATCTTGACCTTCTCCAGGTTTGTATGAATTAACTTTTGACTGTGAATACTCTTAAGGGTCAGATCTCAGCTCTAGCAATTCTCTTTTAAAAACTGCTTTCTTCTCATTTGCTGCTGACAGCCTTTGTATAGATGTTGCTCAGATAAATTACCGTGTGTGTGTATACATACATATATACATACGTACGTACGTACGTGTGTGTATGTGTGTGTGTGTGTGTATATATATATATATATATATATATGTATGTATATGTGTGTATATATATATATATATAGCAAGCTATTCGAGTTGATTTCTCAGCCATGTCTTCTTTCATACTCACTGACTGTCTTCATCATTTCTGAGGGTCCTTGTAGGTTACAACCTGTCCCTCAGTCCACCATTTCTAGGTTGCTTGGGCAGCTCATTGCCCAGGCCTAAGGGCAAGTTCTGCGTTTTTCTTTTCAAGGCACACTCTGCCGGATCAGTTAGCACCTCTTGGGCGTTTCAGCATCAGGCATCTGTTCCCAGGTTGGAAGGCTGCCACCTTGTTTTTTTCCGTTTTGCATGTTCTCCAACTTCCAGTTGGCCATTCAGACTTTAGCATAAGGTGTTCAGATAGTTCTTTGAACCCACAGTTTATCTTGTTGTTGGCTTGTTTCTGTTTGTTAGCTGTATTGCACATACCTCTGTTGGATTGCCTTTGGATGTGCCATACATCTCAGAATTATTCTTCCCTGTGTTCCTTAATGAGCACTAAAGGAACAGGATTTTTTACCTATTGTAAAACCATATACTTGATGTTAATTAAGGCTTTATTCACACCGCTGTAAAAATATGGATATACAAGTGTTTTTTAATTACGGATCTGAACACAGCTAAATTGTTTTCAATGGGCCAAGATGTGTGTGAGCCGCTCAGGCTGTATGGGAATGAAATCCTGTACCTGCCGCTGTGAGTGCTGGCTGGTTAGGGAGCTTGTTTATGCTCCAGGCAATGGTAGAGCGCGATTGGTGTCTCTGGAGCCGCACATCAAGTCAAAGCCTGCTGTGTGATAGTAAATGGCAGCCTCGGCCTGGACCCCCGCCAGGCCACTCCCCCAATTTTTTTCAGCTCTGGTGAGGGGAGTGAAACACGCTGGGGGCTTTGACTTAATGTGCGGCTCCAGGGACACCAATTACTCTCTACCATTGTTTTCAATGGAGCCAGTCACACAGCTGTGTAAACATGAGCTGCTTTCAGATCCATAAAACAGAGTCCAAAAATCTGTGTATAAAAAATGCTTTTTATGGGCTTATGCATATAAATTCATTTGTACCCACGTAAATTAAGTCTAAACAAAGGGGAAAATAAATTCTAAAAACAAGTTAATCCATACGCAAGTATTTTACTGATCATTACACAGAAACTTTTCTCAAATAAAAAAAATATGTGTAATAACATCAGTAAAATTTTTACGGCCTTGTGAATGAAGCCTTAGGGACTCCGTTTCCACCCATCAGTCTTTTGATTATTCCTACTACTGCTTTTGCACAAAACTGAAGCATAAAGGGGTGGGAGGGATTATCCTGGTGGACTAATACCTAATATTTTATGGTAAGTCAGACTTTTTTTTTTTTTTTTGCATATCATAAATTAATTATTGTTTAGCTTTGACTTTGTTAATTTTTGTCCATTTTAGGGTCTCAGCCGTTCCAGTGTCTTTACTGCAGTGAGTGTTTCCAGTTTCCTGGAGCCCTGCAGCACCATGTTGCTGCCAACCACTTTAATGAGACGGAGAATACATTTGGTTGTGAACTGTGTGGGGAACTTTTTACTTCTCAGAATCAGCTAGAGGGACACTATGAAAATGAACACCCCAACATCGTAATAGAAGAAACAGAAAATGCTCAGGTTGTACAGGTATGTGATGCTTGTGTACATTTAGAAACATGTACTTGGCAAAGTTCCTTCACTTCTTCTGAATTTTTCTGTTAACTTGTCCTATTCCTAAAGTGATTATATAGGCAAAAACTTAAATTTTATATCTTAATTGTACATCCCAGGACTTCCTAGTCATGACTACTTGGGATATGCTGCCGCCTTCAGATAAATAGGACCCTGGCCAATAAGAGCATGAAACCTGACCCAGGCATAACCCTCCTAGCACAGCTAAACCTCAGTTTTTAGCTAGTGTCCTTAGGTGGAGGATATGCCTTCAAATGTTTGTGTGAAGATCTTTTTTTTGTGGGCTTTATTACCATACTTCAGGCCAACTTCCATAATGTGGCAGTGGTAGGCTTAAGATTGGTTGCTGTAGTCAATAGGCCAAGAGGAACTGTACCCGGACCCTACATGCAAATGTTTACCTCACTGGCAGGCTGCTCTACAGGTGCAGGGCAGTGATCCCTAGAAAGGAAGTAACGACCTTGAAGGCCCTGTGGGTATACCCACCATGGTGGTTGAAGATTGGGACTACTAGCCCTGCATTGTGGACTAATGAATGCTTCTGTACTAGTGGAGCAGGTGGCAGCATCTCCCTACATTGTGCATTGTTCTCTTCGATATTGGTCTTGTAGGCACCCCCCTTTTTTGTCCCCTACACCACAGCAGCATTTGTTTCCAGACCCCTGCAGCTCAAAACAGTGAGCAACTTGGCTTATCTGCCACAGCGCAGCAGCTATAAGCACAGTGCACACATATTGGGGGAGACTTTTACAGGCAGTGACTGCCATTGAGGTGTTGCGTCTTGTGCCTATAGGTGGGTGGCCGTTCCGATTGCAGTATAACAGGGCTACTGATCTGCAGTAAGCCATGGCCTCATACAGGCAGAGTGGTGGGGAAGGATGATGGGTTGGGTTCCCAATGTCCTCAATCGGGAAGGAAAGACCCCCCCTGCAAAGTTCGTCCTGCTGTGGCTCACCAGGGTCATATTAGTTCTGCCCTTCTATTTTATTTCCACTGTTTCAGGGGCACAATTCTCAACTTACTTGGCGTCAAGGGAGAAATTTTCACTTGATAATCTCAGGGATTCTGACTGGCTTTGAACACCTAAATGCAAACAAGGGCGCTCAACTTCCCTTTTTCCCCTGTTCCAGCAGGATGAGGCGTTGGAGGAGTAGGAAGCTATCAAGTGTCAGGAATCCTCTGTAGACAAGTTTTCCCAGCAGGAATCTCAGAGTCTGCATCTGTCTCAGATACAGTAGACCATGATGGGCTTTTTGGCAGGTGTGGAGTGCACTGTTACTGGAGAAGAAGGGGGGGGGGGGGTAGCATCCATGTTTCTATACAGATTTGTTTGCAGTAGCTTTAAAAATAATGTAAATCTCAAGCTTTTTTTTTTTTAGGCTTTTTAGCTTTATTTTCACCTGGTGATCCAGCCAGTAAGTCTGTTATTTTTGAACTTCCTTTAACAGACCAAGCTATCTAGCAAAGTGGCAGTTAGTGGGTAGGGACAAACTAGCGAACACTGACAGGGGTGCTTACAATAGATAGATTTTATTCATGTATGTAAATCTTTGATCCCAAAAGGATAAAAAAAAAAAAATGTTGCTGCGACTGCTTAAAACGGTTAGCTGTAATCCGACTTTAAAGTGATATTAAGATCTAATGTAGGAATGGTTTAGATCAAAGCATATTCATGTGTTATAATGGCCCAGTCAAAGTCCAGACCTAAATCCAGTTGAGAATATGTGGCAAGACTTGAAAATTGCTGATATTGAATCTGACAGAGCTTGGGCTATTTTGCAAAGGATTGTCAAAAAATGTTCCACTAGATGTGCAAAGCTGGTAGAGACATCCCCAAAAAGACTTGCAGCTGTAATTGCAATGATAAGTGGCTCTACAGAGTATTGACTCAGGGGGGCTGAATACAAATGCACCCCACACTTTTCACTTATTTATTTGTAAAAAAAATTGAAAACATTTATCTTTTTCCTTCCACTTCACAATTAAGTGCTACTTTGTGTTGGTCTATCACATAAAATCCCAATAAAATACATTTACGTTTTTTTTTTGGTTGTAACTTGAAAAAATGTGGAAAATTTCAAGGGGTGTGAATACTTTTTCAAGGCAGTGTATAGGTGCCACTGAAAACTCATGACATGAATAAGGCGTGATTATGTAGAGTGGGAGATTTTTCTTTGGGAAGATCAAACTTATTAACCACTTCCCGTCCGCAGGACGTCTATTGACGTCTTGGGATTTCAGTGGCGATATCTCAGTGATGCCGGCACCTGCAGGCATCATTGAGGTATCATTTTTTAGAGCAGGCGATTCCCATCACCGTAAGAACGATCATAGCGGCAGGTCAGCCGCTTGATCGTTCTTACAGGCGGCGGGAGGGGACGTCCTCCCGCCGCCCTCCGGTGCTTCTCCCGGCTCTCCTGAGCGATCGGTGACCGGGAGAAGGAATCGCCTGCCGCCGGATGCTAGTGCCAGAGATTTCCGAGGGACAGATGTCCCTCGGTCATCTCTATGGCTCTCGGAGGCCCGGGCGCACATCGTGACGTCACTTCCGGGTCTCCGAAGTAAACAACAGCCGTTAAAGGGGAA
Organism: Glandirana rugosa; assembly: GCA_018402905.1. NCBI lineage: Eukaryota > Metazoa > Chordata > Amphibia > Anura > Ranidae > Glandirana > Glandirana rugosa. The sequence continues at coordinate 399,098 of BLSH010162044.1, read as the reverse complement.
GGATAGGCTGAGATCGTCTGTTTTTTTTTTTCTGATCTCAGCCTTTCCAGCCTGGAGGATAGATGTAGGGTCTTATAGACCCTGCATCTGTCCATAAAGAGGACCTGTCACACACTTTTCCTATTACAAGGGATGTTTACATTCCTTGTAATAGGAATAAAAGTGATCAAAAAAATAAAAATAAAGTGAAAGTGTCAAAATAAAAAAAATAAAAGTAAAATAAGAAATAAAAAAAAAAAAAAAAATTTAAAGCGTCCCGTCCCCGCGAGCTCGCGCACAAAAGCGAACGCATACGCAAGTCGCGCCCACATATGTAAACGGCGTCCAAACCACACATGTGAGGTATCGCCACGTGCGTTAGAGTGAGAGCAATAATTCTAGCTCAAGACCTCCTCTGTAACTCAAAAAACCTAACCTGTAAAAATTTTTAAACATCGCCTATGGAGATTTTTTAAGTACCAAAGTTCATCCGCTACAAATTTTTAAAAATGTCCAATCCAAAAAACTCAATGTCTCCTCCAGAACTCGATCTTAATAACGAGAGTGAGATTGCGTGCACCGCTATGGAGTGTACACACCAAACCTGCGGCAAATGTATACACCCGCGCTGAACGCATACGCAAGCGAAAACACGCGCTCGAGCGCCCCTGCCCTGCGAAATTTAAAAAAAAAAAAAAAAATAAAGAATAAAATGAAAATAAAAAAAATAAAACTGTGAAAGTGAAATAAAAATAAAAAAACTAGTGAAAATAAGGATAAT
>BLSH010162044.1:372984-387952 GCA_018402905.1 Glandirana rugosa | reverse complement strand
CTGAGAAGTAAATTACACCTTGACAATCATTGAAATGTTCAGACGTATATAAAGTTCGTAATGTTTTCTTTGTAAATCTCGGGTAAATGTGATAAGACAACACCGTTGTGTGATGTACGTACAAACACGAAACCACCATAAATAAGACTTACCGTGGGGTTGGGTGGAACTGGACCCTTTTCACACACCCGGTGAGTCCAAGCTACTCCTCCCCCATACATCGGTCGTAGACGACGATCTCACGACTGTCCCCTATCTCGGACAGGACCGAAGACGTCTCCAAGTTCTTTCCTTCCCACCGGGGACCTTCAGTTTGTAGATACCACAGGACGACGTCACTTACCTACCGCACCGTTGGAGTCGGACCTGAGGTTAGTCCGGTTTGGGGGGACGCAAATTTCGCTTGGGTACAACGTCGCACGACCGCGCAATTGTCAGTTAAAGCGACGCATCACCGAATCGCAAAAAGGGCTCCGGTCCTAAAGCAGCAAATCCTTCCAGGGCTGAAGTGGTTAATCCCCATGACTAAGCTCTGGGGGTGGAGTGAAACATGTTGGGGGTTTGGCCTGATTGGAGTCCAGGCTGAGGTTGCCACGCCATCCATTCACTGCAGCAGGACACCATAGATGTTTGACTTCCAGGGGCCACCCTTCCTTTCTTGAACCTCTGCAGAAGCCAGGACAGGCTCTATCCCCTGTCAGCACTCTAGCAGCAGATGCTGGCTACATACCCCCTCCTCATCGAACCTGAGTGGCCCACACACTTTTCCCAGGTCAAGGTGGGTTGGGGTGCCATTCAGAATAAATACCACCAAAGCACAAACATGCATGTAGTGTGTTGCCACAACAGAATAGTGTAAATGGGCTCTAAATGTTTCTTTTGTAATGCTTGAAATATATGCAGACTTGTAAAGTTACTAACAGTTCCACATTAAATGAAGAGTCACTATTTGATGCCATTATGGATCCTTTTAAAACCTAATTACATATGCTTTTAAATGCAATACATTTTGGTAGTAGTATGTGTCAGCCTCCTGCTATCTCCAGCAGAGCAGGAATGAGACTGGAAGAAGTCCAAACATTGCACAATGCTGGCAGTCACATGGAAGCTTCTCTTTTAATTCAGCACTCTGCCTGAGAGCAACATCGCTGCTCTCCCTCTCACAGGCACAGAGGAAGCAGCTGCAGCCATTAGCTAATGCTGCTGTCAAACAAAAACAGGAAGCCAGGCACATAGGCATGTCCAAAGTGGGATGTAAAAGGAAAGGGTTAAACCCAGGACACTGCCCCCCAACTCATAAGACCGAATGAGGGGCAAAAAAATGTTCAACAGGGGTGCTGTTCCAGTGAGTTGAGGCAGAGACAAATGTTTGAAAAGTTCAAAGCAAGACACATTTTACTGGGACACCTGACAGACTAATGACTGTAATGTTAAAGTGAATGTAAACCCTCCATATACCCAGTGAAGTGAACAGCCTCAGATGATACACAGGGATGACACAAACCTCCCTATACAAGTCTTACATGTATATCTTCTGTCTTCACTTTGATATACTGTTTATAAAATGCACGTTCTGTTAGATTTTTCACTTCCTCATTCCTATCTAGGAGGCATTGATTGCTAGATGCTGTGAGAAAGGAGATTGGAGGAAAGGCACACACCCCCTCCCCATACATGCAGAGCCTTGCCTGTGTTTTGTTTAGCAGCCTGCTAATCTATTTTTAGCACCGTCCTTCGACTCTAAATTCCCTGTCCCATCTCCCAGAATGAGTGAGAACTTATCAGGCTGATAACAGAGCTATGGAAGAAGAGACAGCTATGGGACATGAATCAGGGTTACATCCGCTTTAAGGCCTCATGCACACAGGACGCTTTTTTACCTTTTTTCAGCTGCAGAAGTTTTTTTTTTTTTTCTACAGTCATTAAACCCTCCATCATGTTATCCTATGTGTTCATACACACATAGGCTGTTATCAGCTGTTTTTAGCAGTGACGTTTTTGAGCTGTAAAAAAAACCCCAAGACCTGAGGGCTCGTTTGGATGTTTTTCAGCTGTAAAAATGCTCTGACGCCCAAAAACGCTCACTAACTCCACTCACCAACGTTTTTGGACGTTTTGTGTCCATTGAAAAAAGAATTTAAAAAAAACGCCCATTGACGCTAGCGCTAAAAAATGCTCATTAACGCCGCCGCAAAAACGCTGAAAAAAATCACTAATAAGCTATTGACATTTTAGGATGTTTTTTAACGTCCTGTGTGTATGAAGCCTAAGCCTAATGCCCATGCAGAGATAAATGGAAAACAAACTATGGCGCTGCTGTAGCCAGACCAGTAATGCAGCAGGGGGGATGTGAGGGATGAATAGGAGGTAAACGGTAAAAAAAAGTCCAACATTTGGAGGGAAAAGGCAGCTCCCCTATATAGGTCCTGAGTAAACCTAGTGTGTGAAAACAGAAAGATGCAGGGGGTGCCTCTATCAGAGTGTGGAGTATTGGAAACAGCTATTTGGTAGTGATGAATAAATATAGCACTCACATTTGATGGAGGAAGTATCCGCTTGTCATCTGTGGAAGTCTTAACATCTCTAGCAGAGATTTACAGGCAAGCAGCTGTTGTTTATTTATTTCAGGTACTTATATAGCGCCGTCAATTTACGCAGCACTTTACATATACATTGTACATTCACATCAGTCCCTGCCCTCAAGGAGCTTACGATCTAAGGTCCCTAACTCACATTCATACACATACTAGGGCCAATTTAGACAGGAGCCAATTAACCTACCAGCATGTATTTGGAGTTTGGGAGGAAACCCACGCAGGCACAGGGAGAACATACAAACTCCAGGCAGTTGGTGCCGTGGCTGGGATTCGAACCAGCAACCCTTTTGCTGCCAGGTGAAAGGTGTGCAGAGATCAGCCAGGAAGCTGCTGGGTGGTGAGAAGGAAGCGCTGGAGAATGGAGAGGCCAGAGGAGTGGTGTGCATCAGTGTCTGGGTGTCCTCAGCTTGCTTGACTCTTCTGAAATGCAGAGTTTGGCCAGGAAGCTGCTGGGCAGAAACACACAGAAGTGCTGTGGGTGGGGAAGTTAAACCACGTGCAGCGCTGCAGAGCAGCAGCTTCTCTGTGTCCTTGGCAATCTCCGCTGGGATGAGGTGATGACCTCTCTCCGGCAGGAGGGTGGTTGTGCGTTTCGGGGCTCCACCCCTTTGTCAAACCATATGTTTAGACATGTTTTTTTTTTTTTTATTTGCCTAAAGATTTGTATTTCTCTCCATTCAGTCCAGATATTTACACAGCACAGCCTTGCTTTGTTGGGCAGGAGAACTGATGTTTCTGTGCTGTGGTTAATGTAAAATTAAACCTGTTAAACAGAAACAAATGCTCTCCCAGCTTCTTTTGAAATAATGCACCTGGGCAAGTGTGCTCAGCATATTTGCACATTATGTCAGACTTGCATTGCAAATTCACCCTCTACATTCCTGCAATGCCTGCATTCCTTTGTCAGTTCTTCCATCTTTACCTGGTGGTCTTCCAGGGTTGGAATCTTTGGCATCTTGATTGGCCAAGCGATAATAACATAACATGAGCAAAGGAGTAACTATACACTAAGCTGCACATGCACAGCTCAGTGTCCATTTACAGAAGAAAATGCGGACACCCTCTCTTACTCGCTCCAGAGATGGATTAGGGCCAATGGACTAAGACAGTCATGGCGAACCTTGGCACCCCAGATGTTTTGGAACTACATTTCCCACGATGCTCATGCACTCTGCAGTGTAGTTGAGCATCATGGAAAATGTAGTTCCAAAACATCTGGAGTGCCAAGGTTCGCCATTACTGGACTAAGAGATCTGTAGTGTGCATAGAGCAGTGCACATGACTGCAACTAACGTGTACTGCTCATTTCAAATTAATGGAAGAGAAGGGGGGAAAATTAGAAATTTGGAAGCTCACAGAGGATGTTTCAAGGAGTTTGAGAAACCGTATGAAACAATTTCTTAACAGATCGATTATGGAGCGAATAAGTAGTGGATGTATATGGATTGTTTGTTTTTAAAGAATAAAGATATTGTTTAATGTCACTTTAAGTAAAACAAGTATTGTTGGGGCCCTGAGACCGGACCGTGAAAGAGAAAAAACAAACTAAGGTCTCATTTACACTTGCTTAGACTTCAACACTCTGAAGCACCTACCCTTTCAACATACTTTTTTGATGCTTTAATGAAGCTTGGAAAAGGGCCTGTGTATGTTTTGATTTTCTATGTGTTTTAAAGGGGCCCAGTAGAACCCTGGCACAGTACCCCCTAACCCCCGCATCCAGCTGATTCCCATGTTCAGAAATGCCCACTTTCAGCTGATCCCCTAGCTTTGTTGACACCCCACTGAGTAGTAACCCCCAGCTCTGCTGATCCCCCACTAAGTAGTAACCCCCAGCTCTGCTGATCCTCTTCTATCTGGTCCCCGCTTACCTCCTGCTATATTGCTCCCACGCTGCGCTCTACGTGTGACATCTGCTAGTTTCTCCTGCACTGGTCCCCTAACTAGGCTAATCCTCTGCCGCGTTCTCCTCTTTGGTCTCCACTCGCCTATAGCATTCCCATGTTGCACACCACGTGTGCCGTTTGCAAGTTGCTCCACTCCAGTTCCCGAACCTCACTTACCTTTCTGCTGCTCTATGCTGCACACCAGATGTGATGTCTACACCAGACACTCCCAGAATATATACACATGGACCGGAAGTGACTGCTGATGACCTCTTTCCAGTTCACTTGTTGGTTTCCCAATACATCCTGGGATATCTCATGCCTGCAATACCTCCAAAACAAAGCAAAGCTAACGCTTTCAGGTGCTGTAAATGAGCTTTGCCATAGACTTCTATGGTGGCTTTGGAGGTGCTTTGAAGCACCAAGAAAGCAATATGGGGTATAATTATTAATGCAAAGCAAACAGAACTGTAAGGTAACCATTTTATTTAGTGACGGGGACTTTGATTGGCATTCAGAGTGCTTTAAAAAAGTGTGTCCAATGCCACATTTTAAAGCAAGTGTAAACAAGCCCTTCTGAACACATCTCCTTGTCACTCTGTTCTCTCCTTCGTTAAAACACTGCAGAACAACTGATTAGCCACCTTGTGCTACTACTCACTCTCCCATTCCAAGCTCTAATGTACAGAGAACTACAAGGAGCTATTACCTGGTCAAGTTGAGGTAACACAACTTCCAACGAATACACTTAGCTACATATATTTATTAGTCTGTATGAGTTTCTTAAATGTGTTCTTTACATCTTTATTCCGCAAACTGTAAATAAATGGATTAAGCATTGGTGTGAAGACTGTGTATAGAACTGCTGCAAGTTTATCATATACAAGAGAATATGCAGATGATGGTCGAAAATACACACAAATCATTGTTCCATAAAACAATGTGACTACAGTCAAGTGGGATGAACAAGTGGAAAAGGCCGTCTTCCTCCCTATGGAGGATGGTATCTTCAATATGGTCCAAATTATATGAATATAAGAAATCAAAGTTACCAAGAAAGGCAATGCAACAATCATGAATCCTTCAGTGAAGATGACCAACTGATTGATTGATGTATCAGAGCAAGAAAGTTTAAAGAGGGGCAATAAGTCACAGAAGAAATGCTGAACAAGTCGAGGTCCACAAAAAGACAACCTAGAAATTAGAAGGGTGTGAAGGATAGAGTTGACGAAGTTGATTATCCAGGAAGCCAAGGCTAGCTGGAGACACAACTTTCTGTTCATTATTGTTATGTAGTATAAAGGTTTGCAGACAGCTATGTATCTGTCATAAGCCATTGAAGAAAGAAGAAAGCATTCAACTCCTGCAAAGGCAATGAAAAAATAAACCTGGGCAATGCACTCTGGAAAAGAGATGTTTTTTTGGTTGAGCAGTAAGTTTAGAAGGAGTCGAGGGACCACAACTGTTGTCAAACATATGTCTACAAGAGAAAGGTTGCTGAGGAAAAAGTACATTGGAGATTGTAGCTGAGACGATACAATAGTGACAGAGATCAGAAGAAGGTTGGCCAAAATAGAAAGCATGTAGATAGCAAAAAATGCTGGGAACAAAACAATGGGCTGTTGGACATAATCAGAGAAGCCTACTAAAATAAAATCTGTTGTTGACGATTCTGTAGATAAGTTAGTCATTTTATTTTTTAATAAAGCCTATTTTTTAACAGACTACAAAGCTATAGATACTTGGATTCCTGCTTCATCCCACATTCTTTGGCCATGTGTTCCACAGATGACCTTCTCCCTATCCTGACCTAGTCCATGTCCTATTCCCAAGATGTTGGAGGCCTCTGTAGAACAACAAAGTTATGAATACTGTATAAATATATGGTTACAGAAAAGCTCTACTAAAAAGTGAAATGTAACTTGTCTTTTAGGCAGCCTTCCAGCCTCTCCCATCAGCTGTGGGTTAAAGCGGTTCTAAAGACTGAAGGTTTTTTACCTTCATGCATTCTACGCATGAAGGTAAAAAAAAAACCTTCAGCATGCAACTCCCCCCACAGCCCCCCTCCCTTAATACTTTCCCAAGCCTCTTTGCGATCAAGCAATGTGCTCAAGAACGGCTGCTCTCCCACGTCTCTGCCTCCTCCTTGGCTGAGACATAGCAACGGGAGCGCTGTCAATCACAGACAGTGATAGGCAGATAGGGGCGCCAAAAAAAGCACTTAGATTGGGCTTTCATATATTGGAAAAAAAAAATTTCTCCTACCTTCACTGGCAGACGCAACTCTTCATGACATGTGGGTTTATGCTTGTCCTATTAGGAGTTAACTAGGCAGGGAAAGAAAGAAAGCTGGCCCCTCCCACGGGGTTGTCCTCTCTTCCCACATAAACCCCTACTCTGCTTAGCCCATCAGTTTTAACATGCCTAGTCGCAAGGAGTTGACCTGGCTCCCTTATGGGACCTGCGGTCCGGATGATGACCGCTCTTTTATTTTGTTTGCTTTTCATTTTGTTTGCTTCTATCAAGCTATCTGAAGTCTGCTATCAAGAAGCCGGCTGGGGCATAGAGGATCATTACAGGTCCTGTACTTTCCCCAGCACGGCCAACCGATGCGAGCTAGGCCCAGTGTATGGAGTCCCGCCGCACCCTGCCTGCGGGCGCCCTTTGGGTGTACCCCACTTGTGCCCAGGATCCAGACTGCGGTCTGGTTCGGAGGCAAATGGCGGGCAGCATCCTGCCCCGGCAGGGGTGGAAGGTCTGCGACCGGGTGGCTACCCGCTACGCCCGACAGGAGTGGTGAGTGAGTGCCCCCCTTTTCAGGTGCAGAGGGGGGGGGCAACAGGTGTCCTAACATGCTGTTTGGAATGTAGCCACCAGCTGGGGGTCCCTTCCCCGCTTCCCCCCGCACCGCACCCGTATAGTTTGCACCCTTTTTGGGGACTTGGGTCACCATGCGGCGATCCACCGCCATTTTGCGGCGGATCGCCGCCATTTTGCCGTAGCCGTGGACATTTTCCGCTAAAGGAGCCTTCCCTCTAGTGATCAGAGCAGCCATTTTACTGTAGCCACGTTCCCCAGCAGGTTTTTGGCCTCTAGTGCATGCTTCGGCGGCCATATTATAGTCCCTGCATGCTGTAAAAACGTGCTACAGCCATTTTTACTTTCACTTTGGAACGGTGTGGCTTCTGACGGCGCAGCTCTTCTGGCGGTCCTCAGGACAGTTTTTGGCAGAAAACAGCAAGTATAGCTGGGCTCTCCTGTGGGTGCTGGTGGTGGCGGGTGCAGTCCTCCTGGGTCTCCCTGGCGTTCTGTGGGGTGGTGGTGTGCGGCATTGTGGGGGTGCCTCAAATAGGTTTTTCACTGCATTTAACTCTAATTCAGGGGAAATGATGGCAGACTACCCTGCTGGGCCTGCTGAGGCGGAATCAGCGGCTGCGCAATCTGCGCAGGGGGCATTTTTGGACCAGCTGAGTGCGGTTTTTGGCGAAATTCTCCCCCGGATGGAGCCGAGCATCGCTCCAGGGGGCCCTAAGAAGCGCCCTCCTCCCCCCTGTTCCTCAGGGGAGGAACCTGAACCAGAGATAGCCTCGGAGGTCACAGGGACCCCAGTAGAGCTTTCTGAAGGTGAACTGGCCCCCTCGGACGGAGAGGAGGACCAAGGGGCGTTGGCAGCGTGTGAAAAAGCGCTGGTATTCGCCATTATCTCTGGGATTCGCACTACTCTGCGACTGGACTGGAGAGTGAGTCGCAGACGTTTGCATATGTTTGCGGGTCTGCCAGGCCTCCTAGGGCCTACCCTTATGATCAGTTTTTTGACCATCTGATCTATCATGAATGGCAGCGTCCTCAGCATTCCTTCTCATTGTCAAAATGCTTTGCCCTCCGTTATCCGTTTGAGGATAGCTTTTTGAAGAAGTAAGCGTCCCCTGCGGTGGACCCCCCGATAGCGCGTCTGAATAAGGCGACGACCATTCCCCTGGAAGGGTCCCCTTCTTTTAAGGACCCGGCTGATAGGCGGACAGAGGCAGTGTCAAAAGCACTTTTTCTGTTAGCAGGGTCGGCTCTGAGACCAGCCCTGGCATCTGCATTCGGCGCAATATTTATCTGAGCATATGGCGGAGCTTCAGAATGATCTGGACTGCGGCCACCTGTTTGATGCGCCGCAGAGGGCTGAGTTTTTGTTTCAGGGTATCAAGTACCTGTGCGATGCAGCCCTGGATCTGCTCCCTATGTTATCCAAAATGGCTGTGTTTGCCGTCATTCTCAGACGAGTCCTTTGGTTGCGCTCATGGTCGGGTGACCACGCGTCCAAAAAAGGTCTTGCGGATCTCCCCTTTCAAGGTGGCCGTCTTTTCGGACCGCAATAGAATGAAATCAAAGATTTCACTGGTGGGAAGAGCACCTTCCTCCCGGAGCCCCGGAGGTGAGAGTTTCGCCGTAGACAGGCACCTGTTTCTTCGGATCAGAAGAAATTTTTTCGCACCGCCGGCGCAGCGGGAAAGGGGGCGCGATCCAGCAAGGCCGCTGCAGGGGCCGGTAAGCAGCAATGGCAGAGCAAAACTGAAAAGACAGAGGATAAGCCCCCCTCGGCATGATGGGTTGCCCCCACCCGAGCTTCGGGTGGGGGGACGGCTTCTGGGGTTCGCAGACCGCTGGACTGCCCGCATTTCCGACTGGTGGGTTCAGGAAGTGGTGTCCACCGGGTACAGGATAGAGTTCAGCACTCTACCCCCAGACAGGTTCTTCCCATCGAACTTGAGACTCCTGCAGGGGCGTCGGGAGGCCCTCTTCGGGGCTGTTCAGGCACTTTCCGACCAGGGGGTGCTCGTGCCAGTACTTCAAGTGAAGAGGTTTTGAGGTTTCTACTCAAACCTGTTTGTGGTCTCCAAAAAAGGAGGGGGGGTCAGGCCAGTTCTGGACCTGAAGGCCCTGAACCACTATGTAAAAGCGCGGAAATTCCGGATGGAATCTGTTCGCTCGGTAGTGGCCGCCCTCCATCAGGGTGACTTCCTGGCGTCTCTGGATATCAGGGACATGTATCTCCATGTTCCCATTTGCCCCCGGCATCAGCGTTTTCTTAGCTTTGCGGTGGGGGACCTCCATTACCAATTCGTGGCACTCCCCTTCGGTCTAGCTTCGGCTCCTCGGGTTTTCACCAAACTGGTGGCCCCAGTACTGGCGTTACTGCGGCACAGAGGCATTGCGGTGGTAGCTTACCTCGATGACCTGCTCCTGAGAGCGGAGTCCGCCTTGGCTCTGGAGGAGAACATGAGGATCACCATGGCTTTGTTGAGGGACTTCAGCTGGTTGGTCAATCTGCAGAACTCGACGGTGTCTCTGTCCCGTCGCCTGAAGTACCTGGGTCTGATTCTGGACACAGAGCAGGCAAAGGTGTTCTTGCGTCCGACCAAGCTGCTGTCGCTGCAGACATCGGTGCGAACCTTGCTGTCCAGAGGCGTAACTAGAACCTTCAGGGCCCCGGTGCAAGAAATTATGAAGGGACCCCTGGCCAGGGCCCTTCCCTCTTACCCCTGATCCTGGGGCCCTTTACGCCTATCGTGGGTCCCTTTATTATGGTACTGCAGTGGGGCCCTTTCACAAGTTCTGCAGCAGGCCCCAGTGGGACCAGGGAAGCATACAGGGGCCCTGGGAACAGCAGAAGACAAGTAAACTGGACAGAGGAAAATGGAGGAGATTGGGTCCTCTAAATGCCACCCCCGCCATCCCTCCTATTCAGGTGTACAAGGGAGGCACATGGGCCCCCTAGACCATGGGGCCCGGTTGCAATTGCAACCCCTATCGTTACGCCCCTGTTGCTGTCACACCGGCAGTCGTCATTACATTTCTGTATGCGGGTGCTGGGGCTCATGGTCTCAACTTTCGAGGCGGTACCTTATGCCCAGAGCCACACTCGACTTCTCCAGTGAGCGATTCTGTTTCAGTGGGACAGGTCTCCACGGTCCTTGGATCTCCCGATCCGCTTGAATCCTCAGGTCAGGGGTTCTCTGGCCTGGTGGCTTCGGGACCCGGCCCTGACTCGGGGGAAGTCATTCCTGCCCCTTTACTGGTTGATAATCACGACGGACGCCAGCCTGATGGGCTGGGGGGGGTCCTGGGGCAGCTTTCTGCCCAAGGCCGTTGGTCTGCGCAGGAAGCGCGCCTCTCGATCAATCTGCTGGAGCTGAGGGTGATCAGGCTATGCCCATCTCACTGGACGGTGAAGTTACGAAGATGCCCGATTCGGGTTCAGTCGGACAATGCCACAGCAGTGGCGTATGTGAACCATCAAGGCAGAACGAGGAGCTTGGCAGCTGCTGCGGAAGCAGCTCTGATTCTGCGCTGGGCAGAACTTCACGTACCGGCAATCTCAGCCGTTTACATCCCAGGCGTGGAGAACTGGCAGGCGGACTTTCTCAGTCACCAGACGCTGGATCAGGGAGAGTGGTCTCTCCATCCAGAGGTGTTCAGCCAGATTTGCCGCAAGTGGCGGACGCCGGATGTGGACCTCATGGCGTCTTGGTTCAATCACAAAGTGAAGACCTTTGTGTGCAGGGCGAGAGATCTGTTGGCGGTTGCCACGGATGCTCTCATGGCCCCTTGGGGCCGTTATCACCTACTGTACGCCTTCCCTCCAATCAAACTCCTTCTGCGGTTGCTACGCAGGGTAGAAGCGGAGGGAATTCCAATGATCATGGTGGCTCCGGATTGGCCTCTGCGTCCGTGGTACGCCGACGTGGTACGAATGGTAGCGGACGTTCCCTTGCGGCTCCCGCTGCGAGACGATCTACTGTATCAGGGACCCATCTTGCATCCTGCTTTACCTTCGCTGGCTTTGACGCCTGGCTATTGAGTCCCAGGTGCTGAGGGACAGGGGTGTCGCTGACTCCGTGATCCCTACCATGCTAAAAGCATGCAAGTGCACTTCTCGCAAGATTTATCACCGCACCTGGAAGGCTTACATTGCATGGTGTGAGGCGGAGAGTTACAACCCTCGCTCTTATGTGGTGTCCAGGGTCCTGACCTTTTTACAGCAAGGCCTGAACAAGGAGCTGGCCTTGAATACTCTCTGGCTCTTTCAAAGACCTCTGGCGTCACATTCGTTGATTCGTACCTTTGTACAAGGTGTGCGCCATGTGTCGCCTCGGGTGAGGTCCCCTATGGCACCATGGGATTTGAATCTGGTGCTTTCTGTGCTTCAGAAACCGCCATATGAAAAGATCAGGGAGATTCCCTTACAACTGCTGTCGCAGAAGGTGGCTTTCTTGGTAGCCATTACATCCGCTAGGCGGATGTCCGAGTTGGCTGCATTGTCTTGCAAGTCTCCCTATCTGGTCCTGCACAAGGACAAGGCGGTCTTGTGCCCACCACCTTCGTTTCTTCCAAAGGTGGTTTCTTCCTTTCACATTAATGAAGATATTGTTCTTCCTTCCTTGTGCCCGTGTCCCTCGCATCCTAAGGAATTTGAGTTACACTTGCAAGGCCCTTACGACGTCTAAGGAATGTATCTGAATATTACAGCTTCCTTCCGGAAGTTTGATTCTTTGTTTGTACTGACGGATGGTCTGCGCAAGGGTTTGGTGGCCTCGTCGGCTACTGTTTCCCGTTGGATCAGACAGACCGTGACTCATGCATATTCTGTTCGGGGCAAGGTGCCCCCTTTTCCAGTCACTGCTCATTCTACCAGGGCTGTTAGCACTTCCTGGGCGTTCAGACACCAACCTTCTGTGTCACAGGTGTGCAAGGTGGCTACCTGGGCCACCTTCACTAAGTTTTATAAGATTGATGTGTCAGCATCCTTGGATGCTGCTTTTGGCCGTAAAGTTTTACAGGCTGCAGTGTAGGCACGTCTGGCGCCTCCTTAGAGGTTCTGTTGGGTACAGTTGTTATCGTTTACCCACCCCTCTTTTTGACACCGCTTTGGGACATCCCCACATGTCATGAAGAGCTGCGTCTGTCAGTGAACGTAAGAGAAAAAGGTATTTTATTAAAACTTACCGTAAAATTTTCTCCGAGTTCACTGACAGACGCAGCACCCACCCATCTGCGCTCAGTTTTGGTACGTCTTATTACGAACTGATGGGCTAAGCAGAGTAGGGGGTTTATGTGAGAAGAGAGGACAGCCCTGTGGGAGGGGCCAGGTTGCTTTCTTTCCCTGCCTAGTTAACTCCTAATAGGACAAGCATAAACCCACATGTCAAGAAGAGCTGCGTCTGTCCGTGAACTCGGAGAAAAGGATTTTATGGTAAGTTTTAATAATATCCCTTTTTTTTTTTTTTAATTTGAAAGGAAAACTGGCCCAAAATAGTGAAAAAATATCATTTTTTAAACGTTAGCCTTACACTGGGGAAAATAATTATTTGATCCCCTGCAGATATTGTAAGTTTGCCCACTTACAAAGAAATTAAGGGTCTATAATTTTTATCATAGGTGTATTTTAAATGATAGAGACAGAATATCAACCAAAAATCCAGAAAAAAACGCACGGTACAAATGTTATAAATTGAGTTACAGTTCAGTGAGTAAAATAATTATTTGACCCCCAAGCAAAACATGACTTGGCAGAGAAACCCTTGTTGGCAAGCACTGAGGAAAGACGTTTCTTGTAGTTACAACTAAAACTATAGAATTGAGGGGCTATGGGATTTTAATGGTACCACAGTAGACTCACATACTATTTTAAAATTGTAACAAATTTATTAAAACATGTATCATACAAACAACTTCACATAGACTGTGTGATTTACTGATTTTTTTAAAAAAGGAAGGAAGGGAGGGAGGGAGGGAAGAGACAATAATGTTCCCATATGTACAATTAGCGATTCCACTTACAGAAAGTGAAAAATAGAAAGATATTTCAATATTCGCTGAACCGTCATGTGCTTCCTGACATGTTTTGCGGATTACCGCTTCTTCAAAGGGTTTTGCACATTTGTACAGCTGGAAGCATAGATAATGGCATTAATTTACCACATACAAACAACTTGTGAAAAACAAAAATGGACATATCAAAACAAAAAATAAACAACAATAATGCTGGTATACCACTTCGTCCACCCACGATGGGTAGTTTTACATGTATATATATCCAGATATTAGATTTGGCTAAATGATGCATCTCACCTATGGGGTGTAGCCTCACAAATCCAGTATAGGGACCCTTGAATGTTCCCCCTGGGCGGGTATGGGAAGGTACTGTATACTTGTAGAGAAGAGAAAAACATACAATCTTACTATCATCTTATTATACTTATTTTTATTTTTGTTTTGAATTATACTTATAGGATACAATTGTTTGGATTTCCCTAAGATACTTATTCCTTATCTAAGCAATTTTATTATGCTTATATAACTGTATCACCCGCCAGGGCCGTAGATAATTTTTTGCTCTGGGGGGGGTTCAGCAGCAGGTACTAAATAAAACAAATTCCGCCAAATTCATAAAGACTGGGGAGAGGAAAAGTGATGCGTTGCTCAAAGTAAGCAATCACATCCTTAATTCTATTTTCTCACATCCTCTTGAAAATTTAACCTGATTTCAGTTTTGCCTTCTTCCAGATTTTATGAACATTGCCCAGTGAGGCTGGCTATTGTCCATTCTAAAGCCTGGTACACACTGTATGTTCTTTTTCGTTCAGCCCTGAATGGAAAAACCTGAAAGATCACTGTACTAACACATGCAGTGTTAGTACAGTGATCTCCCCTGCTATGCCATTGTGTTCTGACCCAACCAGAACACACCGGTCAGTGCTCTTAGCCATTGGACCACCTACCACAGGGTAGTGCACTGTAATAGACAATCTTACTAGGCAGGTACAAAGGGGCACCATCTTGTGGAAAGTAGCACACTCACAGTTTTTTTTGTGTTAACCCAGCATACAAGGCAAGAGAAGTGGTACTGTGCAGAGTCCATACATACAAAACATACCTCCCAACTTTTGAACTTGAGAATGAGGGACATGTAAGGGAAGTAGTGGTCTGTGGCACGTGTAGCGCACCACTGAAAAATTGGGTGTGACCAAACATGATAGTGGTGGGAGCGTAAGGGTTGTGGTTAAATAAAACCTGAGCGTTGTCTGTTCCACAATTTAAATCTGTATTTGTGACATATATCCTTTTCGTATATTTTCATATTATGTATTTTATATACTTTATAAAATAAAACCTGAGCTTCCTTTGTACCTATAA
This sequence comes from Glandirana rugosa, assembly GCA_018402905.1. Taxonomy (NCBI): domain Eukaryota; kingdom Metazoa; phylum Chordata; class Amphibia; order Anura; family Ranidae; genus Glandirana; species Glandirana rugosa. Next base: position 373,284 of record BLSH010162044.1, on the reverse strand, counting down.
AATGCTTTGATTGCTGTGCCACAAGCTAGAGTACATATAAACCTCAAAAGGATCACTAAGGAGCATGAAAGGCAGGAAGGAAAGATCACTATGGCACATAGAAGGCAGGAAGGATCACTATGGTACATGGAAGGCAGGAAGGAAGGAAGGATCACTATGGTACATGGAAGGCAGGAAGGAAGGATCACTATGGTACATGGAAGGCAGGAAGGATCACTATGGTACATGGAAGGCAGGAAAGTACATGGTATCACTAGGAAGGACGGAAGGTACATGGTATCACTAGGAAGGACGGAAAGT
>BLSH010162044.1:335277-362244 GCA_018402905.1 Glandirana rugosa | reverse complement strand
TGTGTCTGGGGGGGGGCCAGGGAGCGGGTGCGGCGGACTCGATCTCCGTCGGCTACCCACGATGCCCCCCCCCCCGGAGTGAAAGAACGGAGATCCGTGCAGGTAAACATGGATCTCCGTTCTGTGAGGGGGGAAGGACTGTGATCACAGCCTTCCTCTATATGGAAGCCGTGATCACTCCCCTTCCCCTGCCAGTCAAACACTAACACAGTTAGAACACGCCCAGGGAACACAGTTAACCCTTAGAGCACCCCCAGATTAACCCCTTCACTGCCAATGGCATTTACACAGTAATCCTTGCATTTTTATAGCACTGATCGCTGTATAAATGCCAATGGTCCCAAAAAAGTGTTAAAATGGTCCGACATGTCCGCCACAATATCGCAGTACCGCTAAAAATCGCAGATCCCCGCCATTACTAGTAAAAATTATAAAAACCCCAGAAATGAATTCTCATCATCTGTAAACGCGGCAACCTTTGCCCAAACCAATCAATAAATGCTGATTGCGATTTTTTTTGTCACAGATATGAGGAAGAATATAAATCGGTCAAAACCGTTGAAAAAAAATGTTTTTTTATATTTTTTTTGGATTTGTATTTTAGCAAAAAGTAAGAAATTTGGGTTTTTTTGCAAAATTGTCGCTCTTCTTTTGTTTATAGCAGCGATCAGAAATGACGCAGAGGTGATCAAATACCACCAAAAGAAAGCTCAATTTGTGGGGGAAAAAACGACGCAAATTTAGTTTGGGTACAACGTTGCACAACCGCGCAATTGTTAGTTAAAGCGACGCAGTGCCGAATCGCAAAAAGGGCTCTGGTCCTAAAGTGTGAAATCCTTTCGGGGCTGAAGTGGCCTAGTCAGACTTCAGCCCCTAATCTAATAGAAAATGTATGGAGGGAGCTGAAACTTTGAGTTGCCAAGAGACCTCAAGGATTTAGAGAAGACCTGTAAAGAAGAGTGGACCTAAATCCCTTCTGGGATGTATGCAAAACCTGGTAACCAGCTACAAGCAACGTCTTGCCTCTGTGCTTGCCAACAAGGGTTTCTCCACCAAGTATTAAGTCAAGTTTTGCCTGGGGATCAAATAATTATTTTCCCCATTGTATATTTTTATGCTGTTACCATGACCCACCACCAAACCTGCAAAATAAATTCTATTGATAATCACGGTGATACCACATATGTGTTTTTTGTTCTTTGTACCCAAAGAAAGGCCAAGAAACAATAGCGTGCAATTTTTTAGTTTATTTATTTTTTCCTACCTAAACACACTGATACTAACATTCACACTGTGACACTGAGGCCCCATTCACACTGAGCGTATCGGTTTACTGGCATTTTTTTTTACTTTTTTTTTCAAGAGTTTTCCAGCTTCAGATGTTTTTGCTTAGCGAAATGGAAAGCACTAGGTTAATGAGAGGGAGAGGAAATTAGGGGGGGAAAGCTGCTATTTGAGCAGAAAAAGCTTGTAAAACACTCAAGTCAGATGTTTCTATGGAGCCAAAAGCGCTTGTAATCTGCCAAAAAGGCGACAGCATGCTCAGATGTGAACAGGGGCCATTGAAATGAATGGGATTTGGCTTGTTGAGTGTTTTAGAGCTTCAAGCAGAAAATCGCTCAGCTGTGAATGGGACCTAAATATAACTCTCTTTTTTCTTACCTAAAACACACTGACACTAACGGACATTAATACTACCACTAACTGATACTAACTGACATGTACACTGACACTAATTGCCCGTAACTGACTAGCACAGGCACCTACACTGACACAAGCACTCACTTTATTGATTTTTTAAACAGCCATATTTTTTTTTTGTTACAGAAATGTCTTCTAGCGAGGAGTGATAGATACAATGTATCTTCTCACTAGAGGGAAATCTGTTTATTGAGAATAAAAACACAACACAGCATACCTTCTTTTGGATCTTCAAGGTTGCAAGGAAATTATTACTCTGCTTAAATAGCTGCCAATGAGCCTAGCATTTTCCCCAGAGCTTAATTAAAGAATTACTATAGTTTGTATGTATTCAAAATGTCTTCATTGTTTTGTCTATTTACATGTGAAAAGCATATTAGGGTTTAATTAAAGAGAAACTGTAATGGTTTAGAACCACTTTAATTTTAACCTTTTTGTAAAAAATAAATAAACTTTTTTTTCTTTTTTTTTATACTTAACACTTTATATCTGTTTTTTCCTTTTTTAAATTTCACAGTGCCTCTTTGATATTGGATTCACTAAGCATTTTGGGTGTACAGTGGAACCTTGGTTCACCAGTAACGCGGTTAACAAGCATTTTGAAAGACAATCTTTTTTTTTTTTTTTTTTTTTTTTATTCTGACTCCGTTTGCAAGTTGTGTCTTGCATAACGAGCAGAATTTGGCCTTTGTGCATGCAATTCTGCATGTGGCCAGGGGAGTGGTGGTGCTGGTGAGCCTCGGAGGCGGCCGGAAATTCTTGCCATTCCTTGGAAATACCTAAAGTGTAAACACTTTCTGAGCATTTCTGAGTGATTCCGACATCTTAGAGGCTCCCCAATGCCACCCCTTCTCTGGCCACATGCGGTATTGCATACACCAGGCTCCCCCAGATCTGTGAACACATACAGTACTGCATAGACGAGCAGTGACTGTGGAACGAAATTAACTGAGTTTACATTGTTTTCTATGGGGAAACATGCTTTGATATACGAGAGTTTTGGATTACAAGCATTCTCCTGGAACGGATTATGCTCCTAATCCAAGGTTCCACTGTACTTCGCAAATAGCACAGCAGGAGCTGCTTGTCTTGACTCTTTCTAACGTTGGGTGAATGGAGCCAGTTATTAGCTTGTATATCTATCATCTTGATCAACATATGTGTGTGTATATATAGCTTGCATTTTTTTAATCAGATGTCATTTCTCTGCAATCAATTGTGATTCTTACCCAACAATTTTTGAACTTATCCAATAAAACTGTTATATTTTAACTTTTTTGGTGTAATGCTTGCCATTAACCACTTGCTTACTGGGCACTTAAAGCCCCCTTCTGCCCGGACCAATTTTCAGCGCTGTCACTCTTTGAATGACAATTGCGCGGTTTTTCGACAATGTACCCAAACAATTGACGTCTTTTTTTTTCCACAAACAGAACTTTCTTTTGGTGGTATTTGATCACCTCTGCGGTTTTTATTTTTTGTGCTATAAACAAAAAAAGAGCGACAATTTTGAAAAAAGAACAATTGTTTTACTTTTTGGTATAATACATATCCAAAAATAAAAAAAACTATTTTATTCCTCAGTTTAGGCCGATATATATTCTTCTACATATTTTTGGTAAAAAAAATCGCAATAAGCGTGTTTTGATTTGGTTGCGCAAAAGTTATAGCTCCTACAAACTATAAAAATAGTTTTATGGCGTTATTTTATTTTATTTTTTTTACTGGTAATGGCGATCTGCGATTTTTATCGGGACTGTGATATTGCGGCGGACATGTCTGACATTTTTGACACTTTTTTGGGACCAATAACATTTATACAGCGATCAGATCTAAAAATAGACACTGATTACTGTATAAATGTCATTGGCAGGGAAGGAGTTAACAGTAAGGGTGCAATCAAGGGGTTAAATGTGTTCCCTGTATGTGTTCTAACTGTGTGGGGGCGGGGCTGACAGGGACATGACAGATCTACTGATCCCGATCACAGGGATCAGTAGAGCTTTCACCCCCCCCCCCCCCACAGAGTGGGGAACCGCCGTGTTTACACCAGCGGTTCCCCGTTCTGGCTCTCTATGAAGAGATTGCGGGTCTCTGGCAGACATCGAGTCCACCCGACCCGCGGGCAAGCTCCTGCAGCGTGTAGCGGCGAGAGCGAGCCCTGGAGCGCAGAAAGGCAATTCAGATCCACGCTGTAGCCGTCAACCGGCTATAGCGCGCATCTGAAGTGGTTAAAATTCCACATCCAAAGGGAGAGTATGTAGGCATCGCTCAGACCGTGTTCAGATCAAAATTCAGTGCAGGTGCTAGCCCCAGCTCATCACTGTCAATAGTAATCCCAAGAAGAAGAAGGCTGCACACCACACCAACAGGATTTGAATGAATATCCTTTTATTAGAATCGTCAAGCCAAAGCAGGTCACAGGAAAAGATGCTGGTTAACGTTTCGCACGCTGACTGTGTGCTTGATCACAACACATTGCATACTCAATGCAAGCTATTTAAGGCTGGGTTCACACTATCCGACAAAAAAACGGTCCGACTTTGACCCTACTTTGCTGTACGATATACGGTCCTACATAGGGACAAAGTCGAACCGTTTGTCTGTGATCAGGGATCCGACTTTGATCCCGACAATGCCAGGCACCTTGTGCTCTGGGGATCTTGAAGGGGAACTCCACGTCAAATTTAAAAAAAAGTTGGCATGGGGTCCCCCTCCAAGAGCATACTAGGCCTGCCCTTTGGTCTGGTATGGGTTTTAAGGGGAACCCCACGCCGAAAAAAACGGTGTGGGGCCCCCCCAAAATCCATACCAGACCCTTATCCGAACACGCAACCCGGCAGGCCAGGAAAGGGGGTGGGGTCGAGCGAGTGCCCCCCCTCCTGGACCATACCAGGCCACGTGCCCTCAACATGAGGAGTATGGGTGCTTTGGGGCGGGGGGCTCTGTGCCCCCCACCCCAAAGCACCTTGTCCTCATGTTGATGAGGACAAGGGCCTCTTCCCGACAACCCTTGCCAGTGGCTGTCAGGGTCTGCGGGCAGGGACTTATCGGAATCTGGAAGCCCCCTTTCACAAGGGGGCCCCCAGACGCCGGCCCCCCACCCTATGTAAATGAGTATGGGGTACACTGCACAGGTTTTTAAACTATTTTATTAAATCAGCTCTGGCGTCTTCTCCCCTCTCTGGCTCTTTTGCGGGGTCTTCTATCTTCTGAGGGATCTTCTTTCTTCTCTTGCTCTGCGGCGTCTTCTGCTCTTTTGCCGGTCTTCTCCGCTGTCCTCTTCCCTCTGTTCTTCCTCTCTTCTTCTTCTTCCCCCCATGTTGACACGACGCGATCTCCTTCACGAATGCCATCTCCGCTGTGTGCTGTGCCTTATATTGGCATGGGGCGGGGCCACCCGCTGACATCACCCAGAGGCCACGCCCCCTATGATGTCACACCCTGGGGCGGAGCTGTGACATCACAGGGGCGGGGCCTCCGGGTGATGTCAGCGGGTGGCCCCGTCCCATGCCAATATAAGGCACAGCACACATCAGCGAGGGCATTCGTGAAGGAGATTGCGTCGTGTCAACATAGGAAAAAGAAGAAGAGAGGAAGAACAGAGGGAAGAGGACAGCAAAGAAGACCGGCAAAAGAGCAGAAGACGCCGCAGAGCAGGAGAACAAAGAAGACCCCTCAGAAGATAGAAGACCCCGCAAAAGAGCCGGAGAGGGGAGAAGACGCCAGAGCTGATTTAATAAAATATTTTAAAAACCTGTGTAGTGTGTTTTTTTGTACACTTTTTTCCAGGTAAATGGGTATGGGTACGATGTACCCCATACTCATTTACATAGGGTGGAGGGCCGGCATCTGGGGCCCCCTTTGTTAAAGGGGGCTTCCAGATTCCAATAAGCTCCCCGCCCGCAGACCCCGACAACCACTGGCAAGGGTTGAAAGAGGGTGTGTGAATAGTTTTGGTCCCCAATCCAAAACCACACTAACAGAATGAACAGGAAATCCCCCGGATACCCAGGGGATCGGATTCTGAAGGCACCATTATGTTAGGTAAACCAGACTTTACATAATTGTTAAAAATATTCAATTTATTTATACAAGGATAAAATGTTCTTTGTCAAGAAAACAACAAATCACATAAAAGAATCCATCACCAGGTACAACTATTTCCCCCAAAAGAGAGGACAAACAGAAACCAAAGAGGAGACAATATTGTTGAAGAGTTGAGCCATGGACATGTAGGATACTCTACATGTTTCGCAGATATGCAACCGCTTCTTCAGGAGCGATGTCTATGGCGGTAAAGAAAGAAGTCACACAATAACAAATACCAGGAGGATACATATTGGCCATGTCAAAAAAGGCATATTACATTACAAACTTGGGGAGGTAAAAAGTGATCCGCTTACCAACATACTCACTCGCACCATTGGGCCCAACACAATGGGTTAGTGCTCCTCGTCGGCAGAGAAGGGGTAGTGTAGGGAAAGATGGTAATATATTTAATATTAGATACCTGTAGGGATCATGATTATATTATCCAATTTAGGATCAACGGACACCGGAATATTGGGACGGAGTGGAAGGGGAAGGGACAAGAAAAGGGGAGGGGGAGGAAAGATGGAAGGGAAGGAGAGGAGGGGAAAGAAGGGGAGAGGGGGGGAAAAGGCAAGGGTTGTCGGGAAGAGGCCCTTGTCCTCATCAACATGGGGACAAGGTGCTTTGGGGTGGGGGACGCAGAGCCCCCCCTGCCCCAAAGCACCCATACTCCCCATGTTGAGGGCACGCGGCCTGGTACAGTCCAGGAGGGGGGGCGTTTGCTCGTCCCCAACCCCTTTCCTGGCCTGCCGGGCTGCGCGCTCCGTTAAGGGTCTGGCATGGATTTTGGAGGGGACTTCACGCCGTTTTTCGGCGTGGGGGTTCCCCTTAAAATCCATACCAGACCGAAGGGCCTGGTATGCTCCTGGTGGGGGACCCCATGCCATTTTTTTTTTCAATTTGGAGTGGAGTTCCCCTTCAAGATCCCCAGAGCACAAGTAGCATGCCAAAGTCAGATCAGTGAAGACACTGATCCGACTTTGATCCGACGTCAATGCCTTTCAATGGGCTAAAGTAGGATCAAAGTCGGACAAAAGTAGCACAGGAACCTTTTTCAAAGTCGGTCTGACTTTGAAAAACACAAGTCGGACCAGTTAAGACGGCTCTCATAGGGAATCATTGTTTTTGTGACGTAATGCGACTTGTGCTCCTAATGTCAGTCCAAGAATCGGACTAGTGTGAACCCAGCCTAAGGCTCTGTTTCCACTACTGCAAGTTGCTGTGTGACTTGACACGTGAAGTTGCATAAAAAGGCAAAATCCATGTATTTCAATGGCCCCTGTTCTAATTGGTGCGACTCAAGTTGCAGCAGCTCCAAAAAAGGTTCCTACATTACCGTGCTCCGACCTTTGATGCGACCCCGATCTAGAAAATGTAAAGTTGGATCAAAGTCGCACACTAAATCATGCGACCTTGGGCTTGCAGTAGTGGAAACAGATCTTAAAGGTACAAATCACAGGGGATACTGTTACTATATTGTAATCAATCCTGGAAGCGTGTTATATCCCACTCAAAATTTAAACCATATGGCCCGCGTGTCTTAAAATAAAAACTCCAAAAAACTTCTCGCTTACAAAGGAGTCTGAACACATCCCCCCCTCTTTTGGGAACATTAACCTTTTCAAGCACCTGCACTCCCACCAATGTAATGTCTCTATTATGGCACTGGTTAAAATGACGGGCAACATTGGTGGAGTGGTCCTCCTTTATATCTGACAGGTATTCATTGAATCTGTCCCTGAGATGTCTTGTGGTGCGTCCTATATTCTGTATGTTACAGGATGTACAAGTAATAATATAAATCACATACTTCGTATTGCAGTTATGAAAAGACTGTAGAGTATATGCTTTATTAGTGGAAAAAGAACGCACCACATTACCTTTTACGATATGTTTGCAGAAGGGACATTTATTAACCCCACAGCTGTAATTACCCCTGAAGAGCAACCAAGTAAAAGATTGCTCTTTAACAGGGTTAAACATGCTGGGCGATAGATGGTTCCCCAAAGTGGGAGCTCTCCTAGTGACCATGTTTATGCCATCTTTTAACAGATCAGCACAAACCTGGTCTTCAGATAAAATCGGAAGATACCTATGCATGATGTTCCTAATGCTGCTGAAATCCACACTGAAGGGTGTGTAAAGTGTGGATCACTCCTTTACAAAGCCTCCTTTATTTTTGTTTATCTTTTTCTTTCTCCCATCAGCAACATCCTCACTGCCCATGAGGAGGACATCTCTGTCATCTAGGATACCCCCTATTCAGGAACCGCAAATATAGCGAACATGTCTCTTTCTCATATGTCTGCTGATCGCTACAGATATGTTGGATCCTAATAAATTGGTCAACCGGAGTGCCCTTCACCATGTGGCGAGGGTATCCAGATGTGGCCATCACAAGGGTATTGCCTGAAAGGGGTTCCCTGTAAAGGGTAGTATGTATTTTAGTTACCACACTATGTATAAGTACATGCCGAATACAAATTTCATGTTTGTCACTGTGCCCTGTAAACTGCAAATTCCTTTCATTATGCTTGAGGTGTGTCAAAAATTGTTCCATTGTGCCAAACAATGATCCACAATAAAAATCAAATCATCTATATAGCGATGGAACATTTTTAACCAATGAGGGCAAACTTCGCCCCCGTGGCTGCTCCACACCTCTGAAGAAAATACTCTCCATTAAATGAGAAGAAATTGTGTGTTAGTAAATAATACAGGGCATCTAAAACAAAAGTACGAACTTCAAGAGATACTGTAGTGTTCCAGATAAAAAGTGACTGCTTCAATAGCCAAATTCTGAGGAATGGAGGAATAGAGGCTAGAGACATCACAGGTGACCCACATGTCATATTCACCCCACTGCATATCATTGACAAGATTCAAAAGGTGGTTAGTATCTTTTAAATGACTGGGGAGTCGGCTAACCAGTGGATACAAGACACTGTCACCCTATTGCTCCAGTTTTCATTTAAAGAGCCTATCCCAGATATAATGGGTCGCCCATGCAGAGGATCTAACCCCTTATGTGTTTTTGGCAAGTGGTGGAAAATAGACATGGCTGGGAAATCAAGAATGATACTGTTGGCAACCTTCTTGTCAAAAACATCCAAGCTGACACCCTCATCCATTAAAGCATTTTATATTTTTTAGTGGGATCGCTTTTTAATTTTATATAGGTCTGGGTATCTGACAACTGTCTCTCCGCCTCTGATCTATAAGTGTCCGCCTCCATAATGACTACCAACCTCCCTTTATCAAAGTTCTTTTGAGAGCCATGCGTTCTCTTTTAGATAAATTGTCCCGAACACTGCTGGTTCCAGTAGACGATTGTGAGGCTAGTGATATCAAATCACGTTCAATTAGGCTCCATGCACGCTGTAGCTGATAAACGACTGTTTTTGGTCTTTTGGGTGTTTTTTTTAACAACCCAAAAACGCCCCTTTATGTTATCCTATGTGTCCATGCACACATGGACGTTAATTGTAGTTTAACAGCAGTGACGTTTTTGGGCTGTTTTCTAAACGCCCTGAATTGACGTTCAAAATTCGTTCTTCTGACCACAAAAAAGCTAAACGCTGATTAACGCTCATAAACGGCCGTTTATCAGCGTCCAGCATTTTTTGTAGTCAATGGAAGCTAATGAAGAAAAAAAAATGCTCAAAAACGCTGACGCTGATAAACACTGATAAACTCTGCTTACAAAACGCTGCAAAAGAACGTTTTCTAAGCAGTGTCTCCTGCCCGACACCCAGAGAGCCCAGATAGCGTCCAGTGTGCATGGAGACTTAATTTTTCAAACATGTCCATCTCCGGGCACCGAGCATTGATGGGATAAACATCTGAAGTGCTGGTTGGTCTTGATGTCCAGCTTATTCTCACCATCATAACATGCATGACCCTCTCTTGATAAGTCCTCCAATTCCTCCAGGGCACACAATTCCCTGAAGGAATATGAGGACTCAGCCCTCACCTGATGATCTATAGGTGGTATAACAACATTGCATTGATCCTCATCCTGGTTTACTGAATAATAATGTTTCTTTATTGCCAAATTCCTCACAAATTTATTTATATCCAGGATGGTCTCAAACATGTTAAAATGTCTATGGGGGCAAAAATTGAGACCCCTAGAAAGCAACGAGATCTCATCCACTGTCAAAACCCTAATGGAAACATTCAATACATTGTGAGCGTCCGTTACTTCCTGTGGGTTTATGTGCGAAGCGGATATCGATTGGATCCTCCCTCTCCTGCCCCGTTTGTGTCCCCTACGGGTCCTTTTGTGTCCTTGTTCCATGGTTTCCAATAAGGTCTTTGTTTCTGGACCCCTTTTTTTGGGGAATAGATGTGTTCGCTCCACCAAGTCTTTTGGGGCATCCAATTAGGGAGGATGAATGGTCAGAGTTGTTCAACGTTTATTATTGTTTTTTTGGTTTCTAGGTATATTAGGTTTATTTATTTATTTTTGAGTTTTCATTAATTGATTTTTCTTTGCATCAAATAGGTTTTATACATGCAATTTTGTTTTGTTATTGTTACACTGGTCATTCAGGATTTAATTCATGTGTGTCCAAGATGTGTCATTGGTCAGCTAATCAATGTGGGCTGTTTCAGATGGACCTAATTCTTGGACACTTAAATAGCTTGCATTGAGTATGCAATGTGTTGTGATCAAGCATGCAGTCAGCGTGCAAAGCGTTAACCAGCATCTTTTCTGTGACCTGCTTTGGCTTGACGATTCTAATAAAAGAATATTCATTAAAATGCTGTCAGTGTGGTGTGCAGCCATCTTCTTCTTCTTCTTGGGATTAAAATTCCACACCTGGGGGTTTAGCCTTTTTGACTCTTTCTAACTAAACATCCATAGGGTCCTGTCTGACACAGCATGTAGGCAGAAAGGGAGAGGTGTCAGTGCTCTGAGCCACCCCATTCTGTGTATATGTATATGTATGTATATATATATATATATATATATATATATATGTGTATGTATATATATATATATAAGCTTGAGGAATTATTCGCAAACAATAAACTTTTGTCAGCAGACAAGTGGATAAAGATGAAAATGAAAACATTTAAAAAAAGCCCAGGTTTGCTGTTTTTATCGCCAATTTAAATTTTAACCTTTACTTTTAGGTCATTGTATTCTATGAAATCATTTTTTTTTTTACTTTGATTATGTCTATACATGTTCATGATTTTGCATACTTTACATCTGTGGTGAATTATGGTGTGGTGTACAGTGATTGGTATGAATTTTGTCCACGCCCATTAGTGAGAGGGGGTCGCACCACCTGGGCTATCTCTATCAATCCAGTACACCACATATAAGCATACGAACCAGACATATCTTGTAGGCTCTGAGGAAGAGGAACTTCTCAAAACGCGTTAGCCTATGCCATTCCTTGAAAGCCCCATAGGTATCTCATGTAGGAATGATATTATATGCTTGTAGTCAAGTTTACACTTGAAAATATGATACCTACTTAATAACCAATAAAATCTTTACTGAGGATAATGCGATAGGCCAAGCGCCTTCTATATATATTTTTTATGTTTTAGCCCAGGTTTCCACCTGCTGACAGGAATTGGGAATATAAAATATTAATGTGTAGCATTTCATATTAATAATTCTGTTTTAAGTTTTTTTTAGTCTTAAAGGGTTAGGCCATCTTTACCAAAAACTGCTACGCAAGTAAGGGGCACTTGTAGTTTAAAGCAAACTGTGCAGCTTTGACTAAATATGAATAATGCCATTGCTATAGGTCAATTACATACCTCTTGTAGCCTGGCCTGGCCGAACAACTCTCAGAGATGGCATCATCCTGTCCTGCCTTGTTGCTAGGACTTTGCTAAGATACGCCCAGCTGATTGAAACCCCGTTGCATGTGTTCTCTCTCCCCTGGTGTAGAAGCTCTGAGCTCAGGGATACTGAGATGGAGGAGATAGTGGACCACATACGTGCTGGGGTTTGAGTGCTCACTCCTGTGGGAGTCTTTTATCAGTATTCAAGCAATGATGCTATCTAGAAATTTTTTTTCGGATAGGCTTCGGGAGGTACGTAAATGGCCTAAACTTATTGGAAGGGCATTATCCAACTTTGGGCTTAGTTTTTTTTTATCTATAGGCATCCCTTACCTGCATAGACAATTTTTTTGGTAAAGGTGAACTAAAGACCCAAGGTTTCCCAGCAGAGCATTGCCCAAAGCATTACACTGCTTCTGCTGGCTTATCTTCTTCTGGTGCCATTTTTTCCCCAGGTAAGCAACGCTCACGCACTCGGCCATCTACACGATAGAAAAGAAAATATGATTTATCAGACCAGACCAATTCTTTTTTTTTTTATAATTCCTTTTATTTTGCAGTAATAATAATATAACAGCCACGGTACAGATGCAAAAAAAGGATAAAAGGATACACAGGTCAAGCCGTTAAACAAAATCTTTGTCAAGAGGTGGAACAGCATGGAAATAGCAGTATACAGGTTCATCCAAACTTACAGAGAGCTACATTTCTGCTCCCGGCTCATGACCGGAAGCCAGCACAGTCTTTATGCTCATGCCTATTCCTCCAGTTAGTTTAATGATACAATTTTAAATATCCAGTTGGTAAATCACCGTTGCGCATGCGGAATTGCATACGTGCGAACCAGACATACATAACACGTAAGCAGAGAAAAGAGTGAGGAAAAAGAGAGGGAAAAAGAGAGGGAGAAACAAGAGGAACGAAGAGGAGGAGAAAAAAAAAAGGGGGGGAGGGAGGGAACACCAGCCGTTCCATACTCCCGGGACCAAAGGCAAGAAAAGATACCAACCCATCCGAGACGGGCGGCGACCATTGACTAGGTTGGGGGCACCTCAGAAATATAGGCATCCGTGAACACAAAGTGGTTCCAAGGTCTCCAGGTTTCCCTGCAGGCCTCCTCTGTATTGTATTGTGTAGCAGTAAGCTCCTCCATATCCCTAAGGGTGCTAACCCTGGCAAACCACAGAGCCTTCGTAGGGAGGTCCCCTCCAGCAGAGTGGGATGCATACTTTCGCTGCATTCACAAGCAGCATCGTTAACAAAGCCTTATATTTTTTGATTGGTCTCTCCGTCAAGTGCGAAAAGCACGCAGCGGGGTTGGTGTGCAGGTCAACAGCCGTGAGTTGTTTGATGATGTCAGTAACATCCCGCCAAAACTGCTGTAGTTTTGGGCATTCCCAGAATATGTGGACCATGGTCCCCCTCTCCCTGCCACACTGCCAACAGACGTCCAAAAACCTGAGGGAAGATAATGTGTAAATGGGTGGGTACCCTGTACCACCAAGTCAGGATCTTATAGCTCGTCTCCTGAATCCTGATGGCCAGTGAAGATTTCTGGGCGAAATACAGGATTTTACATCTTTGGTCTGGCGTGAGGTGAAGAGCCAGGTCTGACTCCCACCTGGTAAGGAACGGGGGCACGTAGTCCTCATCCGGTTGGATCAGAGAGGCATAAAGCAAGGATAAAGAGTGCCGTATTGGTTCGCCCTTGTGATACATTGCTTCAAAGCATGTGAGAGGACGCAAGATGCCCAGAGCCCAAGCAGAGCCTCTGAGAAACGAGCGTAGCTGCAGCCTGCTCATGAAATTCAAAGGGGGATCTATCAGGTGAATCACATCCGAGGCAATAGTGGCGAGGATGTCATAAAGTCCGTCAGACGGGAGTATCCCCCTCTGCAAGGCGTCTTAGCTGCGGCCCCTGCCGGCCTGGACCGAACTCCGGGTTACACAGGATCGGGACCATTGGGGTTGGTCGGGGCGAAATAGTGGTGGAGCAAAATGTACTGCCGAGTGTCGGATGGGACCCCAGATCCCTAGGGATGGCAGAGAAAGCCACGGCCAACTCAACGCCGTGCCTGGCGAATCTTCCATCTCCATTGACACCCACTGTTTTTCTGCTCCATGGCAGTGCCAATCTACTATCCAATTGAGGTGTGACGCTCGGTAATACAGCCTAATGTCAGGGAGGGTGAGCCCCCCTGATTGCTTTGGAGCGTCATTTTGGTCAAAGACCGTCATTTTGAGAGCGCTACAGCGCCCGAACCATGTCAGTGTCAAAGAGTGGCAATGCAAAAGGTCCTTCCTCACCTTGGTAAGAAGGGGCTCGTAATTGGCCTCATACAATTTAGAGAGATCCGAGGTGATGTTGGTTCCCAAATACTTAATAGACCCAGCGGCCCATTGAACCAGAAAAAATGGCAGAAGATTCCCGATCACCTTGGGGCCTATCGAGATATTAAGGGCCGAAGACTTACTATAGTTAACTTGAAAATGGGACAAAGAGCCATAGGTCTGGAGGGCTTGCATGAGGATTGGGAGGGAGGTAACCGGATCCGCGACAAAGAATATCAAATCATCAGCAAACGCCGCCACCTTATGGGACCCCGACGGTTTACTGAAGCCCGGGATGTCCGGGTCGGCCCGGATCGAACAGAGGAACGGTTCCAGGGTCAGAATGAAAATTAGAGGTGAGAGGGGGCAGCCCTGCCGCGTCCCATTTGTGATGTCAAAAAAGTCTGAATGCATCTCATTGACCCTGACTGCAGCAGAGGGTTGTGAATATAAGGCAGATATCCAGCTCAATATCGAGGTCCCAAGGCCCGGGTGCTCCATGGTTGCCCGAATAAAGGACCAGTGGACCCTGTCAAACGCTTTATCTGCGCCGTAGACAGCAGAAGAAGCGGTCGTTTGGAAGACTGTGCTGCGTGGGTCAGGTTAAGGACCCGAACCGCGTTGTCCCGAGATTCACGTTGGGGGGACGAACCCCACCTGATCCTTATGGATGAGGCCCAGAATAAAGGGGAGAAGCCTATTCACCAGCGTCCGCGCAAACAATTTCAGGTCCGTATTTAGCAGCGCGATTGGCCGGTAGCTGCTGGTCCTTGCTCTCCTTGGGTATGAGGGATCTGTATGCCCTGAGAACATCCACTGGCATTTCCCTTCCATCCACAAGAGAGTTGAGTGCTGCCACCAGACGGGGAAGGAGCGTGGCAGAAAATTTTTTATAATAAGCAGCCGTGAGACCATCCGGCCCCGGTGCCTTTTTAGGCTTGGTTTGAGCCAGGGCAACTCCCAGTTCCTCCTCCGTGATGGGAGCCAACAGTACCTCTAGAGCCTCCTCTGGGTGTTTCGGCATGCCCGAGGCCCCGATGTACTCTGGGATCCGGGTGTTGAGCGATGCGGATACCGCCGATGATGGAGAGGGGTCCAGGTTATATAGCTCCTAGAAAAAAGCACAGAATTCCTTTGCCATGGCGTCTGACCTTGAGAGTTTCTGCCCCGATGCTGCAACAATATGCGGAATGAAGGTCCGCGTGTGAGGACCACGAAGCGCCCTCGCCAGAAGCGCTCCCGGTTTGTTTGAAAACTCAAACATGGTCCACCTCGACCATGCCAGCTTTTGTTTTGCTATATGGAACAACAGGGAGTTCAGCTCCTCTCTCGTCCTAAGAAGCTCAGCGTGCACCGCCCGGGCAGCTTTCGCTTTGTGTGCCCCCTCCAGACGACGCAGGTGCACAATCAGGGTGTCTACCAGTGCCGATCTTTCTTTTTTCAAGTGCAGACCAATTCTGATGCTCACGTGCCCATTTAGGTACTTTTGGCTATGGACGGGTTATACACAACAAACTGATCCTCATTTTTTTCTGCTTTCAACACATCATCTTCAGGGACAATATGTTTACTGTCTAATATATCCCACCCAATTTCAGATGCTTTTGTAATAAGATAATCAATGTTATTTACTTTACCTGTCAGTGGTCATAATGTTATAGCTGATCAGTGTTTATCAAACGATGAGTATTTCTCCACCATTTGTAACTCAATGGTGGTTACCACATCCCTAAGTGTTGAGAAAGAAAGAAAATACCCCCTAAATGGGACTTTAAATGGTATCAACATCACCAAAGTATGTAAAAAAGTCAAATTTTATTAAATACCTTAAAGTCTATCACTCATCTGAGAGCAAAAATGGGTTTACTAGATAATTTTACAATCATACAGTGCGAAGATATACAAATATACATCATTTTACACTCCATTATACGAAGACATATATCGGTGTATATCAAACAACCCTATATGTTTTCCCAGCTACCGTCTGTGAACTACAAAAGAATGACTCCCTAAGTTAGCTTTTCTCATTAAGGAACCCTTGAAATAACTTTCCGGTCTCAGGGAACCCCTGTTAAATATTACTATATCTACAACACATGATACATTAGTGTGAAGGTCATTGTGAAGAAGATATCTAAAAAAAATCAATAGTATCAGTGGGAACTTATGAGAGGCAGAAATTGCTCAAGGGAGCCCTAGCAACCTTGGAGGACCCTAGGGTTCCATGGATTCCTGTTTGAGAAAGTGAAGGAGGTGTTTGAGGAGTGGAGGATGGCCTAGTAGTCCAAATCAGGAAAGCAGCATTTTGACATCCATAAATACAGTGGAGTGAAGCGAGCATTGTAACTCTAGGACAAAAAGTTTTATTCACAGCATCACCGGGTGAAAATTATTATTATTATACAGGCTTTATATATAAGGGAAAGAAAAATAAATAAATGCAGCTACCACCTCTAGGATAAACTGCAATATAAGTATTGTTTTTGAGTTTAGATGAAATTAATTTTTTTTATTTGCCAATTTTGTGCACATTTTTACAGGTAATTTTGTTGAGAAACTTTTTTTTTCTGATTTCGTATTTATTTGTCTTAAGGCAAGGGAGGGGATTGTTTTAGTAATTATAGCAGTAAATGTGTAAATGACTTTTGTAATATTGTATATTTATTGCAATAATACATTTTTTAATAATGTACAATAAGCTGACATGTTTTTATTGTTAATATATACAGTATCTCACAAAAGTGAGCACCTGGTCGTGGCCGCTTTATGGTGAAATGGTGTTAATGAGACACCTTTTTATAGGCCATCAGTTGAGACTGAACCAGCTGATATTAATTTGCACTGACAAGGGGCAGGATTGCTTTCTAATTACCAATAGATTTCAGCTGGTGTTTTGGCTTTCTATGTCTTTTTGCATCTCCCTTTCTTTTCCTATGTGTTCAATACTTTTTTCCTATGTCATTACATTTAATTACACATAACCTAATTTTTGAACTTTTTTTATTTTGGTCTCTTTGTATGTATGGGTTGCATGGGTTGTTACTGACATGTGGTGAAAATTTCATGTCAATAGCACCTTTAGAAATATATTTACCTAGAAAAATGGTGACATGTTCAATACTTATATTACCAACTGTATATTATATTACTATATACATATACAGTATCTCACAAAAGTGAGTACACCCCTCACATTTTTGTAAATATTTTATTATATCTTTTCATGTGACAACACTGAAGAAATGACACTTTGCTACAATGTAAAGTAGTGAGTGTACAGCTTGTATAACAGTGTAAATTTGCTGTCCCCTCAAAATAACTCAACACACAGCCATTAATGTATAAACCGCTGGCAACAAGAGTGAGTACACCCCTAAGTGAAAATGCCCAAATTGGGCCCAAATAGCCATTTCCCTCCCCGGTGTCTTATGACTCGTTAGTGTTACAAGGTCTCAGGTGTGAATGCGAATCAGCTGTGTTAAATTTGGTGTTATCACTCTCACTCTCTCATACTGGTCATTGGAAGTTCAACATGGCACTTCATGGCAAAGAACTCTCTTAGGATCTGAAAAAAAGAATTGTTGCTCTACATAAAGATGGCCTAGGCTATAAGAAGATTGTCAAGACCCTAAAACTGAGCTGCAGCATGGTGGCCAAGACCATAAAGCGGTTTAACAGGGCAGGTTCCACTCAGAACAGGCCTTGCCATGGTCAACCAAAGAAGTTGAGTGCACGTGCTCAGCATCATATCCAGAGGTTGTCTTCCAGATGAAATCCATGCCGACAACGCTAGGCAGCCTAGAAATCCTACAGAGATGCCACATCCAAAAAACACTTAATTGGCGACATTGGCATCGGGGGCTTTATAGCTGCTGGTAATCCAGGAGTGATTCATTTTGATAAAAGTCAGATGGTCCACGGAGTCTGTGGAGTGCATTCTATTATCAGTTACAAAACCTCCAGCAGCACTGAATACCTTTTCGGAAAGCACACTGGATGCAGGACAGCCCAGCAGCTCAATTGAATACTGGGCAAGTTCTGGCCAGTGGTCTTTTCTCATGACCCAGTGAGCCAGTGGATCGTAGACTGGAAAGTTCTCCATCTCTGTTGTCGCCCCTAGATAGTTCTAGAGTCGGGAAAAGCATTTGATAAGCTCCTCTTTAAGGTGTCCCCAAGAGATTTCATGTTATGTACTCTCTGTGGGGATGAGATGAGTTCTGAGACTTTCCCCTTGTAAAGATGGGTAAGGAGGGTTGTAGTGATCCTTCTCCTTTATGCCACGTATTCTTGGGTCCTTTCGCAGGCTTTGAAGCATGAGGGAGCCCATTCACGGCAAATTTGTGGAGGCCAGAGAAGCAGACTCCCTGGGGTCGATCAGGATTACAGTATCTGGAACTGCCTCCTCCCAGCCACATACTGCTCCCAAGAGTTCTGGGGATGGAAAACCATCTCTTACTGTTTTATGTTTGTCTTCCTCTGCTTCAATGCCTCCAAAACTGTCAGAATCATCCTCCTCCTCCTCTCTCTCCTCTTGTGTGTTCTGTGGCATAGGAACAATGGTGTCTGCATAAAGTGGGCCTTGAGAGGAAAGGAAGTCTTCCTCTTCCTCATGCTGCTCTGCCTCAAGTGTCCTGTCCATAAGGCCACGCAGAGTCTGCTCCAGCAGGAACACAACAGGGATTGTGTCACTGATGCCTGCTTTGTCACGGCTCACTATCCTTGACCTCCTCAAATGGTGACAGTACAGTGCATGCATCCTTTATGAGCATCCACTGGCATGTGCGGAAAAAAATGTCTAGCCAGTCTGAGCCTGTCGTTGTTGACGGCCCTCTGCTGCATTTGCAGCAAGTCGAGTTCAACCTGGTGGGCATGCAACAAACCAGACGGTTTACAGGCAGGTGGAATTCCCGCTGAATATCAGCCAACCGAGCACTGACTGTGTATGACCGCCTGAAATGGCTACAGACTCTTCTGGCCTGCATTAGCAAATCTTCCAACCCTGGGTACCTATTTAGGAAATGCTGCACCACCAAATTGAGGACAATGATGTGCTTGAGACAAAGTTTGCAAATAGCAACAGTACGATCGGAGATAACAGCTCCACAATGTGATGGAATAGGTTGGCTGCTCTCTACTCTTCCATGATGGATGCTTCATTTGGGGTATTGCCTTACCCTCACTTTCCTCCTCTGCTCTATCTGGCACCCAAGTCTTGTCAGTGACCTCATCATCATCATCTCCTCCACCCTCATTACCACTGGAGAAAACTTGGCAATACGCTGGGGCTGGGGAAACATGAATGCCAATTTGTGTTCTCCCCTCTCTGTAGGCTCATCTTCCTGCCTTCCTCGACCTCAGAACAAACATCTGAATCAATTAATGGCTGTGCATTGTCAAGGAGCAAGTGGCTGACGCTGTGTTCAAATAACTCAACTGACTCCTCCATGGCTGATGCTGGGTCTATGGCAGGTATAGCTGTGGACAAGGAGGCAGGTGTATGCACTTTGGCAGCTGCAGGGGACTGTGCATTAGTCTCTGCTTGGGTGACGGAGGATGAGGACAGTTTAATAAGCCAGTCCACCACCTCCTCTGCATGCTGTGGCTGAATAGCACAGGAAACATCACTAAACAGAGGAAATGATGCCCTGCCTGAGGATTGACCACGTCCACCTTTGCCTTGTTGTCCTCCCCGACATGATGGAGGGAGCGGTGCTTATTAACAAAATGTAATAAAGATATGGAAATGTGTAGGCGGATGCACTTTAATAAATGGAAAGTGGTGTTTGGTGCACTTTAATTTGAGTACTCACTACACTGATACACCATACAGTATACTCACTACACGTATACACTATAATATACTGCGTCAACATGCAGTAAAGCACAGAAATGTTAAACGTGCACTACCGCAGTGAAATATGTGGAGTTAAACTTGCAGTAACGCACTGAACTATACTGCGTTAAACGGAAGGTAACGCATTGAAATATAGGGCGTTAAACTTGCAGTAACACACAGAAATATATGGTGTTAAACTTGCAGTAACACAATGAAATTTACAGTGTTAAACGATCACTAAACTCACGCTGCCTGAACTGTCCCTAGATTCACACTAATGTAAAGATAAATGGTGGTCATACTACACTCACACTGACTGGACTATCCCTAGATTCACACTAATGTAAAGATGAATGGTGGTCGCGACTTACTACACTCACAGTGACTATCTCTAGATTCACACTAAACTAATATTCTACACTGACAATAGCACACTAGTAGCACTGTCTAGCAGCACTGAACAGAGCCCTGTTCTATCTCTCTCCACGCCGCCGATATCACACTAAAAATGGAAGAATACTTTTATAGTGTGGGGCGGGACCAAGAGCAATGAGCCATGATTGGATAGAGTCATTATGGCAGCATCCAATCATGGCTCTGACAGTGCTCTGTGCCCTGATTGGACGAAGCTTTCATTGCTTCAGCCAATCAGGGCTTTTAATGCACTGTGCGGCAACGCAGTGCATTGTGGTCGTTCAGCGGGACGAACAAATGGTCGAACAACACGATAATTCGATTGTTCGGTGTGTGGCCGAACAGCCAATGTTCGACTCAAACTCATGCTCAGGCCAAACCGTTTGCCCATCCCTACTGCAGAGGTTGAATGGGTAGGGGGTTAGCCTATCATTGCTCAGACCATACGCCGCACACTGCATAAAATTGGCTGTGGTCCCAGAAGGAAGCCTCTTCTAAAGATGATGCACAAGAAAGCTCACAAACAGTTTGCTGAAGACAAGCAGACTAAGGACATGGGTTACTGGAACCATGTCCTGTGGTCTGATGAGACCAAGATAAACTTATTTGGCTCAGATGGTATCAAGCGTGTGTGGCGGCAACCACGTGAGGAGTATAAAGACAAGTGTGTCTTGCCTACAGTCAAGCATGGTGGTGGAAGTGTCATGGTCTGGGGCTGCATGAGTGCTGCTGCCGGCACTGGAGATTGAAGAAACCATGAATGCCAACATGTACTGTGACATATTGAATCAGAGCATGATCCCCTCCCTTCGGAGACTGGGCCACAGGGCAGTATTTCAACATGATTACGACCCCAAACACACCACCAAAACAACCACTGCCTTGCTAAAGAAGCTGAGGGTAAAGGTGATGAACTGGCCAAGCATGTCTTCGGACCTAAACCCTGTTGAGCATCTGTGGGGCATCCTCAAATGGAAGGTGGAAGAGCACAAGGTCTCTAACATCCACCAGCTTCGTGATGTCATCATGGAGGAGTGGAAGAGGACTCCAGTGGCAACCTGTGAAGCTCTGGTGAACTCCATGCCCAAGATGGCGAAGGCAGTGCTGGAAAAAAAAAATGATGGCCACACAAAATATTGACACTTTGGACCCAATTTGGACATTTTCACTTAGGAGTGTACTCACTTTTGTTGCCAGTGGTTTAGATATTAATGGCTGTGTGTTGAGTTATTGTGAGGGTACAGCAAATTTGCACTGTTATACAAGCTGTGCACTCACTACTTTACATTGTAGCAAAGTGTCATTTCTTCAGTGTTGTCACATGAAAAGATATAATAAAATATTTACAAAAATGTGAGGGGTGTACTCACTTTTGTGAGATACTGTATATATATATATATATATATATATATATATATATATATATATATATATACAGTTGGTAAGATAAGTATTGAACATGTCAATATATTTTCTAGGTAAATATATTTCTAAAGGTGCTAATGATCCCAAACACAAAGCCAAGGAAACTCTCAATTGATTTCAAAGAAACAGAATAAAGCTGCTAGAATGGCCCAGCCAATCACCTGACTTGAATCCAATAGAAAATCTATGGAAAGAACTGAAGATCAGCGTTCATAGAAGAGGCCCACAGAACCTTCAAGATTTGAAACTGTGTGGAAGAATGGGGCCAAAATCACACCTCAGCAATGCATGCGACTCGTTTCTCCATACAGGAGGCATCATTCCATTTTTATTACACATAACTTAATTTCTGAACTTATTTGTTTTGGTTTCTTTGTATGTATGGATTGGATGGTTTGTTACCGACGTGGTTCAAATTTTATGTTAATAGCACCTTTAGAAATATATTTTCCTAGAAAAATGGTGACACGTTCAATACTTATTTTACCTGCTGTATATGTATATTCTTTCCTGAAATATGTTAGCATCTTTTAAAGTCCCCCACTGAATATGATTTTGGATGTAGTGCATTATTTACCTACCAATACCACTGTTGATATAATAATCATTTTGTAATAATGTATGTTTATGTACAAGTGCAATATTTTAAGTGGACTGTAATTTAAGTTGTAGCCATCTCAGTTTTATGAAACAGATACAAACCCACATCTCAATTATAGCAGACAGGCAAATCTCCAAAAAAAATGTCAGGGCAGTCCCACATCTCAGACTTCTGTCCTGATGAGGTGTTCTGTGATCACAGCTTCACCCTTATTTGACTTACTGAACATGCGCAGTAACTTAAAAGTGGTACTAAGTGAGGGGATTGCAGCTGCAAGTGGACAGTTCCTGCATATTTAGGGGTGGGATCATGACGGAAAGTGGGCATGGTCTCGACATGACCACTTGGAAAGTGTGCCATGTGTAGACTATTGGGGGAGTAATAGTGTTTTCAGGGCTTGAGCTAATATGTTGGTAAGTACCCAAATGTATCACAAAATACATTACAACCCTTTACATTTGTCCCTAAACACTGTTTTATGTGGTGTAGATCTATGGTCTTCTGAAGCATTGTGTACATTCCAAAATGCTAGTACATGGTTTGGTAATCTGACCTTTAATAAAGTGCATTTGCAATTCACACTTAACTTTTTATTTTTTTTTTATTACAGGTACTTATATAGCACTGTCAATTTACATATATATTGTACATTCACATCAGTCATTGCCCTTAAGGAGCTTACAATCTAAGGTCCCTAACTCATATTCATACTGTCACGGAACCCTAATGCAGATGGCCAGACACTATAGCTAGCTTCAGTGTTCTTCACCTATAGCAGCCCCCTTTCCCATAAGGCAAACAGGCCTACCAGTACTTGGTTGCCCCCAGGACTTATACACAATGCTATAGTGCCTGGCCACCATGCCAGGGCATGCACGAGCTGAGCAAAGCAAGCGGGTACTTGTGGTTGGCAGAGAGGCAGAGTGGCTCATTGACAATCCAGGTACAAGGCAGGCAAGGTTCAGAATTGTCAGGGTCAATCCATAGTCAAAAGGAAGGCAGAGTTCAGAGAATAGCCAATATCCGATCAGAGGTCATCATTGAGAGAATCCAATCTAGCAGAGCAGGAAAGACAAACGGGGAGCCTGGAACATGTATTACATGCTATCACAAGCATCAGACTGCAGGCTTGGCTGGTTTAAATCCGGTTTGGTCTCCACCCAGAGACTCACCACATCAATCACCTTGCAGGTGGACAGACAGAAAATGTATCACAACCAAAACAAGGATGCTGGAATGAGGGGCAGGAGCGCAACACGTTCCTTACACATACTAGGGCCAATTTAGACAGCATGTATTTGGAGTGTGAGCGCAGTGAGAACATGCAAACTCCAGGCAGGTAGTGTCGTGGTTGAGATTTAAACCATCAACCATAGTGCTGCTAGACAGAAGTGCTAACCATTTACCCACCATGCTGCGCATTGGAATGGTCCAATATAAAACAAGATCCCTTTACAGAATGAAGAATTCCTGCAGTACTTACTGCACTATAGTATTATTATTTTGTAGTGGATCATATTTGCAGTAGCATCCATTTGATGTTATCCAAAAATCTCTTCTACTGTTTTGTAGAGCAATGCCCATTTACCTAGGGGACACAAATCAGCATGCATGGTGCTTAAAAAAAGTTCCCCAAAAGTTGTGAAATAGCTAACTCTCTTGGAAGGCGAAACTCTTCACCTAAATTGGTGCTTGACATTAATCTGCAGCTAATGTTGTTCCTATCAAATAAAACGAATGGCATAGCAATCATACCATAAGAGGACCTGATCACTATGTTTGTCACGAGCCACTCCACAATCCAAAATGCTGGAAAAGGGGAAAGTGCACAGAATAGAAGACAGATTGGAATGTGTGTCTGATACCATCTGTCCATTTCACATGCATGCAACATTCAAAACTTTAAAAATGCTACGATAAAAAATTAAAAATGTATAACTACCACTCTGTACCACTCTGTGGGGTTTCGTAACCCTCTACAAAGTTGGCCATTTCTAATTTAAAACACAAATTGATCTACATATTCTTTACTCAAACTTGATGTCTGTGACCAATCACAATACTCCACAAAATGTCACCAGGAAGCATTGACAAGTAACACTTTGTTTCCCGTGCTGAAACTGAAAGAGAGGTGTTCAGATTTGCTTGAAATCATTGCTTGCTCTCATTTGAGTTGGTGAAGGCAAAATATCATGATTATGGTCAATGAACATTTTTCTTCTACATGTCAAGCTCAAATTATTAGAAAAAAACTGGGATCCCTGCATCAACTACCTAATATGGGAAGCAATGTTGTCGGTGATGCATTCCTGGATCAGATGGGTTACTCTATCTTCCCAAACTCTCCTCCTTTCTCTATCCTTTGGTGTTCTTTGGTTACTTTTATTTTATGTTGCAGCATAGGATTTTTTCTCCCTGTATATATAAAGTTAATATATATCATTTTAACCCCAATAAGCAGTAACATTTCTACACACCTGGGTAAAATAGCTAATGTTTTTTCCCCACTTTTGTCTCATTGGGGAGATAAACCTTTACGTCCTTTAGGCATTTCAGAAATTTCATTGAATGTTTTTGCTTTCTATTTGTTTAACCTCTCAAAACTCCATCCAAAGCAAAAGAAAAGTTTTTGACTTTAGATATACTTTACCCATAACCCAATTTCAAAAAATGAACATCAACATTTTAATATCTTGCACCAAATATTAATGACTTAATTTCAAATATTTTGATATCAGAATGTGAAAAAATGCTGAGATTGTACACGTCTGAGCAAAAATGTTTTAATATCATGATTTCTCAAGCCATATATGATAGGGTTAGCTAAAGGGGTAAAAACAGCGTAAGTAAGACCAACTGCCCTATCATAGTCTACAGAGTCACTTTTTGTAATACGTAAGTACATAAAGCCAATGCTGCCAAAAAATAGACTGACAACAATGAGATGGGCCCCACAAGTCGAGAACGTCTTCTGACGCCCAGCTTTGGACTTGATCTTCACTATAACAAGTATTACTCTGATGTAAGATAGTAGAACAAAGGCAAAGCTTAAAAGGATGATGAAAGAGCTGACCACAAACTCAACCAGTATGTACATCTTTGTATCAGTGCATGCTAATGAGATTAATGGAGGGAAGTCACAGAACACATTTTCTACATGATTTGGACCACAATAAGGTAGAAGAGATATTAAGATAGCTTCTAGCATGGGGCTGATAAATCCAGCAATAACACAAGCAACAACTAAGCTGGGATAAAGCCTAGTTGACATAATAGATGAGTATTGTAGTGGTTTACAGATGGCCAAATATCGATCATAGGCCATTATGGTAAGGATATAACATTCTGCAGCTCCAAAAGCATGTAGGAAGTAGGCTTGTAGTAGACACCCAGTGAAGGAGATTTTCTTCGCTTTATCCATTAAGTCGGCCAGCATTTTTGGAATTGTGACTGCTGTATAGAAAATCTCCAGACATGATAAAGTCCCAATGAAGAAATACATGGGATTGTGTAGGCTGGGTACGTTCTGAATGACTAGGATAATTAAAACATTGCCAGTGATGATGAACAGATAGATGATCAGAAGTGCCACGAAGAGTAAAATGTGAAAATGTTCGAGACTTGGGAACCCAGATAGTATAATTTCATTAACTTTGCTATGGTTGTCAAGTTTCTCCATAACTTTTATACTTTGTATCTGTAATACAGAAATGGTTAAATAAAAATGAAGAAAAGGGAACAGGAAGAGAAGTCAAAACTTGGAAAGGCAAATATGGACCAGCAGGAGAGACCATGGTGTGCAGAGGGGGAATAGTGCCCATCTGTTCTTCGTGGTTAGGTCTTCCAGCCCCCATGTCACTACTGTGACCAGTAGTAATGTATTAACTTTTGGAAGAGACCATGGTGTGCAGAAGGGGAGCAGGAATCCAACACTGAGATTATTTCCTGGTGCCCCTCTGTTCTTCATGGTTCTTCATGGTTGGGTCTTCCAGCATACTAGCACATTATGTCAAAATCTGCAGGGGACCCATTTATTTAATTATTTATTTTTGGAAGTTTACTACCACTTTTAGACTGTGCACTTTGCAGTTGCTCCAGAGCTTAGTAAATGAGCAGAAGCTCTGCAGGCTTCCATAATCCAATCATCTAATGCCTGGTACACATGGTAAGTTTTTTTCTTTAAAAAACAAAACTTAAATGCATTGTGCTCATACACTGTGTGCAGAATTATTAGGCAAATGAGTATTTTGACCACATCATCCTCTTTATGCATGTTGTCTTACTCCAAGCTGTATAGGCTCGAAAGCCTACTACCAATTAAGCATATTAGGTGATGTGCATCTCAGTAATGAGAAGGGGTGTGGTTTAATGACATCAACACCCTATATCAGGTGTGCATAATTATTAGGCAACTTCCTTTCCTTTGGCAAAATGGGTCAAAAGAAGGACTTGACAGGCTCCGAAAAGTCAAAAATAGTGAGATATCTTGCAGAGGGATGCAGCACTCTTAAAATTGCCAAGCTTCTGAAGCGTGATCATCGAACAATCAAGCGTTTCATTCAAAATAGCCAACAGGGTCGCAAGAAGCGTGTGGAAAAACCAAGGCGCAAAATAACTGCCCGTGAACTGAGAAAAGTCAAGCGTACAGCTGCCAAGATGCCACTTGCCACCAGTTTTGCCATATTTCAGAGCTGCAACATCACTGGAGTGCCCAAAAGCACAAGGTGTGCAATACTCAGAGACATGGCCA
>BLSH010162044.1:297563-334752 GCA_018402905.1 Glandirana rugosa | reverse complement strand
ACGGTTTTACAAGCTTGGGTGCTCCGACAATTCACGTTTATTAGTAGATGAAACAAACGGTTTACGTAAAGTCCCTATTGTCTTAGGGGAAAGAAGTCCCATTTCAAGTCGACGACGTCGTTTGCAGAGCACCGACACCAAAATAATTTCAGACTGAATCATTCTACCGTTCCGTCATTAGTTCAAGTGTCGTAAACAAAAATCAGATGAGAGAATATGTAAGTTCGGGGCTTCTTCCCCCTAAGTCAATGAGGGGAAGGGAAGGGCTTTGTGTGACCCGTAGTTAGATAATATTTTCTGTTGGTAAATATCGATAGGTGGAGTAACTAAGTACGAAAATCACAAGGAAAAGCAGATGTAAAGTGGGTTACGGGAGGTACCCATCTCGCATTGGAAGTCAATGACAATGTTTCGTACAATTGTATGTTTTGATATTAATGAGTTTTTGGAATCATTGAGAACATGGTTGTTGTTCAATAATAAAATTATTCCTCAAAAATACAACTTGCCTAATAATTCTGCACTCCCTGTATGTTAACATGCTTTGTAACAGTAACTGAAGGTTACGCTCTACCCATGGAGGGCATTGGGTGAAATGTAGACGAAAAGGAACACTAAAAGCATGAATCAATGAGGTGGATAGCTATAAATGGTTGTCTTTTATAATAGATTGATGCCCAGTGTGTTTCGGGAAGGGAAGGGGAGTAACTGAATCCCCCTTCTTCGGGGCTTGAATGTATAAGAGAGTAGACTAAAAACAAATGCTGTGAACTTGATTACTGCCTTGCCATCTTACTAAGTCAGACTTTAATAAAACCACAGCCACGAGACGTTTGCTGCAGCAGCTGAACTTTACCCTGAAGAAAGGGGATTCTGTTATCCCTGAAATGCATTTGGCAAACAAAGTAGATGATTATTTGCACTTAACAGCCTCGTGGGTTCGAACATTTTGGCACTTACTTTCTCCAGTTCTGTTTATTTATGTCTTTTATAAGATTTCATCATTCAGCAGTTTTGGAATTTCTGAATTTTTACTTATGGGCCCCATTTTACCTATTTTATACCTGTACAGATACAGCTGTAGCCAAAAGTTTTGAGAATGACACAAATATTTATTTTTAAAAAAGTCTGCTGCTTCAGTGTTTTTAGATAATTTTTGTCATCTGTTACTATGGTATACTGAAGTATAAATGCAAGAATTTCATAAGTGTCAAAGGCTTTTATTGACAATTACATTAAGTTTATGCATAGAGCCAATATTTGCAGTGTTGACCCTTATTTTTCAAGACCTCTGCAATTCACCCTGGCATGCTGTCAATCAATATCTGGGCCACATCCTGACTGATGGCTGCCCATTCTTGCATAATCAATGCTTGGAGTTTGTCAGAATTTGTGGGGGTCTTTTTGTTCACCTGCCTCTTGAGGATTGACCACAAGTTCTCAATGGAATTAAGGTCTAGGGAGTTTCCTGGCCATGGACCCAACATGTTTTTTCCCCTTTCACTTAGTTATCACTTTTGCCTTATGGCAAGGTGCTCCATCATGCTGGAAAAGGCATTGTTTATCACCAAACTGTTCTTGGATGGTTGGGAGAAGTTGCTCTCCAAGAATGTTTTTGTACCATCCTTTATTCATGGCTGTGTTGTTAGGAAAAATTGTCAGTGAGCCCACTCCCTTGACTGAGAAGCAACCCACACATGAATGGTCTCAGGATGCTTTACTGTTGGCATGACACAGGACTGATGGAAGCGCTCACCTTTTCTTCTCCGGACAAGGTTTTTTCTGGATGCACCAAACAATTGGAAAGGGGATTGATCAAAGAAAATGACTTTACCCCGGTCCTCAGCAGTCCAATCCCTGTACCTTTTGCAGAATATCAGTCTGTCTCAGATGTTTTTCCTTGAGAGAACTGGATTCTACGCTGCCCTTCTTGATGCCAGGCCATCCTCCAAAAGTCCCCGCCTCACTGTGCATGCATACCATGTTTCCCCAAAAATAAGACCGGGTCTTATATTAATTTTAGTCACAAAAAACACACTAGGGCTTATTTTCAGGGTAGGGCTTATTTATTTACGGTATGTACATTAAACAACGTTTATTCAAATACCGGTACAGTCATCTCCATTTCCCTTTGAACCATTGGTCCTAATCTCTTATTTACAGCAATATATGGTACGGTAGCTCTCCCTAAACAACATTTATTCAATTACAATCATGTCATCTTCTTCTGGAATATCATCGTAACTCTCCAAACCCTGATTGCCAGCCTGAATTTCTTGCATCTCCATTTCCTATTGAACCATTGGGCCTAATCTCTCATGTAAAGCAATATAGCTCTCCTTAAACGAGTACTTCTTGTCCATGTAGCCTGCTCATAGTGCTTTGGCAACACAGCTGTCAGTGATTTTATCCCATGAATTATTCACCCATGTCACGACCTCTAGCAGTTTATGCTTCACAAAGTTTCCACGCTGATTTCTGACCAATCTATTTTCAGTGTATTCATTGATTTCCGTGCGCAAATGGTCCTTGAATGGTTTGTTTATTGCAATATCAAGAGTTTGGAGATAAGCAGTCATTCCTGCAGGAACCATTACTTGATCTATTCTTCTCTCTGCAAGGAAGTTCTTCATGTCTTTTGCGCGGTGAGTGCTGGCTAAATCCCAGACTAGCAGACCTCTTTGGCCACCTCTCAGAACAAGTGGCAGCATTAAATCGATCCAGTTTCTTATAACTGCTTCTGTGCACCAGGCTTTTTCTGTTTCAAGAACATAAATGCCTGAAACGCGTTCAATCTTATCTTTCTTGCCCTTTGCGATAATTAGAGGTGTGGCTTTTGTTCCATCCAGACGAATTGCCAAAACACAAGTAACACGTGCACTTTCATAACCAGTGGAGGGAACATAGATTGAGCAGGCTCCCCACTGATCAATTGTCGTTTGAGATCCTTGGCCCATATACACTGCAGTTTCATCCATTGCAATCATGTTGGAGAGTTGGTATTTAGAAAAGTCTATGCCATCAACAAAGAACTTGAATGCAAGTGCACGTTTAACAACTTCATTATCTTCCAGCTTGAACAGTGTTGTCGATCTTCTTAGAGACAGTTCATATCGCTGAAGGAAGCCATCCAGCCAGTGGTGTGATGCTTTGAAATCTTCTGGGGATATATCAAATTGTGGTGCCATTTCAAGGGCAAATGCTTGAATATAAGCCCTGTGCACAACCAAAGCCTTTGCTCTCTTGTCAGCAATCCATTCACAGATGATATCTTCCAGCTCAAGATATAATGGCTGGCGACCTGATCCACACTTGCGCTTCTTAGCATTTCCCTCGTCCACCTTTTGACTGAGGTTACCGTACTCTGCTCGCCATTTTCGGACCATTCGGAGATCTAACTTCATCTCTTTGCAGAACGCGGTAAGATTCTTGCCGTGGGAGTCCTCCACGATTCCTTTCTTGTACTCGACAGAATAGCTCTTTCTCTTTGAACTCATCTTGTATGGGGATCAAAATACCGCACTGTATTAATACGGTACCATATACGGTATGCATAAAGTGCGTAAAAGGTCTCAAGTCTGTCTGGCTGGTTGTTGCTTTAAAAAAAATACTGTTCCTTTAAAGCATGATAAACAACACAGTGTTTGTGCTGTGTCATTTATCCCTCTCTATTTTCTAACCTGTTAAAATCGAAAAATTCTGTGTCCTCTGTCCCCTCAGGTCTCCCACCCCTTATCAGGTCAGGAGTCTGTTTTTTAGTACTGTATGAGGTTCAGTTTTATACTGGTAAAAGTACCTGTTTAACAGCTTCTTCTCTGAGGTGATGATTAGAGAGAAGAGTTTGTGGTGACATCAGCCCGCTCCGTGCACTAGACGTCAGCGGGAGCAGAGGAGGAAAAAGAAGAGCCGAGATTGCAGCTGACGTCAGCGCGCTGAAGACTACATTTGGGAGGGAGGAGGGGAGGAAAGAGAATAGCCGCGATCCCCGGCTGACGCGTACAAAAGAGGAAGCAGCAGCAGACATCAGCCGGGAGGAGGGAAGAGGGCAGCTGTAGGTGTAAACCTGTTTAAATATAGCAGCAAACGGAGACACTACCGGTAGCCAACATTTAAAAAGTGGTTTTAAGGAGATGTACTAGGTCTTATTTTCGGGGTAGGGCTTATATTGCAGCCCGCCCCGATAATCGAGATAGGGCTTATTTTCAGGGAAACACTGTATGTACTCAAACCTGCCTGCTGCCATTCCTGACCAAGCTCTGCACCACTGGTGGTGCCCCGATCCCTCAGCTGAATCAACTGTAGAAGACGGTCCTGGCGCTTGCTGGACTTTCTTGGGCGCCCTGAAGCCTTCTTTACAAATGCAGTGTAATTTTTTTTTTTTATGGGATGAAGTTCATTTTCATGGCAGAGGGACTTTGCAATTAATTGCAATTCATCTGATCACTCTTCATAACATTCTGGAGTATATGCAAATTGCCATCATAAACACTGAGGCAGCACACTTTGTGAAAATTAATATTTGTGTCATTCTCAAAACTTTTGGCCACGGCTGTAGATAAAGTCATCACTGAAAAACACTTTTTTACTCAAATGAATAGTTCATTGATCATGATCAGATAATGATTAGCAGATCACTTTAGTACATACCTTTTTCCTCTTACCAGCAGCCTTCCGTTGATATGCAGAACATAATGGGGATTTAAAGAGTAGGTTTACTATTCATCCTTCTTATAAATACTATATTCTCCCAAAAGACCTCAGCTCCGATGATCATGATGTTTTAAATTCCTTTGCTTGTGACAGGCTGGATGGGAACCAATGGGACATGAGCTACCATGCAAATTGAACTTTTCCAGCACAGAGAATTGTGTAGAGCCCATCTAAAGCAACAGATCACCAACTACTGGAATAAGACCGCCACTGTATAGGTTTAGCTAGCATCTCTCCCCACCCTCCTGCCTTGTAAATCCAGGCAGCCAGCCAAGACGTGTAGAATAAGCCTCCTTTTGCTCTGTCCTGGTCTGAAGAACTCTGCTTTCTAAACTGTACAGTGCAGACTGCTGACAGCCTTAAAAAACCCAACTGATATTTACCCTGGCCTGGACAATATCCTGATTGAAATGGGGATAAACTAAATGTAAATTCTTGAATTTAAGTCCTTTATATATGTTGTGTATATAAATGTGTGGCTTTGATTATTGTTGTACAGCAAACCTAGAAAGACAAGCAAATACCTTACTAACTCATTTCTTAATAATTATTAACCTCAACAATGTGTGTGCAAATGCTTTGTTACTAGGGCTTAAATATCTTAGAATGCTCTGGGAATATATTCTCAAGTGATTTCTACACAGTAATTGGTATACGCAGTAATTGGTATTGTATGTGGTGTTACAAATAGATAGTTATGGGATA
This sequence comes from Glandirana rugosa, assembly GCA_018402905.1. Lineage (NCBI taxonomy): Eukaryota > Metazoa > Chordata > Amphibia > Anura > Ranidae > Glandirana > Glandirana rugosa. The sequence continues at coordinate 329,337 of BLSH010162044.1, read as the reverse complement.
TTAGCAAAGATTTTATTTTGTGAAAAAATAATATAATATAAAATAAAAACTACCTTACTGAACAATTATAATTTCCAAAGTGGAAATCAAGAGTTATTTTTAAGCCCAGCAATCCTTACTAACCAATGCAAGAAAAGTAGGAATCCAGTTAAAGAGGTTGTAAACCCTCTGAAAAAAAAAAAAAAACCCCTGCAAGAGAAAGGCATAATGAGCTAGTATGCATCGCATACTAGCTCATTATGAAGTACTTACCTTAGAACGAAGCCCTGTATCGGAGTTGGCACTCGAGTACAGGGCCAACATATTCGTCCCTTTGTACTTCCGGGTTCGCGGCTATGGCGATATGATTGGCCGGAACCCACGGTGATGTCACACCCGTGCATGCACACGAGAGCAATCATTAATGGCATGGCCCTATAGAAACAGCACTAAACGGCCCGTTTCTTCACAAGCGGCGGCACAAGCGTATGCAGTGAATATCTCCTTAACTATGCAAGTTTAGGAGATATTCACGGTACCTACAGGTAAGCCTTATTATAGACTTACCTGTAGGTAAAAGTGGTTGTCCAGGGTTGACAACCACTTTAATGGGTCTTTACAGGCACCATACCAACACCCAAATGTATTTAAAATGTGTATGTTTGTTACAAATTAATTAAAAACATTGTACAGATAAAACCATAATTTAAATGACCCCAAACAATTTATTTGCTGGTGGTGTCACCACCCCTAAATATCAAGGTAGGAAGACTCCCAAATACTACAAAATTCTATACCACAGGCTCACCAGTACTATATGATACAGAATAATAACTGATAAGAGGGGGAGTGGGTGATAACCTCCAATTGGGTAGTTAGAATTTTTACCGAGTGATTCTTACCTTGAATGTAAGTCTGCTTTGGAGCTCCCTTTTATACATGTTAGAGTATATGTAGTGCCTTATAAGTAATAGCATGTTTTTATGCATCGTTTGCCTAGGTGCAGAGGCGGCTCTAGACTTTGTGAGGCCTTAGGCAAAACTTAGACATGAGGTCCCACTCGCCCATCATGGGAAAAATAATTTAAGTGATAAAAAGTAACTGTATAAATTGCATACAAAAGAGTTTTAAATGCTATGAACTATGAATTCACAGTTTATACAATTTTCTTCAAACCAATTCGTCTTTAATCAAATATATATTTTACACGCATATTTCTCCATTTACATGAAGGTCAGGGTTATATAACCCAGCCAGCACAGAGTTCCCCCTTACATCAGAGTCTGCAGAGTTCCCTCTTACAGTACAAGGGGAAGTTTGATGTAAAGGGTAATTCTGCAGATCATGATCTAAGGGGAACTCTGATGTAAGGGGGGCTCTGGTGACCAGACAGAGATCACCTTATATCAGAGTCCACTGCGTTCCTCTTTACATTAGAGTTCCCCTTTACATCACTGTCCACAGAGTTCCAACTTGCATTTAAAATGTGAGGGGGCTCTGGAGCATCTTCTGCAGAGTGAATGCACTAAGGTAAGGGGGGGGGGGTTACTGATATAAAGGGAAACCTTTATATCAGTGCCCTCTTTCCCTGACTGTATTCACTCGCCCCTTACATCGCTGACCCCCCCTCAGACTGGACTTGCAGCACAGTCACTGCCCTCCTCTCAGGTGCACCATGCAGGGCTTCATCCTATATTATCTTCTCCACAGTCCACACACATCTTACTCCTCCCATGACCCCCATCCTAGCAGCGCTCCTGCTGTTGACTCTTCTGTCGGCTCCCCCATCCCCAGAGATTGCAGACATGATAGAAGAGATGGTCAGAGACTGCAGACATGATACAGGAGATGGTGAGGGACTGCAGACATGATAGAGGAGATGGTCAGAGACTGCAGACATTATAGAATAGATGGTCAGAGACTGCAGACATGATACAGGAGATGTCAGAGACTGCAGACATGATACAGGAGATGGTCAGAGACTGCAGACATGATGCAGGAGATGGCCAGAGACTGCAGACATACTACAAGAGATGGTCAGAAACTGCAGACATATTACAGGAGATGGTCAGAGACTGCAGGCATAGTACAGGTGATGGTCAGAGACTGCAGACATAGTACAGGAGACATCAAAGACTGCAGACATAGCACAGGAGACGGTCCGAGACTGCAGACATAAATGGGCTGAAATTGCACTGCACCCGGGACACATGTGTATTGCACATAATGCACAGTGGTGTGAACTCGCCCTTTGTCTTGGAACCCACACTTTGCTCCAGTAACTTGCCTGGAAGGGGGGATACTAGTTTGGGCACTAGGAGCAATTGTCCACATCTCTTGTGGGGTGCCTAGAGCCACCCCCTTTGAGCAGATAGCATCTGTTTGATGGGGGGGGGGAGACATGTGCTGGGGGGGTGGATTTCATATCCAAGCCCCCTTGTAGCACAAGTCCTAAAGTGCCCCCTAGCACATATCCTCTCCCCCAAATCACTCTGAGTGAACTGTTTGCTTGTCCCCCCTCCCTCACCCTCTTCTTCAAACCCCCCCTCCTCTGCAAGACTAACTTTAGATTACACATATATAACAGATCACAGACCTCAGACCAGTGCTCTCTAGGTAGAGGCGTGCCTCCTCCCCTCCTCCTCCTCTGTGCACAGGAAAACATCACAAGAGGAGGAGGGGCAGGTTCAGTTCACTCCTGTCAGTAAAAAGGACTTTGCCAGTGTTCCTGGCCGTTTCCGGGTGGTGCGCGCGCATCCGTGCGCGCTCGCGCGCTCCCGTGCGCGTTCGCGCGCTCCCGTGCGCGTGCCCGTGCGCGTGCGCGCGCCGGAAACGGCGCCAAATGGTGCCTATTTAAACCCTGGACATGCTGCACCAAGTTGCTGCTTGTTCTACAGCGTTCCAGACCTGCGAGCCTCAGCTCCCTACTTGTTCCTGTGTTTTCACCTGTTTCCTGTCTACCCGGCTTGCTTTGACCTGTTGTCCGCTACCTGCATCGACCCCGGCTATCCACGACCATCCGTTTGTCTACTCCTCTGTACCTCCGCTGCCCGCCCGTTAACGAACCTTGCCTGAACTTGACGATCCGCTTGCCTAACCCCTTTTGTACCTTTCTGCCTGCACGTTGCCAACCCTGCTTGTACGACCATTCTCCTGTTTGCACGACCTGCTGGAATCTCACTACAACATCTGTGACCATCCAGCCCTCGTGCCATCCCGCACTCTCGGGCCTCTGTCTACACTACCAGGGGTCCTTGAATCGGGTGCGCAAGAGCGGTTGTTCCCTGCACAAGACAGACTCCACCGTCAGGTACGTAACAACTCCGCTCCGCAGTGCAGTGTATGTGTCAGGCAGCGGGGGAGAGATGCCAACTGCTATACACAGTGGAGCTTGCGGAGTGTGGGAAGGAAGACACCCCGCACAAGCCGTGGACATTGCGGGACTCTGATTCGCCGAGACTCAGGGTTGGGAATGGATCATATTGCAGGACGATCCTGCCGAATCATCGAGGTTGAGGTATGGGTAAATTAGGCGTCCGTGAGGCCCCTGGGAGTGCGAGGCCTTATTTTCCTAATTAGAGAGTCGCCTTTGTCTAGGTGTATCCCCATATCTACCTATCTATAGGGGACCCATATGAACCAGCTGCTCTTCTCCTTGCTCTGCCAGAGCCTTGTCTGTTTCTGTGAGTGTACACAGCTACTTTATATCTACACAATAACTGATAATTTGTATAATGCATTATCTGTATTTTTGTAAATGAATATGTTATGATTATTTTTCTGTGTTTGTCCCCATAGGGTATAATACCAACATTAACTCTTTCAGCTCCTGATGAAGCGTTTGCTGCAACGTGAAACATGTCGAGTGAAATTTCCTGGTCGTCTTCCCGTCAGCACACTATGGGTTCACTCAAAATTCGAACCAATCTCCTACGCCCACTAAACCCCCACAGGGAGTGGTGACACAATGAGAAAGGATATCAGCGCTGAGACTGAAGACAACCAACACCAATATACAAACAATCTTAAAATTGAAGATCCAAATCAACAAGCAGCTGCTGTATAAATTAACATATATCCGAGAAAAATCAGCTAGCGATCTAATGTAACTGAATTCAGCAGCGCTGAAATATTTAGTTAAAACCTCTAGTGGAGAGGGAAATAGTAGTATAAAAGATGTTTATCTTTTGGACAGATAATTTATACACATAATGTCAAATCATGTTGCTAAATTCAATAAGTAACTAATTTAAAATTTAAAGGGACTGCATACCGATCCATAAATATCACTTGATCATAAATGTAAAAACATTTTATCATGAGTGTGGGATCTGAAATTAAGTCCAAACATTAAGAATGAAAAAATTTAAAAAATAAAAACAGTCTGTATAAAGTCCAAAAAAAGGGGATGATTCCAAATAAATCTTCACGATAGAAATCCAACAGCGTATATCACTGTGCAGAAAAGAGGGGTTTTTTACCCCCCCTATATGGAGAGACTCACCGAAGCCAAGATCAGAGATAGCCTTTTGCATGTGCAAGTAATGCCCGATCAGAGGATATCAATCTCCCATCCACACCTGGTTCCTGTTGATTCAATCTGGTCTGTGGTGGTAAGATCTGTGTATGTCCACTTCCCCGCTTAACAGCCGATCCGCGGTGTTCCCGGGTGGGATCCCCTCTGACTGTCCTGGTTGCTAGAGATGCCGTCTTGGTCACACCCTGACGCGTTTCGTGATTCCTTCGTCTGAGAGCGTGACCAGACGACACAACACATCTCTTTTATAAGCAGACAATCAATTATCATTAACCCCTTAGATCTGTGTGCATCTCGTGAGTGGATTAGACACCCGGAACGTATTAATTACTCCCTGTATGTTTCTGGGCTTTCGTCCAGCAAATTTTCTCAGGAGTTAGCATTAGGTCCTCATATGCCTCAAGATTGTATTGCATATGTCGGACCGATAAAAATTCACAATATAATTATAATGCTCATCCTTAACATTCTTATATATAAAAAAGGGGGAATTCCTACAGCAGTCATAAAAGACATCAAAAAAGGTAAAGGAGACCTGCCTGACAGATTTTAATTGAAAACTTCAGAGATTGGCCACAGGGAGCCGATAATTGCCTCAGTATCCATCTCGGCACCCACTGTTCTGGATTGCCCATATCAGTGGTTCTATTTAGTGTGAACACCCCATATGGTAAATTAATAGATATCATTGCACAGATAACAATAAATCTATTAATGTGTGTAAACTTATAAGTGCTTTATCCATATTAGTACAGCTAAATAAGACCTCTTAAACATTCATAGAGGCAAAAAAAGGGGGGATGGCATCCTTCAAAAGATGAAATCGCACCAGTACATATAGCCATACATGGATAGATTGCATAAACAATCAATACCACCACTTGTTGGAAAAATATATGATCAGCTGAAATCTGGCCATGTATTAATAATACACAACCATCTTAAAGGAATTAATATGAATCAATCATAAAAACATTATAAAATATCTTAAATCAAATTTAAATAAGACAATAATAAAAATTAGATTCCATATAAACCCTCATCCTCAAATATGATTGAATGAATATGGTACTTCCTCCTAAAAAAGGAACTACAGGTGATGTATTAATTTAATGCTATAACTGATACTCTTTGTGCACATTATATTTTCATTATAAAGACACTTTTGTTGGATTTCTATCGTGAAGATTTATTTGGAATCATCCCCTTTTTTTGGACTTTATACAGACTGTTTTTATTTTTTAAATTTTTTCATTCTTAATGTTTGGACTTAATTTCAGATCCCACACTCATGATAAAATGTTTTTACATTTATGATCAAGTGATATTTATGGATCGGTATGCAGTCCCTTTAAATTTTAAATTAGTTACTTATTGAATTTAGCAACATGATTTGACATTATGTGTATAAATTATCTGTCCAAAAGATAAACATCTTTTATACTACTATTTCCCTCTCCACTAGAGGTTTTAACTAAATATTTCAGCGCTGCTGAATTCAGTTACATTAGATCGCTAGCTGATTTTTCTCGGATATATGTTAATTTATACAGCAGCTGCTTGTTGATTTGGATCTTCAATTTTAAGATTGTTTGTATATTGGTGTTGGTTGTCTTCAGTCTCAGCGCTGATATCCTTTCTCATTGTGTCACCACTCCCTGTGGGGGTTTAGTGGGCGTAGGAGATTGGTTCGAATTTTGAGTGTTTTTTTGTTTTAAATCAGCAGCTATGGACGCCATTCAATTCTTATCGAATCGCCAGATCAATCTGGATAGTGTGTTTTCCACTAGCCAGATTGAAACGGTAGATGATGATATAAATCAATTGTTAACCACGCTAGGGTATACCTTAGAAAAACAGGTGAGAACCTGGTGGGATATTAGTACTTTCGAGCAATACATAAAAAATAATATAATTATGCGCACCCGTAGATGGGAGGTCACCCCACAGGATGGTTTAGATGAGGAAGATTGTACCGAAGAGTGGTTAAGATTTTTCAACAACGCCGGTATGGAATTGCAGCATTTGGTCCTTAAAAGGAAAAGGTTAAAAATGTCAAAACTTGAGAAAAAGATCTCTGAGATAAAACAAAAGTTAGCAGCGGTACAAGATAACCCCAGAGTGACTACCTTCAATACAGATATTAAAAAGAAATTAGAGAAAGTAGATTCTGATACGCAAAAGAAAAAAATGAAGAAATTTCATAGGGATATTAATGATTTTAGAAATAATACCATTTACTCTTGGCAGGGGTTAAGTAACGGCACCCACTCAAATATAGAATCTTCGGTGATCGGTGGACCCTCTAAGAATAGGGGGAATCCCCAACCTCCTAAAAAGGGTATTAAAATGACCCCCAAAGAACATCTGAATCATACTCCAATCAGAACAGTACCCTCAAGGGCCTCTAATAATTATACAATCAGAGATTCCCCTCTAAGACATGCCCCCATTCACTATGGGAGGAATGATCAAAGGAAGGAGGGAATTTCTGATGTCGGGGACATTAGAAGGGAAGGAACATATTCAGTACCTGTTAATAACAGATATGAACCCCTTTATTATAATGAATATCCTCAAACCCCCAGACAGAACAAACCTTTTTTTATGGAGGGGAAGGGGCAGAGGCAGGAGACCATGGGGAAGGGGCGGGACAAACAATTATCCACCCCATCCCCAATCCCCCTTGAGGGATCACCAGTGGTGGCGGCCGCCCTCTCGGATAGACAGAAGCATGCATCACCCTCAAGAATCCAGACAAGAAGAAGAGGATGTAGAGCGGGAGTACGTATCCAAAAAAAGAAGAAGGGACAAAGATTAGAGGGCATTTACAATTTAGCCCAAGTTCAATTGTCCAATAAGGAACTGAATATTTTGAATGCAGGTCTCAAGTGTGCGCCTAAAAGACCTATTAATAAATTTAATGTCTATATGGACATTCATAAGTATGTTAGGAAACTAAACATTAAAAAATATTTTCTGGGTCTGAATAAAGATCCGATGGAGAGATTACCAGCAGCACAACAAGGTATTGACAGTGGGTTACGTAATAAATCTACATTTAATCCATCTTTACCGAGTAACCATTATGTTCAGACTTTTAAAAAATTAGTATTGAAAGATCTAGAAACCATCCGCCCCCAGAAGAATTTGAATCCCAATTATATTGAGGAGGGTATTAAAGCACTGGAGGAGAGAAAAAACATTATAGTTAGACCTGCAGACAAAGGAGGAGGTGTGGTTATCCTGACAAAAACCTTTTATGACGCTCAACTCACCGATATGTTGGGGGATGGTGACACATATGGTGAACTGAAATGTGACCCAACTTCAGCATATCGTAGGGATCTAAGCAATCTTATAGAAATTGGATATAGGATGAGAGTTTTGAATCAAAAAGAGAAGAAATATCTATACCCATCCTTTAATAGGATCCCCACTATTTATACTCTCCCAAAAATTCATAAGGACGTTACAAATCCACCAGGCAGGCCTATTGTGAATGGCATAGGCTCTGTAACAGCCAGGATTGGTGAATATTTGGACCGTTTTTTACAAGCAAGTGTTGTTTCCACCAAAGCCTATTTGAAGGACACAAAGGATTTCATTAATCAATTATCTAAAATAGTGATAAATGAACAACAAGAAGTTTTTTTAGTGACTGCAGATGTTTCATCCCTGTACACTATTATACAGCATGAAGACGCTATGTTATCCTTAAACTGGGCTCTCAGTAAGAGAGAAGATCTACCTAATGTACAGAAGAGTTTTTTGGGGATGGTTCTAGACTTCTATCTCATGCATAACTACTTTTGGTATGCAGGAAAGTTCAACACCCAGAAGAAAGGCGTGGCGATGGGCACAAAATTTGCGCCCAGCCTCGCCAATTTATTCATGAGCGAGTGGGAGGATAGATCCATCTACTGTAAACCCAGACAGGAATTACTATTTTATAAGAGGTACATAGACGACCTCTTCCTGATTTGGGGTGGCACAGAATCCTCTTTGGAAGAATTCCTAACTGAGTTAAATAATAATACCAATAACATACGTTTGGAGTACAAATGGAGTAAAGAACAGGTGGATTATTTGGATTTAACAGTTATGTTAATAGATCATAACATTCGAACTAAGGTGTTCTTCAAAGCAACAGATCGGAATAGTTACCTGGCCATCCAGAGTGGGCATCATCCGATCTGGCTGAAGAACATACCTAAGGGGCAGCTGATGCGTGTTAAGAGAAACTGCACTGAGGAGACTGATTTTAAAGAGCAAGCACAGATCATAAAGAGTCGGTTCATTGAGAAAGGCTACAGTCCCACAAAATTAGAGGAGACAATGAAGGAAGTTGAGTTAGTCCCTAGGGACCAGTGTCTGACAACTAAACCTAAAGAACAGAACAATCAATTTGCTTGGGGATTTTTTAGCGATTTCCACTCTCAATACAGAGAGGTAGTATCCATTATTAGGAAACATTGGGATGTATTAAGTCTGGATAAACAGTTGAAAAAAGAAATTCCCCCTAAGCCGGTGTTTATTTATAGAAAAGCACCTTCGTTCGCTGATAAAATCGTTAAGAAAATCTTAGATCCTCCTACCAGACCTCAAATGTTTTGGGACAGGACAGGGTTCTTTGCATGTCATAGATGTATATCCTGCAGGCAGGTTAATACCCATTTAAGAAATTTCGTGCAGTTTACATCTACGGATGAACAGCGAGTATTTAAAATCAAAGATGTGATCACGTGTGGATCCACCTATGTTGTATATGCCCTCCAATGCCCCTGTAATTTGCTATATATAGGGCGCACTAAAAGAACATTGAGCAAACGTGTATCTGAACATATTAGTAATATCAAAGCAGGTTTCAAAGAGCACAGTGTCTCTTTACATTTTCGAAATAAGCATAACAGGGATCCCTCCGGATTAAAGTTCTGGGGAATAGAAAAACTATCCCCACACTGGAGAGGAGTAAATAAGGTTAGAGAAATTTCAAAATGTGAAACGAAATGGATCTACCTGGCTAATACTCTTGAGCCCATGGGTATGAATGTAGAGTTAGATGTGAATGCATTCATTAATAACTCCTAAAATAGTTTGATGAAAAACATTTTAAGATCATTACTGGTCTTGGATGCATGTATATATCTTTCTGTGAATATACTAGATAATAACAGGCTTGAGTTCCCTCCAGGCAAGAAATTTAATCGATGTGTTGGCAGCGAATTAGAGTTGCATTAGGTAACTCATCTATGATTAGGAGCTGGTGTGGATATATGTATGATATTATTCTGTCCCCGCTAAAATCGGGTGGTTCCTAGAGATCAATAGTTCTCTCTAGGTAAGAGAATCTCTCTATGTTTGGGCAGTGTATTATTATTTTTGCATCAGGTACCCATCTATGATTAGGAACTGGCGTGGATATATGTATGATATGGCTCTGTCCCCGCTGAAAATCGGGAGTGTCAGTATATAAAAAGTGCTTTTTTAAGAAAAGTACAGCGTATATAAAAAGTATGGGTTATAACATTGGATCCACCTTTAATAGGTATTTTGATTAGATTGGGAGCTGGTGTGTATTTATGCATGCTACGGCTCTGTTTTTGTTTGGATCAGGTGTCTATCCGCATATATATATATATAAAAAAGTGGCTTTATAATGAAAATATAATGTGCACAAAGAGTATCGGTTGTAATATTGAATGAATATACCACCTGTAGTTCTTTTTAGGAGGAAGTACCATATACATTCGATTACATTTGAGGATGAGTGTTTATATGCAATCTATCCATGTGTGGCTAGATTAGATTGGGAGCGGGTGTGTATATATGCACGCTACGGCTCTATCTTTGTTCGGATCAGGTGTCTTTTCTGCATATATATATATAAAAAGTGTCTTTATAATGAAAATATAATGTGCACAAAGAGTATCAGTTATAGCATTAAATTAATACATCACCTGTAGTTCCTTTTTTAGGAGGAAGTACCATATTCATTCAATCATATTTGAGGATGAGGGTTTATATGGAATCTAATTTTTATTATTGTCTTATTTAAATTTGATTTAAGATATTTTATAATGTTTTTATGATTGATTCATATTAATTCCTTTAAGATGGTTGTGTATTATTAATACATGGCCAGATTTCAGCTGATCATATATTTTTCCAACAAGTGGTGGTATTGATTGTTTATGCAATCTATCCATGTATGGCTATATGTGCTGGTGCGATTTCATCTTTTGAAGGATGCCATCCCCCCTTTTTTTGCCTCTATGAATGTTTAAGAGGTCTTATTTAGCTGTACTAATATGGATAAAGCACTTATAAGTTTACACACATTAATAGATTTATTGTTATCTGTGCAATGATATCTATTGATTTACCATATGGGGTGTTCACACTAAATAGAACCACTGATATGGGCAATCCAGAACAGTGGGTGCCGAGATGGATACTGAGGCAATTATCGGCTCCCTGTGGCCAATCTCTGAAGTTTTCAATTAAAATCTGTCAGGCAGGTCTCCTTTACCTTTTTTGATGTCTTTTATGACTGCTGTAGGAATTCCCCCTTTTTTATATATAAGAATGTTAAGGATGAGCATTATAATTATATTGTGAATTTTTATCGGTCCGACATATGCAATACAATCTTGAGGCATATGAGGACCTAATGCTAACTCCTGAGAAAATTTGCTGGACGAAAGCCCAGAAACATACAGGGAGTGATTAATACGTTCCGGGTGTCTAATCCACTCACGAGACGCACACAGATCTAAGGGGTTAATGATAATTGATTGTCTGCTTATAAAAGAGATGTGTTGTGTCGTCTGGTCACGCTCTCAGACGAAGGAATCACGAAACGCGTCAGTGTGTGACCAAGACGGCATCTCTAGCAACCAGGACAGTCAGAGGGGATCCCACCCGGGAACACCGCGGATCGGCTGTTAAGCGGGGAAGTGGACATACACAGATCTTACCACCACAGACCAGATTGAATCAACAGGAACCAGGTGTGGATGGGAGATTGATATCCTCTGATCGGGCATTACTTGCACATGCAAAAGGCTATCTCTGATCTTGGCTTCGGTGAGTCTCTCCATATAGGGGGGGGTAAAAAACCCCTCTTTTCTGCACAGTGATATACGCTGTTGGATTTCTATCGTGAAGATTTATTTGGAATCATCCCCTTTTTTTGGATTTTATACGGACTGTTTTTATTTTTTAAATTTTTTCATTCTTAATGTTTGGACTTAATTTCAGATCCCACACTCATGATAAAATGTTTTTACATTTATGATCAAGTGATATTTATGGATCGGTATGCAGTCCCTTTAAATTTTAAATTAGTTACTTATTGAATTTAGCAACATGATTTGACATTATGTGTATAAATGATCTGTCCAAAAGATAAACATCTTTTATACTACTATTTCCCTCTCCACTAGAGGTTTTAACTAAATATTTCAGCGCTGCTGAATTCAGTTACATTAGATCGCTAGCTGATTTTTCTCGGATACACTATGGGTTCACTCTCCCTCATTAGCCCTCGGGACCACCTTCTTCCAGCGTAATGAATATCTGTCTTCCCCTCCCCCTTGTGTTCTTATTTTTTGGTCATGCTCCAGGCCATCTGTCGATTGCAGTGGTAAGTACTTTGTTTGCTGCATCCCCCCTCGCCGAACCTACCACTCCATATTCAGCCACTCATGGAGTTGGAAGACCCTGAATGCTGGATGGTAAATCCTCCTAAAAACTGGACGCCCCTCTTCTGTTAAAAAAAAAACCTGGATGCCCCTTTTGTGCCAGGGCCGCAGGCAAAATGATGCTTAAACAGCATTGATATTGAACAGGTGTGGTATTAATAGAGTTCTACAATGTCATCATTGCCTCTCCCTTGGGTTCGTCATGCTCCCCAAGCACCCCATGTGGCACTGGCTCACGTGCATTTATGCCAGCATGATAGGAAATGCCTTGCCAAGCTCAGAGTGCATTTTGGGCCTGCATGCAGTCTGCAGTGGCAGAGAAGTGAAATTGCACAGGTTGCCTCAAAAGGATGTGGTTGTGCAAAATTCTAAAGCCCTATTAAGGCGGCTATAGCAGAGAGTATACAGCAAATATCCATGCCACAAGCAACACCCATTATGATAGAGCGTAAATCCCTCGTTGATGAAGGATGGAAGGGACCTCATCAGAAGACAAATTTACAGTACTGGTTCTCTAAGCTTTATCCAAATAAGATGGCTGATGTATGTTTATGCACTGCACTTCCAGGAGTGGATGCTGCCCTCTAGCATCTGGCGCATCAAGTGTCTTTGCCTTTTTATAACTCAGTTGCCTTCAGAGATCCTATGGATGACAATGTGATAATGTAAATTTTTTCACACTAGATGCAGTCCAGTACATTTTTATTCTGTATCAAGAACGCATGGACAGGGTTTAGCTTGGATTCCAATTACCTACTTCACACCAGTGCAGCACATTCTAGTGCAGTCAACAAAAGTAGAACGTCACATTGTTTCTGTATGGAATACATCTGGAATTTGGCAAAACACATTGAAAATGCATTAGAATGCATAAAAAACACTCATGCAGAAACACATCTGGAAAGCAAAAACTGTGATGATCTGACCATTAGGCTTGCACAGAATCTATACAGTGACAGATTTTGCCTGTCAACCAACAATAGTGTTAACTTCAAGGGTGTATACTCCTCGATATTCCTGGTACCCAAAGCATCCGGAGAGCTCAGACTGGTGTTTGACCTGAGGTCCTTGAATCAATTCATCATCCCCAGAAGATTCAGGAAGGAGTCAGTATATACAATAATATCAGTAGTGCAACCAGGAGATTTGCTCATTTCAAAGCCTATGCCTAATGCAGATGCCTATTTACATGTCCCGATCTACAAACACCATCAGAGGTACCTCCGATTCGCGGTAGAGGTAGAGCATTATCACTTCAGATGTTTTCCCTTCGGCATCAACACAGCACCCAGAGTCTTCTCCAAGATCCTGTTGGCTACCATAGCATATATCCGTTTACAGGGGATAAAGATTTTTCATTATCTAGACGACATCCTGGTGGTTGCACATTTAAGCGAGCAGCTTGCGCTACAGAGCGACAAGGTAATAGGGATCCTGTCCAACTTTGGATGGCTGATAAACAGTCAAAAGAACAACCTCACTCCTGCCCAATGGATGCAGTATTTAAGCATGGTATTCGACACACAGTCAGAACTAATTCTTCTGCCATATCGCAAGGTGGCCGAGCTGAAAGCCTGTGTCTACAGGGTGATGGAGGCTCAGACGCTATCGGCAAAAGACTGTATGAATGTTGGGGATGTTCACCGCAGCTATCTCGGCAGTACCGTGGGCAAGGTTCCACATGAGAGCTCTTCAGATGTCCTTCCTGAGGCAATGGGATGGCCAGTCATCGGACCAGAAGATCTGGGTGCCAGTACGGGTGCAACAGAGTCTGATCTGGTGGACCGTGCCGGAGACCCTGTCACGGGGCATGCCTCTTAGCCCGGGAGACTGGATTGGGATTACCTCGGACGCCAGCCTTCAGGGCTGGGGGGCTCATTGCCTTGGCAGGCAGGTTCAAGGCAGGTGGAGCACAACGGAAACAAGAAAAAGATATACCTCCTCTGCACACTGCTACACCCTTCCCTGCAAACTTTTCTGTTATATACAGGTCAGTGACCAGATCTGAACCTAGTCGCTCTGCCCCATCTTGTGTCTTTATGCCCCAGGTTGGAATGGTGTACACTGTAGCATTTGTAGTGGCAAGGCAGTGTAGGACTGGCCAGAAGAGGGATTACTTAGACGGAGTTGGTCAGCTTAGTCATGTATTGCAATATATGTAAACTAAATATCCCTGTTTTACATTGCATAGTTTGCTAGTAGGGGTGTAGTAGTGTGTAGGGGGTCCATTTGGTATTTGTAGTCACAACTGAAACCAGACACTCCAATCTTCTGGAACTACAGGCAGCGTACATGGTTCTGCTGGCATTCAAGGAGGTGATTCGTGGAGCTCGAGTCAAACTAAGACTTAGACAACCAGATAGCGGTATTATATTTAACCGACAGGGAGTAACCAAGAGTCTATCGTTATTGCAATTAGCAACCAAGATTCTTCACTGGGCCGAGACTCATGTGGAAGATTTAACAGTGGTGTACATTCCAGGTTGGCAGAACCAGATAGCAGACCAACTGAGCCAGAGGTTTCCCAGCAATGGAGAATGGTCAATCAACAGACACTATGTTCAACCAATCTTTGCCAGATGGGGGACATCCAGCATAGACCTGATGTTGACATCAGGGAATGCGCAGGTGCCAGAGTTCAGGTACAGCAAAGCGATAGCTCAGGTTGCCTTCTCGATCTTATGGCAGTGTACCTGTTTCCTCCAATCCCATTAATCATGAGGACCTTGCTGAAATTTGCGAAGGAGGAGATGCATACCATCATGATTGTATCCTTGTGGCCTAGGAGACCATGGTTTCCTCTGCTCTTGCTGATGGCGTCAGCCCCAACAGTACACCTACCTCTCAGGAGATATTCACCCTAGAGACTGCGGCTGGCAGCCTGGCTGTTGAATCAGCCAGATTGCATGCACAATGCCTCGCAGAGGAAGTAATCGCTACATTTCTGGGAGCAGGGAAGGCTACAACAAATTCTACATACTCCAGAATTTGGAGACTTTGCATCACAACATAGTTCCTCCCGGTTAACTCCAAGTATTGCGAACATTTTAGAATTTCTGCAAATGGCACTGAATGTAGGCTTGGCATATAACTCTATTGCAGGTGTTGGCCCTGTCTTCTTTCACCGGACATAAATGGGCTAATGAGCCTTTAATAAAGCAGTTCTTCAAAGTCGCAATAAGGGTGCGCCCCCCAAGGAGGAGCCTCTTCCCAACCTGGACTTGGGCACGGTCCTAAAGGCGCTGTTGCAGCCTCCACTTGGCCCTAAGGAATCACGAACACTTGGGTTTCTAGCAATCACACTGGTCTTCCTGACGGCCATTACAACGGCCAGAATAGTGTCGGAATTAGCAGCCTTATGCTGTAAAGAACCGTTCTGCATTGTGTATCCAAACAGGGTGATCCTGCGGCCTGCTTCAGCCTTAGCCTGTAAGGTGGTCTCAAAATTTCATGTAAACTGGGAGGCAGCCTCCAGATCAATCGGACCAGTTGGATTCGAGACCTCTAGACATAAGTCGGATAATCTGTTCATCTTCTCGTCGGGACCCAGGAAAGGGGAGGCAGCACCTTCAAGGATCTTATCCACCTGGATTACAAGGACTATCTCCTTGGCATACAAGCAACGGGGCCTTGCTCCTCCACAGACTACATGAGCTCATTCTACAAGAGGGATTGCAGCTTCATGGGCGTCCGTGGCAAAGGTCCCAGTGGAGGACATATGCAGAACCGCTAGCTGGAGTTTCTGTGAGACTTTTTCTCGGCATTACAAATTGGATGTAGTTGTAAATTGTTATCAATACTCACCGTAATTTTCCTTTCCTGGTCCGTCCTCACATCAGCACAATTGTACTTCCCTTCCTAAGTGGCCTGTCACTGCTAAACAATAGAACACAAAGGGGAGGGGAGGACAGGGATTTATTACGCTGGAAGACACGCACATGTTCGGGAGTGGTAACATTGAGGCTCCGGCCAATCACAGAGCCGGAACGTGCAAACCCAGAAGAAAGACTGGAGGAAGATGTCAGCCCTCTCAGCGGTGACAGCGTGCTGCCGGAGGGCTTCATTCAAAGGTAACTATTCCATAATATGTGAAGCATAAACCTGTGCAATGGCCTTGCAGGTGTTTTTTTTTTTTTTTTTTTACCAGCCGCGGTTTATAACCGCTTTAAGCATTGTAGTAAGTTTCTCATGCACGATAATGCCCATCATTCTGTTTCACATTCTGTTTATGATTGTTAACAAATCATACATGTATTTAATTCTTTTTAATTGCTACCCTCAAAAGACTTGCAGGATTATATTGGCAGCAATAAATAATGGGTTTTGTAGGATTCCTAAAAGTGGCAAATGGGGTGAGATCAAATTGTTGGAATATTTCACCAAACCCCACTGTCGTAGGGTTTGCCGCATTGATGGGTCAGTAATTTGAGGTCTTTTTTGAGGAGGTGACCAGATTAAATTATATCTAGGGAGTGGGAAACATTCCGTTATAGTAAAGTGTTTCCAGGTAGGCAATACCTGCGTGGCGTGCAGTGATGCAAGAAGTGCAATTTGGGCTGCTGCATAATAATTTTTTGCAGCCTATCGGTGCAGCTTATTAGTGCCCATCAGTGAAGGAGATAAATTACCTGTTTGCAAAATTCTATAACAAACTGTAAAAAACATTTTGTTTCTTTTCAAAATTTTCTTTTTTTTGTTTAGCAAGAAAAAAAAAACCCAGTGGGGATAAAATACCACCAAAAGAAAGCTCTATTTGTTTGAAATTTTTTTTTTATAAAAATGTAATTTGCATACAGTGTTGCATGACTGTGCAATTGTCATTCAAAGTGCAACAGCGTTGAGAGCTCAAAATTGGCCTGGGCAGGAAGGGGGTGAAAGTGCCTAATAAGCAAGTGGTTAAAGTGAATATACACACAATTTTGTGTATGTATATTCTCAAATCCTTTAGTAAATCAACCTCAATGTGTCGAGCTCAAATTAAGCAAAGAAATACAAGAGCAAAAAAATTGTACTTTAACAAGCCAGCATAGTTAAATTAATCAAGATTAAATATTCACATTTTTGTAAGTCCAACTATGATTGGTTCTCTTCAAACGTAAAATGTATCTCCAGCCAAGGATAGTTTTAGCTTTGGATAGAGTAGGAAAATATTAGAACCCCTGTTGAGTTTTTTTTTTTGCTGTGTCCCCACTGGGAAGATTCACTTTCTCTATGTGTCCTGGTGACAATGATGAGAAAATAAAGAGATACAACATTTTACAGCTATCACCAGAGGTGAGAGTAAATCTTCTAAAGGAGGCATCTGTGTAGGTAACAATGCTCTGAGAGAATGGCATTCTCATTATGCTTTCTGTTGCATATCTGGGATATGAAATGAACGATAAGTGTGCGACGGTCGACCGGTGCGACGGTCGTACGAGTGAACGGACCAAATCGTATGTTGGCTGATGTATCTCGCGTACTGACATGCGCTAAGCGATTGTACAAGCAAGCCGAACATAGTGACGTGTTATGAGCATATAAAGAGGAAGTTCAGGTGCATGTATTTTGTGAATTAGGAACATAGGTTTACATGAACGGACACTTCCAGCCATTCCTGACTTCTGAGCATGCGTGTTTTGCACAGTACAACTTGTTAGACCAACTTCTTGGTACACACGGTACAATGGTCATACAACCGCTTGTTGTACAACCAAAGTTTTCTAGTTTGCTCGTCCAACTTCTGTTGTATGACCGTTGTATGTGGGCTGTTCTAATCGCACGTACTAACGGTCGGATGATCGTACAGCATGCGGTCGTACGACCGTTTTCATACGACCGTCGCACCGTGTGTACGAGGCTTTACAGACCACAAAAAATAAACAGGTACAGGTTTAACCACTTCAGCCCCGGAAGGATTCCCCCTTAATGACCAGGCCATTTTTTGCGATTCGGCACTGCATCGATTTACAATTGCACGGTCGTGCGACGTTGTACTCAAACAAAATTGACGTCCTTTTTTCCCCACAAATAGAGATTTCTTTTGGTGCCATTTGATCACCTCTGTGGTTTTATTTTTTGCGCTATAAACAAAGAGCGACAATTTTGAAAAAAAAAACATTTTTTGTACTTTTTGCTAAAATACATATCCAAAAAAAATATAAAAAAAAACAAATGTCTTCATCAGTTTAGGCCAATATATATTCTTCTACATATTTTTTGGTTAAAAAATCACAATAGGCATATATTGAGTGGGTTGCGCAAAAGTTATCGCGTCTACAAAATACAGGATAGATTTATGCCATTTTTATTAATTTTTTTGTTACTAGTAATGGTGGCGATCTGTGACATTGCGGCAGACAGATTGGACACTTTTGACACTTTTTTGGGACCAATGACATTTATAGAGCTATCGGAGCTAAAAATAGCCACTGATTACTGTATAAATGCCACTGGCAGGGAAGGGGTTACATTCTAGAGGGCGATCAAGGGGTTAAGTGTGTTCCCTAGGTGTGTTCTAACTGTGTGGGGGCTGGGCTGGCAGATCTCACTGTTCCCGATGACAGGGAACAGTAGATGTCATGTCCCTTACAAAATGGGGATCTGCCTTGTTTACATTGGCAGATCCCCGTTCGGTGATCGCAGGTCACTGGCGGACATAGGCGACCCGTGACTCACGGAGCGAGCAGCGGGCGCGCGCTCGCAAATCGCGCATTGCGCAGCCGACATACACTGACAACGATTTGCGCAGCCGAGCCAACCTGCCGCAGTAAAACTACGGTGGCTGGTCGGCAAGTAGTTAACCCTACCCAACTTAATAAAATAATATGTGTTGACTATACATACACTTTCATATATAAGAAATGTAATTTTTTAAAAATATTTTCTATACAGGTTGATCGATCCTCAATGTATTTTCTAATTAGAGCTGCATATTTTGTCTTTGACATAACCTGTTTTTAACAGCAAGTCTGATCTCTTGGTTCCGAAAACTGTATATTATAGGGTTCAATATAGGAGTCACCACTGAATAGAGGATTGAAACTGCACGGTCAAAGTACAAAGAGTAGCTCTTGGTAAGTCGTACATACATAAACAAAATACAGGTAAAGAATATTAACACTACAGTCAGATGAGACACGCAGGTGGAGAAAGCCTTCATTCGCCCAGCAGATGTCTTCACTTTCATGACGTCAATGATGATCCTAACATAGGAGGTCATGACCAAAGAAAAGGTGACAATTATGACAAAACAATTTGTTACAAAATCAGCAAGAATGTTGATGGAGGTATCACCGCAAGCCAAACTAATCAATGGTGGGATGTCACAAAAGATATGTTCTATTTCGCTGTAACAAAAAGGCAATCTAGAAATCATAATAACCTCAGTGAGGGGACAAAGAAAGCCAAGAGTGAAACAGGAACCTACTAACTTAATGATCATTGTGGAGGTCATTATGGAAGAATAGTGAAGCGGGTGGCAAATGGCCAAATACCGATCGTAGGCCATGGCGGTGAGAAGATAGCTCTCACAAGATCCAAGAGCATGGAAGAAATATGTCTGGAAGAGGCAGCTTCTAACTGATATATTCTTGTTTTCAACCAGGAGATTGGCCAACATTTTCGGAATGGTGACTGCCGTATAAAAGATCTCTAGGAAGGATAGAGCACTAATAAATATATACATTGGAGAATGGAGATGTGAGTCCACCTTCACTAGGATGAATATAGTCACATTGCCGGCTATAGTAAGAATGTAAACAGTAAGAAGGCACACAAACAGAAGGGTACTGTAAGGGTACAAAGTTGGGAATCCGATGATGAAGAACTCAGACACCGTGATGTTACTAACATAAAACATCTGGTCCTGCCGTGGGAAAAAAATTAATAAAAGAAAATAAAGATTTGCAGTGGATGGTTGTTTTGTCTTGGCCCTTACAATGAAATTATTATGTTGGTTAGTATCACACACATTTAAAGCTTTAATTATGGTGTATCACAACTTAGGAGAGGTTCTGAACCACTGGTTTAAAAGCAAAAACAAGCAATAGTTAACTATATGGAAGGGGTAAATTTACACAGTTAGGCCTCATACACTCGAAAACGTCGGGCGTTTTTCGGCGTTATGCATCGGCGTTAGTGAGCGTACGTGAGCGTCGGCGTTTTTCAAAAAAAAAATCATCCCTCTGCTATTTTTCAACCTAAAAAGTCGGCGTCAAAAAACGCCGGAAAGCGCCGGTATTAGTTGGCGTTTGTTGGCGTTTTGCAGCGTCGACGTCAAAAAATGCCAAAACTTTACAGCCTCAGAACGCGATGGCCGTGGGTTCTACTTTCAGCTCACTAACGCCAACGCCATCTACAGCTCAAAAACGCCAACGTTTTTATGGGGCCATTGACTAACATGGAGAGCTGCAAAAAACGCCAGGAAACGCCGGCGTCAAAAAACATCCGTGTGTATGAGGCCTTAAAAAAAATGTGCATTGAATTACAAATGATAGAGGGGTGAGGGATGAAAGGACACCTACTTGCAGGGGGGATCAGGTGAAACGTTACAACCTTACATCTGTTCTCTCTTCTACTACTAGGGGCAGAATAAGCAAAAAATAGTGTTCTCATTTCCTCAAAATTAAAGCAAAGATCTGAAGATTTCTGCAACACTTCATCATTTTGGTGAAGAGAATCGGGAAGGCGATGAATTAGTACACAAAAAAAAAATTGATTGCTTAATCCCACAAGCACTCTCTTTGACTATAAGGTTGTATTGAAGATGTTAGGGGCAATTCCATAAAAGGTTCAAGGCATTTCTGACTGTGTTTTTTGGTGGTTGTAAGGGCACAATGGGTTATAAATGACTAATCAGGGTTACAGGCTGGTTGGACACCAGAACATCTCTGCCATTACTCTGATTGTCTGGGTTCGTTTAAACCAGTCTTGTTTCATGGATATATCATTTTTTAAGGCAATAACCTTATATTAGGAAACAAAAATGAATCCCTTCTTAAATAAAGCTCCCTGTTTGCCTCTCAATTGCACTGTGGGCTTATTTTTATTCAAGGTTTAATTGTCTTCAAACACATTGGGATTTTATTCCCAGTCTAATGGCATCATTGCTAACTTAATGATGTACTGTTGTAAGTAGGCAATTATATAATTACCTTTTTTTATGTTAACAAATAACAACTGACGATTTTCACACTTGGTACTTACAAATACAATAAATACAAATACGAATATATCATATAAATTTCTACCAAGTGTGTGATGCTCCAAGTCCCTTACCTGCTTTGCTGAGAAATAGAGTAAGCTGTGTTTATATGGCCCAGTAGCCCAAGCTTAAAAGTCCAAACATCATTTGTTGTGCTCTAAGCTAAAAATACAATTTGAAAGTATTTCTTTTTAATCTGGCAAATATGAATATTACATAATTATATGTCTACCAAGTGGGTGGTGAGAACAGGTTAATTTCTTCATGTTTACCAAACTATCCTTAACTGCTTTGCTGATAAAAAAAAATCTGCCTACAGAGCTCAGTAGCTCAAGCTTGAAAGACCAAGCAGCATCTTCTGTGCTATATCTACAAAACCCATATTACTCTGCGAAGCCTGTGTTATGTGTACATATAATGAAAAATGTTATTCATAAAATAAAATGTAGAAAAGGACATAAAATAATTGTTTAAATGGTAAGAAACATAAAATTGGCCCAAAGCTAATATTCAATTTTCCATTAATGTTGTTCATCCCATTTTTTAGCACTTGGTCCTAGGAAAGTCACTCTTCTGGTAAAAGCTCACCAAGTGCTAAGTCAATGTTGCCAGATGGATGTATGGGTATGGTCACTGAAGCTGGCCCAGGCTGCTGTTGAAGATACACTTGGGTTAGTGGTTGAGCAAACAGACAAAGAGTAAACAGCGCTCGGAACCTACAGTAGAAATGGGGCCAGTGATAGAAATGATGTCAGTGATGGGCAGTCACAATTTCATATAGGATCCATGATTGTTGTGATTATAGGCATAGGAGGACTGCCGTGTAAAAGAAGAATTCCTTTATTCCAAATATGAAAAACAGTCAACAATTCATAAAAGCGTTCATTAGTGTGCAAGCAACAACAATTACCAGACTCTCAGGCTGTTTTGGAAGATCACAACCACTCCTCGGTGAGAAACACAGGTGTGGGGATGGAAGGAGGTGGACATTCAGCCAAATGTCAAAGCCCAAAACTGGATGTCGATCGCTGTATTTAAGGAGGCCTGCCCCCTGCCAACCCAGCCTGTGGATTGGTCAGGGCTCCTTGTCATACATCAGGAAGTGACACCTCCTCATCCATCCCCCTTCTAGAGCTTTTTCAGCTCAAGGGGAGGAATCTCCAAGGGGTGTACCTTCCCTCCATCTCCAGCCCCACCCCTGAGCCACTCCCTGCCCAGATCAAAACATTCAGGCCTGCACTTACAGTCAGGCCTGACTAGATTCTTCCTCTCCTACCAAAAATCTACAAAGTAAAAGCACCTACACTATGGGGCGTTACACTAGACTACACAAGACTTTTTGTAAATATTGTAGAGTGATGCATAACTGATGTATGACTTGCCATTTCCAATTACCTGTGTAATGTGTAATTTTTAGAGTCAATAAAATTTTAAAAAAAAT
Organism: Glandirana rugosa; assembly: GCA_018402905.1. Classification (NCBI taxonomy): domain Eukaryota; kingdom Metazoa; phylum Chordata; class Amphibia; order Anura; family Ranidae; genus Glandirana; species Glandirana rugosa. The sequence goes on along the minus strand of BLSH010162044.1, from coordinate 306,490 downwards.
CCAGACAAGTGTCTTCTTCTAAACCTAACATATTTTTTATAACAAATGTGGTTTATTATTTATTTGAATTCACTTTTTTATTTGTCTTATAATTTAATTTTAACCTTAAGGGGCTCCCAAACTTTAAGTGCCCCGGGCCCCTCAAGGTCTAAATCCAGCACCGAAAACCAGGCGATCTTGCCAGTCCCCCTGGTTTCCTATTTTGTACCAATTCTTGTGACAAACAATCATTTACACTCAGGTGCCCCTAACACAGGGACAGGGAGCTCCTAATTGGATCTCTTTGGACTCTACCCCATTGTAGTTTATACCTGCGATGGGTTGAGGGTGCTGTGTGGGCCCCCTCGCCCCTGGAGGCCACCTGGCTCTGTAGAGCGGCAGGGATGTTACTACGCATACGCTCGACAGGGGCACCTGTGCCAGACGTGATGTCTCCGGTGGGATTGCACATATAGTGTGGTGGCGGGCAGGCGCCGTCTAGTCATCTGTTCAGACGGCTTCCTGGTAACACTGGACGGTGATGGGACCAGTAGATGGTGAGCCTACATTTACTTAGCCGTGGGGATATCTTTGAATCAGCTGTGGCTATACCCAGTGGTGACAGGTGGAGACAGTGGATATTGTTGGATTCATGGGTAGGGTGCTCTAGTCCTGTGTGTGGGAGGCATCTGTATAGGGGGAGGGGGAGGATGAGGTAATGTGCACATGGCTATGTGACGGGTACTCTGTGTGGGGGGGATGAGTGGGGAGGGAGGAAGGACAATTTATATATTCTGTAGGATGATCTGCTTGCTTGCTTTCTATGTACAAGCCCCAATGGTGGTGGCCTGTTGGGATGGATGGGATCTGTGGATATGGTTGAGTATGCACTGGCGGGGATCTGGGCTGACCTGGCTGATTATGCGTGTATGTGTGGGGGAGAGGGATAGGATGGGTGGGATCCTGTGGTGAGGTGCAGGTGGCAGATCCCTTCTGGGGGTGGCTGTGTGGTGGATGTTTATGTATATGTGGGGGTGCATTCCCACGGACATGAGCACACTGTCTTTCCCATCCTCTATTAATCCTGTTTTAGGGGGATGTCTAGTATGCCCTATATTGGAATAGGGAATAATACCTGCGGTAAAGTCTGGGGGATTTTAGCTCCACAGGACCCAGTGCAAAGCCGGTAAACTTGAAACAAAGAGGCTTTTATTTTTAACAGGAAATCAAAGTAAGGCTTCCAGCATCCCACAGAAACGAAAATACAAAAGAAAGTCTGCTTATCTTCAGCACAAGGTAAACATAAAAGTAAAAAGACACATACAGTTCGGGGATGGGTCTTCGCCCCCAGGATTTAGCACAATCCTTGTTGGCTCTTTTTGCAGCCTTCAGCACACCCGCAGCTCTCCCAAAACAGGTGTCTCCACACAGCTCCTCCTCACCACCTAACATTACTTCCTGTCCTTAAGAGCTGCTTCCTGAAGGTCCTTAACTCTGTGTGTGCTGGAGTCCCTGTAGTCAGGAGGGGAGACCCCTTCCCATCCGAAAATCACTTCAGGGCCTCTGAAATTCTGGGTCCCAAATTGCTCTCTACTAACACAGAGAGGACTGCGAGTCAGTCCTTTCCTTAACATGGCTATCCCGGGCATTCCTCACCCATCTCGGGTGACCCCCTGAATATGTCCACACTTCCCTTAAAGGGACCATGAACCAAATATTGGTGCTATATAGCACCCGTCCAGGACCCAACCTTGGCGTCCTGTACACTGCTTATAGTCATATATAAAAGGAGGTTTAGTTAGCTGTTAGCTTAACACCTTGTGATTGCTGTCATATATACAGTATATCACAAAAGTGAGTACACCCCTCACATTTTTATAAATATTTTATTATATCTTTTCATGTAACAACACTGAATAAATAACACTTTGCAACAATTTAAAGTAGTGAGTGTACAGCTTGTATAACAGTGTAAATTTGCTGTCCCTTCAAAATAACTCAACCCACAGCCATTAATATCTAAACCGCTGGCAACAAAAGCGAGTACACTCCTAAGTGAAAATGTCCAAATTAGGCCCAAAGTGTCAATATTTTGTGTGGCTCCATTATTTTCCAGCACTGCCTTAACCCTCTTGGGCATGGAGTTCACCAGAGCTTCACAGGTGGCCACTGGAGCTCTTCCACTCCTCCATGACGACATCACGGAGCTGGTGGATGTTAAAGACCTTGCGCTCCTCCACCCTCTGTTTGAGGATGTCTCACAGATGCTCAATAGGGTTTAGGTCTGGAGACATGCTTCTCTAGTCTATCACCTTTACCCTCAGCTTCTTTAGCAAGGCAGTTGTCGTCTTGCAGGTGTGTTTGGGTTCGTCATCATGTTTGAATTCTACCCTGCGGCCCAGTCTCCAAATTGAGGGGATCATGCTCTGCTTCAGTATGTCACAGTACATTAGTACACTCCCCAGTGGCGGCAGCACTCATGCAGCCACAGACCATGACACTCCCCCCACCATGCTTGACTGTAGGCAAGACAAACTTGTCGTTGTACTCCTCACCTGGTTGCCTCCACACACGCTTCACACCATCTGAACCAAATACGTTTATCTTGGTCTCATCAGACCACAGGACATGGTTCCAGTAATCCATGACCTTAGTCTGCTTCTCTTCAGCAAACTGTGGGCTTTCTTGTGCATTATCTTTAGAAAAGGCTTCCTTATGGGAAGACAGCCATGCAGACCAATTTGATGCAGTGTGTGGTGTATGGTCTGAGCACTGACAGGCTGACCCCCCACTCCTTCAACCTTTGCAGCAATGCTGGCAGCACTCATATGTCTATTTCCCAAGGACAACCTCTGGATATAATGCTGACCACATGCGCTCAACTTCTTTGGTCAACCATGGCAAGGCCTGTTCTGAGTGGAACCTGTCCTGTCAAACCGCTGTATGGTCTTGGCCACCGTGCTGCAGCTCAGTTTCAGGGTCTTGGCAATCTTCATATAGCCTAGGCCATCTTTATGTAGAGTAACAATTATTTTCTCAGATCATTCACATCATTAATTCAGATCCTCAGAGAGTTCTTTGCCATGGGGTGCCACATTTAACTTCCACTGACCAGTATGACAGAGTGAGAGTGATAACAGCAAATGTAACACACCTGCTCCCAATTCACACATGAGACCTTGTAACACTAGGGGAGGGAAAATGACTAATTGGGCCAAATTTGAACATTTTCACTTAGGAGTGTACTCACTTTTGTTGCCAGCTGTTTAGATATTAATGGCTGTGTGTTGAGTTATTTTGAGGGGACACCAAATTTACACTGTTATACAAGCTGTACACTCACTACTTTACATTGTAGCAAAGTGTCATTTCTTCAGCGTTGTCACATGGAAAGATAGAATAAAATATTTACAAAAATGTGAGGGGTGTACTCACTTTTGTGAGATGCTGTATATTGGAGCTGTGGAGACAGGTTCTTTTTATGTTAATATTCTAGATAATACCATTGCTACCCGCCTGAATCAATCTAATGTGTGATCCAGTGTCTATTAAACTAAATCCTAGGTTCTGGCACCATGGAACATAGGGCTGGGGTCTGATTCGGTCACTTTCTATGCTGGAAATTGTGAACAACCAGAATGTGATGAAATTGGTAAGCACAATATTTATGAAATATTTTGTGATTGTAATCATTTTGTCTGTTACTGTAAAATAAGATTATATGTGGATGGTTGTGATTGTAATTATATCCCTTTAAAGTCAATCTGTAGTCTAGATGCATATTGATTTTCCTTGAAGAAGTGGAGATTCCCGCGAAACACGCTGGACTACTTTGTGCTCAAGAGTTTCTCCATATGCTGAAAACAAGTATCACCGGCTAGATGCCATATGTTACTCACACTTCTATATGATTTTATGATGTTTTTATTTATATTTGTACAATAAAATGTTACATTTTTAAATCAACTTTGGTTTGCTCACCTCAGCGACAACCTCATTTGTTTAAAAAGCCTATCCTTCATATGGGAGGTAATATTTCCTCCCATTTCTTTCTTTTCCTCTGGTTTCCTATTTCCAACTGACCACTCCTAGGCATAAAAGCACATCCATCCCAGTGAAGAAACTTATGTAAGAGAAAAAAGGAAGGCGCACGCACCTAGTGCATTACCAAATATAGTTTTATTAAAATTGATAGCAAGAGAGGGTACTCACAAAAGGTCCGGAGTTGAGAAGTAGTGGGTGCACAACCTGTGCAAACAGAGTGTAATCTGACGCGTTTCGGGGGCGCACCCCCTTCCTCAGAGCTCTGAGGAAGGGAGTGCGCCCCCGAAACGCGTCAGCTTACACTCTGTTTGCACAGGTTGTGCACCCACTACTTCTCAACTCCGGACCTTTTGTGAGTACCCTCTCTTGCTATCAATTTTAATAAAATTATTTTTGGTAATGCACTAGGTGCGTGCGCCTTCCTTTTTTTCTCTTGTTTTTTAGTCACTTTTGGATTTCCCCGTCCAAGGAGGGCTGCACACATCGATACATTTACCTTTGCCCAGTTGGTCGTTTTCTACAAGAGGACTTATCAGCGCGGGATTTTCTTACTTCTGTTTTGTATGAAGAAACTTATGTATCTGTGCTGAGAGCACAACCTGCTTGTCCTCCAACAGCCAAGACTTCTGTTGACACGCCCCCCCCGCGCCGTACAGCTTTTCAATGGAACGATCGGTGTACTGCCCCCCCGCGCCGTACAGCTTTTCAATGGAACGATCGGTGTACCGCCCTCCCCCTGCCTACTGCTGACATGCCCCCATGCAGTCTCCCCCCCCCCACACCACCACCACCCTAATGCAGCTGAGAACATAAGTTATGGGATCACAAGGTGAGGGTTCAACTTCACATATGCTTTAACCTCTTCGTATCCACGCCATAGCTGATTGACGGCTACAGCATGGAACTAAATTGCCTGGAGGCCGTCAATAGACGTCCTCCCCTTTGGTTCGTGTCAGGCGCTCTCTCGCCGCCGCCGCATGAGCATGCCCGGGAGTCGGGTGGACTCGATGTCCGCCGGAGACCCGCGATCTGGTCACAGAGAGCCAGAGCGGGGAACCACCGATGTAAACACGGTGGTTTCCTGTTCTGTGAGGGGGGGCAAGACAGATCTACTGATTCCTGTGATCTGGATCAGTTAGATCTGTTATGCCCCTGTTAGCCCCCCCCCCGCCCCCCCACAGTTAGAATGCATACAAGGAACACATTTAACCCCTTCACTGCCCCTTAGTGTTAACCCCTTCCCTGCCAATGACATTTATACAGTAATCAGTGGCTATTTTTAGATCTGATCGCTGTATAAATGTCATTGGTCCCAAAAAAGTGTCAAAAAACGTCCGACATAGCCGCCGCAATATCGCAGTCCCAATAAAAATCACAGATCGCCACCATTACCAGTAAAAAAATTTAAAAAATAAAAACGCCATAAACCAATGTCCATTGTTTGTAGTCGCTATAACTTTTGCGCAACCCAATCAATATACGCTGATTGCGATTTTTTTTTACCAAAAATATGTAGAAGAATATATATTGGCCTAAACTGATGAATACATTTGTTTTTTTATTTTTTATTTTTGGACATTTATTATAGCAAAAGGTAAAAAATATTGTTCTTTTTTCAAAATCGTCGCTCTTTATTCATTAATAGCGCAAGAAATAAAAACCGCAGAGGTGATCAAATACCACCAAAAGAAAGCTCTATTTGTGGGAAAAAAGGAACGCCAATTTTGTTTGGGTACAACATTGCACGGCCGCGCAATTGTCATTCAAATAGTGACAGCTCTGAAAACTGAAAATTGGTCCGGGCAGAAGGGGGGTTTAAGTGCCCAGTAAGGAAGTGGTTAAATTGCCCCTGTCCATTAATATTGTGAGTATAAAATAGAACGCATAATTAAGGTATTCTCTGCATGGTCTATGACCTCACTGATCATACCTTATTATGTTCTCCAGTAGGGTCCATCAAGCAGTGCGATCAGTTCCCTGCAGCCTCCTCCAAAAGTTGCTTATAGCTGTGCCCACTCACCTTCAACACATACAATGCAGAGTTAATAGGTGAGCTGGAGCCCTCCTCTTACTCACTGTCCAGGGACAACAGTGTAGGCAAGTGCCTACTAAGGGAATGTTGTTGCAAAGGAAAAGGTTAAGGGTTAATCTTTGGGTTACCAGTTTCCTGGGCTTTTTGGGTCTTGCCTTCCTCCTTGGTTGATTGATATAAAGGAGGAAGGCAGGACTCAGAGAGGGAGCTTTTGAGCAAGACCACATGGGAGCAGAAAGGTCTGGAAAGCCTTTATCTACCACCCTAAGGGTCCTTTCACACGGTCGGGCCACTCAGCGGACTCCACTTTGCTCAGTGGGGGATCGCTCCACTGATTTCTACTGAGCAAGTAGATGACAGGTCTGTCTCAACTTACTGTGCTGAGAGGGACCTGTGAGAGCCCCACTCTCCTCTATGGGGAGATCGGATAAAAAGGGAACACCTGTCCGTTTTCATCCGATCCGCCAGACGGATGGAAAATAGGGTCACCATCTGTCTGGATTTGGCGGACAGGATCGGATCGGATAGCAGCGGGTGCAATTTTTTCCAGGGGAGGCACGCCTGAGAGGACTGGGAGAGTGCAGTCGGAGATGGGTGCAGAACCAGGAAAGGTGACTGTGGTGTTGTGGGCAGTGGAGTCAGGCAGCTGTAGCCAGGAGAGCTGGCAGGGCCTAAGGAGGGCTGACTGGGATCAGTCGCCACATGTGGGACAGCTAGCACTTTTTCTACACTATAGGGGCCCGCGGTCCCTGCCTGCAAAGGGCAATCCACTGAGGCCTGGTTGAGTTGGTGTCAGGCCTAACCAATTATGCACTAGCTGATCCTGAGCTCAAGCAAGAGAAGTGCTGGAGGAGCTGAGGAGTAGTGGTCTGCAGCAAGAGTAGTGCTGGAGGAGTTGAGGAGAACAGTCTGAAGCAAGAGTAGTACTGAAGTGAAGACTGAAATGTATATATCGGAGTGTATATAGTGGTCCCAAGCAATGTTCTACAAATTCTACGGGACATCCCATATTCCCCTTATCCCATCCAAGTGCAAGCCCCTCAATAAAACAAAAAGAAAACAAAGTTCATGGACTGTTCTGTGTCTCTGAGTGTCTGAGAGATGGATGCCGGGCTGGGCAGGTTGACAGGTGAACCACTACATTCAGCAGCCCCTGCGGGGGTACCGCTATGCCCACAACAGTAAAATCAGTCTGTATATGCAGTAAAGCATGCTTGTTACAGTATACGCACTGTGGAACTCACAGTGGAACCTAAGGGTTTAATCCTCCCCTTCTTCCACAGTCCCCAATCCATCTCCTGATAGTACTTGTCTTGGGGGCACTCTGCACATTCTCAGTTTGGTGTGTATTGCTAGCGAGGGAATTTTTTTTTTTTTTTTGTGGCAGGGTACATGTGATTGGCACAGGGCCAGTCAGCACTGCCAGACAGAGGGTCAGGGATCATGTAGCCCCATAGGACAGTCAAAGGATAATGTAAACACCTTCTACACGCTTTAACCAGTGCTTGGCCGGACAGTGATAGAAGTCACAAGACTGCTATATACTGCTGATGAGAAAAGGTATTTAGCAGTTTATATTTACTAAAATAATTGCATTTCCATGCTCTGTGTACTGTGGGAGACCAGATATAATGACTGCAGGGTCCTGGGTTTAGTAACTCTAAGTGCACACATGAGGTCCATACTAGGTGCATGGCAGGACGCCATTCTGTCAGTGGGAGTGAGGTGGCAGAATTATGTTGGATTGGTGGAGAGGGCATGGGCTCAGCAATGTCCCTCCTAAATGCAACATTCATCAAAGGTGTGTAGTGACACGGGAGGAGCTCTGCATGCTACACAACTGCAGACAGTGTTATGGCTCATCCGGGGTACCGCCATAATGTTGATTTCACATGAACACGAGCACGTACAGGAGAGGAGAAGTACCCCTGTACATGTGCAGGGGAGTGGCTGTGCAAACAACCTTATCAAAAAATAGAATTGGAAGGATTTTAAAATATAAGGATCAAATGCTCGTTTTATCTAGGGCTAGAGGAACAGGTAGGATTACTTACTGTAACCCCCACTCTAGTTGGTTCTAGAGCTGCCTTCTTCACCCCTGTGTGCGGTCCTATGGCTATTAACCCTGCATTGCATGTCATGGGGGTTAGCGTGCAATCGTGGCTGTGAGAGGCTTTGAGAGGAGGCTGCAGGAAACTGATCACACTGTTGGAGGGACTTGACTGGAGCAGGGAATAAGGTAAATATTTCTCCATATCCACTAGACATAATGAGCATTTAATAAGCATAGATTTTTTTCTAATTCGTGGAATTAGGCTAAAAGCCTAGCTCCATCTTCCTAACATATTTAATTGATTGAATGTTGTAAGGGTAATCGATTGAGTAATAAACTAATAAGATAGGTAAGCAATAATATTATTATATTAATATAAATATATATGATATTAATGATATTGTTTAATTAAGCCTATATAAGTATATAGTGTGGATGTGCATTGTGCAGTGCAGGACAGCCATTAGAAATTGTGGGGTTCCTTACACAGCTTCAGGCCTGGGCCCCCCTGGACCTGACCACCAACATTCCCCAGGGCCTGCCCACTGGCTGTCCCACCGAATCTGCCCACTAGCCATCCCAGTACTTCAGTGCCTCAGCCCCCCTCACATCTGTATGCTCTCAGCCCCTCCCCACACCTGAATGCTTGCGGGCCACCCCTCACACCTGAATCTCGTGGCCCCCCTCACACCTGTACGCTCGCAGCACCCCCTCACACCTGAATCTCGTGGCCCCCCTCACACCTGTACGCTCGCAGCACCCCCTCACACCTGAATCTCGTGGCCCCCCTCACACCTGTACGCTCGCAGCACCCCCTCA
>BLSH010162044.1:273549-297553 GCA_018402905.1 Glandirana rugosa | reverse complement strand
GGTTTTACGACCAGGAGTTCTGTTCAGTGTACTTTGTGGGAGTACCAACTGACTCCTATTTTAGTCCTTATCCGACCTTTTTGACTTGTGGTTATTCAGTGGCCCGAGTCTACCGAACGTGGGCTCCCAGGAATCCCTTGAATCGGTTCAATAACGGTCTGGGAACATGGATTAGAAATTCTCGTCAGAAGACTGACCATACTATGGTCGACTAACCTTCTTTCGGTTACACCACGGTTATATATTTTTTCCTGGTTCTGTAGAGGGGCCGTTAATATCTGGTCAATCGAATTGTAGTTATTAAACGTTCGAGAACCTCCCTTATTATTCCATAATATAGGTTCTGATAACATTGCTCTTACCGTAGTAATCGTGTCTACAGGCCTTCCCTTATCTAGATGGTCGCTCACCTCCTCATAGAAAGTTAATAGATTGGTTTGGCAAGAACGATTTTTCCTGAAACCATGTTGATTACTGCTAATGATGCCATTCTCGTTACAATAGTCTTGGATATAATACCTTATTATTCCCTCCAAGAGCTTGCAAATTATTGATGTTAAGCTAACTGGTCTATAATTGCCGGGGAGATGTCTTGGTCCTTTTTTATATATTGGCACCACATTGGCTTTCTTCCAATCAGCTGGTATCATACCAGTCAGAAGACTGCTCTTAAAGATTAGGTACAAGGGTCTGGCAATAACTTGGCTAAGTTCCCTAAGGACCCTCGGGTGCAAGCCATCTGAGCCCGGTGACTTATTGGTGTTCAGTTTTTCCAGCCTATTCCTGATTTTATCCTCAGTCAACCATGAGGGTGTTTCATGTGACTTGTCTTGAGGACCAGCATTTTGGTTTTGTATAATTAAGCCCCCCATTTCCTTTGTGAATACAGAGGAGAAAAATGAGTTTAACACCTTTGCCATTTCTCCATCCTCTGTAACCAGGTTACCCACGTCATTTATAAAAGTAAAGCAGCATATATGAGATTTCTGAGCGCCGATCGGTGCTCATGTGACCAGTTGACTGTTTCCTCATCTCCTCCTCCCCTCCTGACTGACGTCAGTGGGGGAACTGGGCGCCGTCTGCTTCATCTGTCAGATGGGGAGAGGAGAGAGATGGCCATTCATATGAGCGCCCATTTTTGCTCAGAAATAAGGCATTCACTGCTTTGTTTTTATAAATCACACACACAGGGGCACTTGTCATTAGAATACAGCGCTGATACTATTAACAGCCACTTTAAAGGATAACCACATTAGCAACAAGCTTTCTATACTAATCAAATATCATTTTCCGTTTAACCACTTCCACACCGCGCACAGTATATTTACTGCGGCAGTGCGGACGTGTACCACGAATCGGTGTAAATAAATGGCGATTTGCGGAGTGGCCACTAGGGGACGCGAGTGCCCGCCATATTCTGGAGGAGTGTGCCCGCGGCTCGGGCGGACCCGATGTCCGCCAGTGAGCCATGATGAGCTGCCAAATAACTCTTACAGTGGGGACATAAGAGATCTACTGATCCCTGTCACTGGGATCAGTTAGATCTCTTATGCCCCTGACAGCCCAGCCCCCTCACAGTTATAAAACGCCTAGGGAACACAGTTAACCCCTAGATCTCCCCCTGCAGGTTAACCCCTTCACTGCCAATGGCATTTACACAGTAATCAGTGCATTTTTATAGCACTGATCGCTGTATAAATGCCAATGGTCCCAAAAAAAGTGTCAAAATGGTCCGACATGTCCGCCGCAATATTGCAGTACTGCTAAAAATCGCAGATCGCCGCCATTACTAGTAAAAAATAAAAATAAAAACCCCAGAAATAAATTCTCATCATCCGTAAACGCGGCAACTTTAGCGCAAACCAATCAATAAATGCCAATTGCGATTTTTTTTTTTTACCAAAAATATGAGGAAGAATATGAATCAGCCAAAACCGAAGAAAAAAATGTTTTTTTTTATATTTTTTTTAAAGATAAGCCAGCAAATGATTTTGACCCGGGCGTATCTTTCATGACTGTTTTTTTCAGAGAGTATAAACAATTTGAAAAAAATATTCAAACACATTGGCCATTATTACTGAGAGATAAAATACTTCATAACATTTTACCAAAGAAACCCCATTTCATATACAAAAAACCTCCTTCACTACGTCTGAAATTAGCACACAATGTCATTGATCCTCCTGTTAAAACATGCACCTTCCTCGATCAGGTGGGGTATTTTAGTTGTAGTAGATGCATTATGTGTAAGGTCTCCTTGTCTAGACAACGGAAGACCACACATTTTACATCTGCAACAACGGACAGGTCATATCAAATCAAGAAGTTTATCACATGCGACACGACTCATGTCACCTACTTGCTTTCCTGTCCGTGTGGCCTACAGTATATTGGCCGTACCACACGTAAACTTAGGGATCGGTTGAGGGAGCATGTTTATAACATCAAAAAAGGTTTTAAATACCATAGTCTCTCCAATCACTTCAGACTTTGTCATGATAGAGATCCTAGATATCTGACTTTTTGTGGTATCGACAGGATTGAAAATCATTGGAGGGGGACCAACCTCACCAGGGCCATATCACGCAATGAAACCCAGTGGATCCACAGAATGGCCACTCTGGACCCGCTGGGGTTAAATATTGATTTAGATATCAATTGTTTTTTGGCCAACTGGTGAGGTTGATAAATGGGCTACCTCTTACTTTTTTCTCCTTTTCAATTTTATTTGTTTTTCACATTTCTCCCTCCCGTTCTATTTTATATTTATTTTTTATTACCTATGTTGAATGGGACCACCCCCCCCTCTCTTCAGGAAAAATTTCCTTTGGGCAAATTCTAGTATTATATCTTTTATGATAGATCCCTCACAAAACAAATGTGTGGGGGGGTCATCTGGCATTTATTATTTTATGTATATATTTTTATTGCCATTTTTATTTCTATTTCTATTTTTATTTTCATATGTACATTTATTTTATTATTATATGAACATGTGTTATCAGGTAATATTGTCTGGTGTTATTGTTGTTCGGCATTGGTGTGGCCTTACATGGTGTCGAACGACATTGACCAAATTAGGATATTTTTGATTTCTTTCATACTTGTTATTTCATTTCAATATGCTTTTATGTTTACTCTTTTGTTTCTGTTTACTTTGATGGAGCTCTCTATGAAGTGGCTACGCATGATGAGATTATATGGTGTTGATTGCACCCATATATCACTCATTCAACATGCTTTTGCCATTTATTGTTATGTGTTCTCTGGCTGGTGTGGGCTGCACCTCCTGTCTCCGCCACTGGGTGGCAAATTACTGTTAGTGACGATGGCTGCGATGGGTGGAATTTGTGTTTTTCCTCTCCGTGAGGGTTGCCATCAGCCTGCACGGCTGTGTGGGTGGAGCTTCCAGGGATAAAATGGTCACGACGGCCGGAGACCAACGTCCGTGATGACGCTCTAATCTTGGGAGCGAAACGCGTTGACGTCATTTCCGGCCTGTTGCAGCTATCCACGTCACGTCCGCCGGCGGGGGGAGACGAGCGGATATTTGTCTACCAGTCACCACGCCGTGTAGTTTGTTTTTATATGCGATTTGTCCATGGATTGTCTTGTAAGTAGAATACTATTTGCGCAATAAACTTATATTTTTTTACGGTCTACACTATGAGTGTCCCCTTCTTCTTTTGAGCTACCAAGGATTGATGGTTTTTGGGATTATCACTCTACCTACCTGCTCCAGTGCTCGGCCAGAAACCACCCATATTAACCCTCCGCTCTGCTGACCTGCTGACTGCAAAGCAGTAGATCCACGTCCTGCGGTGAGTGGGGATACAAGAGCAGTCCTGGCACCTGGCACTTTTCTGCACTGTTTGCACAAAGTTTATGAAGCACTGAAGAGCACTGCTGTCACCTTATCACCTATGTCACTTAATGGTCAAATGTCTATGTATTATTAAACATTTGTGGGCATTTATGGACATTGTTTTGCACCTTATTGATTTATATGGGGTGGCGCTGGATTTGTGGTTATATATGTTCTAACAGGTTCGCCTGAGTTCACAGCAGCCCCCTGGTGGTATATCAACAGATTTACCATTCACAATATATTTTGTTTGGATGTGTGGGTATTTATATTTATTTTATTTTCACTATTATATCATAATATCTACCTTATTTATTCCATGACGCAATTAGGTTTTATTTATTTATTTATTTTTTTTATTTTTATTTTAGCAAAAAGTAAGAAATATTGTTTTATTTGCAAAATTGTCGCTCTTTTTTTGTTTATAGCGGTGATTAGAAATGACGCAGAGGTGATCAAATACCACCAAAAGAAAGCTCTATTTGTAGGGAAAAAAGGACGCAATTTTGTTTGGGTACAACGCCGCATGACCGCACAATTGTCAGTTAAAGCGGCGCAGTGCCGTATTGCAAAAAGTGCTCTGGTACTAACGTAGGAAATCCTTCCGGGGCTGAAGTGGTTAAAGTGCAGATTAGCACAACCAATCAAAATACACGTTTAAAGCTGAACTGTAGGCAAACAGCAACATATGCACAGATGAAATGTATAAATATTTTAACAGGGCATCCCATAGAGAGTCAGGAAAAGTCCTGTTCGGGGTTTATACATCTCCCAAGCTCCTCTCCTATACATTCAGTGATCTCTGATCCATGATGCAGTTCGAATCTTGGTCCTCTCCCCCAGGCCAAGTTAAACTCACCTGTGACAGACAGTCAGTGCTCTCAGCCTGGGAAATCAGACTGTCTGTGAGAGTAAGGTTGATGAAAACGTACAAGGTGTATATGTGTAAGCTGACAGGCTGTAGGCTTGCTCAGCCTGGTAGTGAGGACCTCTATCTGTTGAATAATTAGTGCCGAGACACGGCTAGGTTTTTGTTTCGATCATTTTTGTTCCTGTTTGTTTTCTGCAGACACTGTACAGCACCTGTAAATATCACCAATAAACACCGCATTGTTTTGTCACTACCTCACTGGATTTGATATCTGTGTCTAAGAGACTGCTTATCCCAGGGAGCTTTGTACCTGCTACCTGTTCCCCAGCTTACATATGGTGGAGGCCTGAGGGCAGCTGTAGTAAGTTACTACTTAAAAGGCCGATACCTAGAGTGACTAAACATGGAGGAAATCCTCAAACAGTTGGTGTTATCTAACACTGCACAACAGCAAGCCAACGCCATCGCACAGGTGCAAACAAAGGCTCTCTGCCAACAGATTGGTGCTGTACAGGAACAGACACAGAGGTTGCTTGAACAGCTAGGCACTGCTGGAAAAGCAGATAGGAAAACCCAGACTGAGGGTGTGGAAAAGCTGGTGCAGTGGTCACCTGCTAAAATTGAAGGTGTTGGAGACAAGCCCTTAGCCATCCATGTGGGTCGCTTCCTCTCCAAAATGACTACAGATGATGACCCAGAGGCCTTTCTGCTGACGTTTGAAAGGACCGCTGAGAGAGAAGGTTGGCCTAAAACCCAGTGGGCCAAACTATGCGCCCCCTTACTTACTAGAGAATTGCAGAAGGACTACTATGATCTGGAGGCAGCAGAAGCAAGAGAGCAACGGCGGCTGGTCCATAAGGGGCGCTTGGGGCGTCGCCTTCCTGCCGCTGACAAGAAAAAAAAAGTCAGCCCGGCCCCCTACAGGAGGCACCAGTATATTGATTTTTTTTTTCGGCTCCTTGCTGTCTGCTGACAGCAAGTAGTGAGCCGATTAGTCAGTCATTAAAGACTATGTGTGTGCGCTGAACAGGCTGAACAGGTGCACACACATAGTCTGATTGGCTGCCTGAGCCAGTGACTGACTGGCATTGGATGCTGTGGCCGACTCCCATGCCACAGACCATCCACTCCAGGCTCCAGCCCGCTCACCACAAGTGCAGCTCTGCACACTGACAGCCCACTGTCCGCAAGACAATCTCTGCACACTCCTGCCTGTCTGGCTATTAGATGGGGTAAGTGCGAGACTTGTCCTGACTTCGGTGGGGGGTCTCTGCAAAGTACCCCACCTGTGTTACTGGATGCAAAGTATCCCACCTGTGATATTGGCTGCAAAGTAACCCACCTGTGTTATTGGCTACAAAGTAACCCACCTGTGTTATTGGCTACAAAGTACCCCACCTGTGATATTGGCTGCAAAGTACCCCACCTGTGATATTGGCTGCAAAGTACCCCACCTGTGATATTGGCTGCAAAGTACACCACCTGTGATATTGGCTGCAAAGTACCCCCACCTTATTATTGGCTGCAAAGTACCCCCACCTGTGATATTGCTGCAAAGTACCCCCACCTGTGATATTGGCTGCAAATTACCCCCACCTGTGATATTGGCTGCAAAGTACCCCACCTGTGATATTGGCTGCAAAGTACACCACCTGTGATATTGGCTGCAAAGTACCCCCACCTGTGATATTGGCTGCAAAGTACCCCCACCTGTGATATTGGCTGCAAAGTACCCCACCTGTGATATTGGCTGCAATTTACCCCCACCTGTGATATTGGCTGCAATTTACCCCCACCTGTGATATTGGCTGCAATTTACCCCCACCTGTCATATTGGCTGCTATATACCCCTACCTGTGATGCCGGGGCTCTATACTGTGTCCTGTGATACTGGCTGCTATATACCCCTACCTGTGATGCTGGGGCTCTATACTGTGTGCAGTGATACTGGCTGCTATATACCCCACCTGTGATGCTGGGGCTCTATACTGTGTCCTGTGATACTGGCTGCTATATACCTGTAAGGGGAAGGGAACCTATTATCTTTAGTCTCTCCATTTTGTATGGTAAATGTTGCTTTAACATTGAGTAATTGCTTATGCTCACGAGTCTCTTGCCTCTGCACACGGCACATTCTGACCTCAGTGTAACTGTCTGCAACCTTGCAGATGTGCCTTCTGAGTGATCACATTCTAACCGTTATTTTTTCCTTGAAGAAATAATGCAATGTACAGATAAGTAACTGCCAACAAGGTAACCTTTCTCTTTCTGTATAAAGATGTATTGTGCTTCCCCCCTTTGTATGAAATGTATATAAACGCCCCTTTTTGCTATCAGTAAACAGAGATTGATTTCACCATCCTTGTGTCTGTGTCCATTCCTACTTGGGTGAACTCTTTCTCTCCCGGACATCCAAGCCTAAGACAGACTGACGGGGAGATGATAGACGGGGGTTATCATAGCAGTTCCTAACAATACCCCAGCTGTGATGCTGAGCTGTATACTGTGTCCTGTGATGCTGAGCTGTGTACTCCTGACACAATATGTGGAATACAAGGGACGGAGTGGGTGGATTCTATAAGGGGTGGGGCTTAAAAGTAAGGGCGGGCCTGGCGCCCCCACATCCTAAAACTTTCACCAGCCGCCACTGCAAGAGAGTATGAGAAGGTCAAAATCCTGGAGCGACTCAGTGTCACCTTGGCTGTTCGAGCACAGCTGGTCTACAGCTGGTCCTTCTGAGATGAGAGGCCCCCAAGATTACATATGTTTGACCTAATCCACCTGGTGCAGAAATGGTTACAGGCAGAGTCCCTGTCTGGGCCACAAATAGTGGAGCGTGTGATCATGGGCCGATTCCTGAGGTCACTACCAATTCCCCTGCAGAAGTGGGTTAGTCAAGGGTACCCCAAGTCGGCAAACAACCTTGTGGAGCTTGTTGAAAGATACTTTGCTGCAGAGAGCCTGGTCACCACTCCTACAGCTACACTGACTTTCTACCCAAAGCCTTGGTCTCCCCAGGCAACCGGTAAGACTGTTCCAGGGGAAGTGGGTGGTAAGCATGGCATTGAGACAGGGGGGGAGGTTTTTTTGTGCCAGGTCTGAAGATTGGCATCCCAAACAAGGGAAGCCAGGGCCTGTCAGCAAACCTAACTGGATAAATGTTAAGTGTTTCCATTGTCAGGAACTGGGACATGTTGCAGCAAACTGTCCATTGATAGATGAACCTATGCAATGCGACATATCTTTCAGATGGCAGTCTATGTTTGCTGCTGTTTCATGCACTGCAGTGCCAAGTCTGGGTAAACACATGTGTCAAAAGACTGTCAATAATAAGCCTATTATGGCCTCGCTGGATTTAGGAAGTTTGATTGGTTAATGCTGATATGGTTAAGCTGGTAAATTCTTGTGCTAAAAAAGTTTCTGTGATTTGTGTACATGGGGTCACCTGAGAGTATCCTATAGCCACAGTCAAGTTTCAGTCTGACATAGGTACTCATCTGGACGGAGTTGTGCCCTATTTAGTGCATGGGGTCATAATTGGCAGGGATTACAGTAGCTGAATCAGAGGCGGTGCCAGAATCCCTGGCCGGCATAGAAAGTGTGGGTTCAGGAGGCCCCTCTCAGGAATCCCCAGGTTTTCCTTTCTCTGTTATGGCAGGAGAACTGGAGGAGACTGAGGAACTCCCCACAACCAGTGGACAGCCTTCTGCTGACACTGAGGCTACCTTAGAATGTATTTAACTTAATGTACACCAGGAAAGCAACACTTGCCAGGGCCAGGAAAAATGTGGTACTGGTTAATGTTGCACCTGTTGAACCAGGGGACGGGCTCTGTTTTCCTTATTTCAGTAGCAATGGGGATTTACTGTATTGATTGCATAAAAAGAATGATAAAATTGTTGAACAGTTGGTGGTCCCTAAACCATACAGAAGGGTGGTACTAGAACTTGCCCATGGACACTTGCTTGGAGGCCATTTGGGTGTTGAGAAAACCACCAAGAGAGTGTTACGCAGATTTTACTGGCCTAGGGTTAAGAAGGACATTAAGAATTATTGTCAATCTTGCCCTTATGTCAAATGTCAGCACCCATGCCCCACTTTCAAAGTCCTTTAGTGCCATTACCCATTATTGAAGTCCCCTTTGAGAGGATTGCCATGGCCCTTGTGATTCCACTCCCCAAGTCTGCCCGGGGTCATCAACATATTCTTGTAATCATGGATTATGCTATCCGTTACCCCGAAGCAGTTCCCTTACTCACCGCATCTGCTAAGAACATTGCCAAAGCAGTTGTTTATGGTGTTCAGTCATGTTGGGATCCCTAAGGAGGTCCTTACAGACCAGTGCACCCCATTTATGTCACGAATAACTAAGTTGTGCAAGTTATTTAAGGTGACACAGTTGCGAATCTCTGTGTACCATCCTCAAACTGATGGCTTGGTGGAACGCTTCAGCACTAAAGAGTATGTTAAAAACGGTTGTTGACAAGGATGGGAAAAAACTGGGACTTCCTGATTCTGTACTTGATGTTTGCCATCAGGGAGGTACCCCAGTCTTCTATGGGGTACTCTCCATTTGTGTTGCTTTATGGGAGACACCCTCGGGGACTCTTAGACACAGCCAAGGAAACCTGGGAGGGGGAGCAGACACCCCACAAAAGTGAGATTGAGCATACCACTTAAATGTAGGACAGGATTGCAGCAATTTTGCCTATGGTAAAGGAATACTTACTGCAGGCCCAAGCAGCTTAACAGAGAATATACAACAGGGGGGCCCGACTACGTGTTTTCTCACCTGGTGACAGTGTCCTGGTGTTAGTTCCCACTGTTGAAAGCAAGTTCCTGGCTAAGTGGCAGGATCCCTTCGAAGTAGTTGAAAGAGTTGGGGAGGACAATTACATTGTCCATCAACCAGATAAAAGGAAGCCCAAGCAAATATACCATATAAACCTGTTAAAGCCCTGGAAGGTTAGACTGACATTGACTGCGAGGTCCCTCCCTGTAACACCTAAGGGTACTGAGTCCCCTCTGGTCCCTGAGGTCACAATTCCTGATGCTCTGTCTTATTCCCAAAAACAGGAAGCTAGAGAGGTCCTGATAAGGAATAGAAAGACATTTTCAGAGTTACCTGGTACGACTTCAGTGGTTCAGCATGATATTGTTACTGAACCTGGGGTCCGTGTCAAGCTGAAACCATACTGAATTCCCGAAGCTAGAAAAAAGGACATTAGTGATGAAGTTAAAAGGATGTTGTAGCTAGATGTCATTGAGGAATCCAATAGTGACTGGTCTAGCCCCATCGTGTTAGTCCCAAAACCGGATGGCACTTGGAGGTTTTGTAATTGGAGTCTCATTTGCCCCGTGTCCAGGCTGTCTTTGATTCCCTCTTCAAAGAAGGTTTTAAGGCGAATCCAAAAAAATGTGCCATTGGTTTCGAGGAAGCCAGGTATTTGGGCTACACTATTGCCCATGGAGTCATTAAGCCTCAGTTGAACAAAGTAGAAGCCACCCAAGAGTGGCCATGCCCTGCAAACAAGAAGCAGGTCAGAGCCTTTCTTGGGATCGTGGAGTATTATAGAAGGTTTATCCCAAATTTTGCAACTATAGTTGCCCCACTGACGAACCTTATGAAAGGGAAAGACTCAGTAATGGTAAAATAGTCCCCATTAGCAGAGGGGTCTTTCCAAGTCCTGAAGAAGGCTCTTTGTGCACAGCCAGTGCTGTACTCCCCCGATTTCTCAGGATTTTATAGTTCAGATGGATGCGTCTGATGTAGGTATCGGGGCAGTATTGTCACAGGTACACAATGGGGAAGAACACCCTGTGTTGTACCTGAGCAGAAAGCTCAATGAACATGAGAAAAAGTATGCAGTCATTGAAAAGGATTGTTTAGCCATAAAGTGGGCCTTGGACGCGCTAAGGTACTGTTTGTTAGGGCGCCAGTTTGATTTAATAACTGACCATGCTCCCCTGAAATGGATTGCCCAAAAGGAAACTAATAGAAGGGTGAACCTGTGGTTTTTGTCTCTACAGGATTACTCCTTCATAGTAAAACACAGGTCAGGTGTTGAGATGGGGAATGTAGATGCCCTGTCCCGTATTCACTCCTGTTGGGCCACAGGTGTTCCAACCCTGGCGTTGAAACAAGGGGGGGGGCTATGTAGCAGGGCGTCCCAGAGAGAGTCGGGAAAAGTCATGCTTGGGGTTTATGGATCTCCCAAGCTCCTCTCCTATATGTTCAGTGATCTCTGATCCATGATCCAGTTCGAATCTTGGTCCTCTCCCCCAGGCCAATTTAAACTCACCTGAGACAGTCAGCCAGTGCTCTTTGCCTGGTAAAATCAGACCACTCCTGTCTGTGAGAGCAAAAGGTTGGTGAAAGCTATCAAGCTGTATATGTGTAAGCTAGCAAGCTGTAGGCTTGTTCAGCCTGGTAGCAAGGGCCTGTATATTTTGTATAGTTAGTGCCGAGACACGGCTAGGTTTTTATTTTGCTATTTTTTGTTCCTGTTTGTTTTCTGGGACACTGTACAGCACCTGTATATAGACTTGTATATATATCACAAATGAACACTGCATTGTTTTGTCACTACCTAACTGGATTTGATATCTGTGCCTGAGAGACTGCTTATCCCAGGGAGCTTTGTACCTGCTACCTGTTCCCCAGCTTACAATATATATACAGTATCTTACAAAAGTGAGTACACCCCTCTCATTTTTGTAAATATTTTATTATATCTTTTCATATGACAACACTGAAGAAATTACACTTTGCTATAATGTAAAGTAGTGAGTGTACAGCTTGTATAACAGTGTAAATTTGGTGTCTCCTCAAAATAACTCAACACACAGCCATTAATGACTAAACCACTGGAAACAAAAGTGAGTACACCCCTAAGTGAAAATGTCCAAATGGGGCCCAAAGTGTCAATATTTTGTGTGACCACCATTATTTTCCAGCACTGCCCTTACCCTCTTGGGCAAAGAGTTCACCAGAGCTTAACAGGTTGCCACTGGAGTCCTCCTCCACTCCTACATGATGACATCACGGAGCTGGTGGATGTTAGAGACCTTGCACTCCTCCACCTTCTATTTGAGGATGCCCCACAGATTCTCAATAGGGTTTAGGTCTGGAGACATGCTTGGCCAGTCCATCACCTTCACCCTCAGCTTCTTTAGAAAGGCAGTGGTCATCTTGAAGGTGTTTTGAGGTCATTATCATATTGGAATACTGCCCTGCGGCCCAGTGTCCGAAGAGAGGGGATCATGCTCTGCTTCAGTATGTCACAGTACATGTTGGCATTCATGATTCCCTCAATGAACTGTAGCTCCCCAGTGCCAGCAGCACTCATGCAGCCCCAGACCATGACACTCCCACCACCATGCTTGACTGTAGGCAAGACACACTCTTTTTACTTCTCATCTGGTTGCCGCCACACACGATTGACACCATCTGAACCAAATAAGTTTATCTTGGTCTCATCAGACTACAGGACATGGTTTTAGTAATCCATGCTCTTTGTCTGCCTGTGTTCAGCAAACTGTTTGTGAGCTATCTTGTGCATCATCTTTAGAAGAGGCTTCCTTCTGTGATGACAGCCATACAGACCAATTTGATGCAGTGTGCAGCGTATGGTCTGAGCACTGACAGGCTGATCCCTACCCCTTCAACCTCTGCAGCAATACTGGCAGCACTCATATGTTTATTTCCCAAAGACAACCTCTAGATATGATGCTGAGCACGTGTGCTCAACTTCTTTGGTCCACCATGGCAAGGCCTGTTCTGAGTGGAACCTGTCCTGCTAAACCACTGTATGTTCTTGACCACCGTGCTGCAGCTCAATTTCAAGGACTTGGCAATCTTCTTATAGACTAGGCCATTTTTACGCAGAGCAACAATTATTTTTTTCAGATCCTCAGAGAGTTCTTTGCCACAAGGTGCCATGTTGAACTTCCAGTGACCAGTATGAGAGAGTCAGAGCAATAGCACCAAGTTTAACACACCTGCTCCCCATTCACACCTGAGACTTTGTAACACTAATGAGTCACATGACACCAGGGAGGAAAAATGGCTAATTGGTCTCAATTTGGACATTTTCACTTAGGGGTGTACTCACTTTTGTTGCCAGTGGTTTAGACAGTAATGGTTGTGTGTTGAGTTATTTTGAGGGGACAGCACATGTCCACTGTTATACAAGCTGTACACTCACTTATTTACATTGTAGAAAAGTGACATTTCTTCAGTGTTGTCACATGAAAAGATAGAATAAAATATTTTCAAAAATGTGAGGGGTGTACTCACTTTTGTGAGATACTGTATATACAGTATATGTGGTGGAAAGAACATCATTTCACCATAAACCGGCCACGGCCAGGTGCTCCTCGCAAGATTTCTGACAGAGGAGTGAAAAGGATCAGAAGAGTTGTCCAAGAGCCAAGGACCACCTGTGGAGAGCTTCAGAAGGAACTGAAATTAGCAGGTACAATTGTTAAACGATAAGTAATGCACTCAACCGCCATGGCCTGTATGCACACTCACCACACAGGACTCCATTACTGAAGAAAAAACATGTTTAAACTCGTTTAAAGTTTGCTGCACAACATTTAGACAAGCCTGTGAAATACTGGGAGAATATCGTCTGGTCAAATGAGACCAAAATTGATGTCTTTGGATGCCATAATACACACCATGTTTGAAGGTCAATTGGGAACGGCACAGCACCCCAAAAACACCATACCAACAAAGTTTGGAGGTGGAAACATCATGGTGTGGGGCTGTTTTTCAACATACGTAACTAGCAAACTTCATGTGCTTGAAGGAAGGATGAATGGAAAAATGCACCAAGACATTCTTGATAAAAATCTGCTGCCATCTACCAGGATTATGAAAATGAAACAAGGGTGGACATTTCAACAAGACAATGAACCCAAACACCAAACCAAGGAAACGCTCAACTGGTTTCAAAAGAAAAAAAATAAAGCTGCTAGAATGACCCAGCCAATCACCTGACTTGAATCCATTAGAAAATCTAAGGAAAGAACTAAAGATCAAAGTTCATAGAAGAGGTCCACATAACCTTCAAGATTTGAAGACTGTTTATGAGAAAAAAAATGGACAAAATCCAACTTGAGCAATGCATGCGACTAGTTTCTCCATACAGGAGGCGTCTTGCAGCTGTTATACCAACAGTGGATTTTGTATGAAGTATCAAACATATTTCAATCAGCGTGTTCAATACTTTTACGACTCCTGCCTTTCCATCTGGTGGATTCTGCCCCTTCTGTGGTTTTGCAGAATGTGTTGTACCACAATGGCAGGTTCCCAGCTGCTATTTCTTTGCACTTAAGGCCATTCTAGCTCTGTACCATCACATGGAAGGCAATGTTGTGGCATTGTTGGGCAAAGCAGTCAGCCACAAGGTCCACGTAACTGCTGACACATGGACCAGCAAGCATGGTCAGGGAAGCTATATTTAGTTCACAGCACACTGGGTAACTTTGCTTGCAACTCAGAAGGATGCAGATCAGGGCTCAGTGCTGGAGCTTGTTTTGCCACCAGATCTTCATGGTGATGATGCCAGGTTTGTCAGCTCCACCTCTCCTCCTTCTCCTCCTCCTTCTCCTCCATGCCCTCCTCTGCTGAATTGTCCTATAAACTACCAGTACTCCCTAAGCATTCAAGGGGCTATTCAATCAGTCAGGCTAAAAGATGCTATGCAGTGCTTCAGCTGCTCTGTCTAGGGGACAGGAGCCACACCGGAGCAGAGACTACAGCTCTGCAGAGGCAGGCCCAGAGGTGGTTCACGCCACGCCAGCTGGAGCCAGGAATGGTGGTGTGCAATTATGACACTAACCTCCTGTCCGCACTTAGACAGGGAAAATTGGCACATGTGCCATACCTGGCACATGTTTTCAATTTGGTGGTGCAGCATTTCTTAAACAGGTACCCAGGGTTGGAAAATCTGCTAAAGGAGACCAGAATAGTCTTTAGACTTTTCAGGCGGTCATACACAGCCAGTAATACATTTTTTTTGCCATGTTTTAGTATGGCACAACGACAGGCTCAGGCTGGTTCTGCTTTTTTTCCCCACGTCAATGGCTGCTGATAAAGGATTTATGCACTGTACTGTCACCATTTGTGGAGGCAACAAGGGTGGAAAGCCGTGACAATGCATGCATCAGTGACACAATCCCTGTTGTGTTCCTGCTGGAGCAGACTCTGTGTGGCATTATGGACAGGGCACTCAGGGCAGTGGGAGGAAGAGGAGGACTTCCTACCCTCTCAAGGCCTACTTTATGCAAACACTATCCTTCTGACGCCAGAGAACACACAAGAGGAGGATGATTCTGGCAGTTTTGGAGGCATTGAAGCAGAGGAAGGCATATGTCAAACCTTAAAAGATGGATTTCTGTCCCCAGAACCCTTGGAAGTAGTATATGGCTGGGAGGAGGCAGTTCCAGATACTGTAATCCTCAATGACCCCGGGGACTCTACTTCTCATGCCTCTGCAAACTTGTGGTGCATGGGCTCCCTCATTCTTCAAAGTCTGCGAAAGGACCTGAGAATTTGTGGCATCAAGGAGAAGGATCATCAATGGTTTGCAACCCTCCTTGACCACCGTTACAAGGGGAAAGTCTCATAACTCATCCCATCCTCACAGGGGGAACAGAGGATGAAATATCTTGAGGACACCTTAAAGGGGTGCCTTTCCAGATTCTGCTAGGCTTGAGTCTCATGGAAAGGCTAGTTTTGAGGCTTCTGTTGGTCAAGAGAGGAGCAGTGGAGAAGGGGGCCACCTCAGTGATGCATTTCAAAATTCTTTTTAGTCCTCGGTGCCCAGAACTGTCAGCTTCCACATCCCACTGGCAGCATCTGCATCATATGGTGGGAGATTATCTGGGGCAAAAACAGACATGGAGAGCTTTTCAGTTGATGATCCACTGGGTTACTGGGTCGTGAAACAAGACCACTGGCCAGAACTTGCCCAGTATGCAGTTGAGCTGCTGGGCTGCCCTGCATCCAGCCCAAATGGACATGCTGCCAGAGGTTTTGTGACAGATAAAAGAGTGCGTCTGTCCACAGACTCAGTTGACCGGCTGACATTTATTGAAATGAATCATTCATGGATTAGCAGCAGCTATCAAGCCCCTGATGCTGTGGTTGCCAATTAAATGTTTTTCGGATGTGGAATCTGTGCAAGACTGTCTAGGCTGCCTAGCTTTGTGGATGTTGATTTAATCTTGAAGGACCGATTTTTCCGCACCTGTTTGACAAGTGAATATTATTTCGATTTTTGATAGCAAGGCCAATCCTTGCTCTTGATGAAAGCAAGAATTGGCCTTGCTATCAAAAATGTAAATGATATGCACCTGTATCATTTTAATTTTTGACAGCAAGGCCAATTCTTGCTTTCATCAAAAGTAACTCTATAGGGTTACGGTGTGAAGGGACCACCAACACCCAAAGCCCAATTTTTCTGCACCTGTTACTTCTGTCTAAAGTCTGCAATACAGGATACAGAATTTATCCAAAAAATCTCTAAATTTGTTCCAAGTGCACTAAATTGTGGCCTCATCATACAGACTGGCTCCCCAAGCTGTTGTTTATAAAATAAAGAAAGCTTGCGGGAAAAATGTAATTTTATTGGCTTTATAAATGTAATTTTTGCTGCAACAGGTTCTATACACTGTACAGATGCACCACTTTACAGGCAGACTAAGGGGACCCCCAGGCACTATATTTAAAGGAATTTTTCATTGTTATTATCTCACTTTAACCACTTCAGCCCCAGAAGGATTTACCACGTTAGGACCAGAGCACTTTTTGCGATTCGGCACTTTAACTGCCACTTTAACTGACAATTGTGCAGTCGTGAGACGTTGTACCCAAACAAAATTTGTGTCCTCTTTTTCCCACCAATAGAGCTTTCTTTTGGTGGTATTTGATCACCTCTGCGTCATTTCTGATCACCGCTATAAACAAAAAGAGCGACAATTTTGCAAAAAAACGATATTTCTTACTGTGTTCCCTAGGCGCGTTGTGGCATTGTTGGGCAAAGCAGTCAGCCACAAGGTCCATGTAACTGCTGATACGTGGTCCAGCAAGCATGGTCAGTGAAGCTATATTTAGTTCACAGCACACTGGGTAACTTGCTTGCAGATCAGGGCTCAGTGCGGGAGCTTATTTTGCCACCAGATCATCATGGTGATGATGCAAGGTTTGTCAGCTCCACCCCTCCTCCATGCCCTCCTCTGACAGGGATCAGTAGACCTTTTAAATGCCTACTGACAGAGCTTCCTCTCTGACAGGCAATCGTGGCTCTCCAGCGGAGATCGAGTCCGCCCGATCCGCGGCCTTACTGCTGCAGAGTGTGGTGGGCACAAGAGCGGTGCGCTCAGCGCACGCGTGAGCCGCCGTATATAGATGTGATTTGCGGGACGTTGCCACTCTTCAGCAGTGAATGTACGCGAGCCGGTCAGGAACCGGTTAAGCATCAGTAAATCGCTGCTCGTTTAAAAATTATGCTTTTTACAACCTTTTTTTTTATTGATGTCTCCTAGGGCAGTACCCAGACCGCCATACTCTTTGTATGCCCAATAACTTGCATCTAAGCCCTCAAAATGGGCACTTTTGATTTTTCCAGTTTGGGTCCCATAGATTTCAATGAGGTTCGATATTCGGCTCTGAACTTTCGCGATGTTCGAGAGTTCTGAAGCGAACCGAACAGGGGGTTGTTTGGTCCAGCTCTACACAGGAGTTGGTAGACAATGGACTTCATTTACTAAAAGAATAGGGACTAGTCACTTAGCAAAGTTGATTTTCATGAGTTTAGAAAATATTTGGAAGCTGTGTTGACTTTAATCAACCAATCATATGCTGGCAAAAATCAATTTTTTTTTTATCCCTTGCATATGTTTGGGTATACAAGATGAACATGGGTACACTTTATTTAATATCATTTACTTTGCAAAGTGAACATACACTTTGCATAGTTAATATTCTAAACGCTAAGTAAACAGCCTCTATGTCTTTAGTCATACAACCATACTATGTGAGACCAGACATGTACTTCAGGTGACCCCTGACCTCTGACGCTCAGGCTCAAAGTAATCAAGAATGAAAAGAAACATATGGAAAAGGTAATCCTACACAAGTATAATAATGTATGCCTTACCATTGACATTTTTTAGGTAAGCCTTAACATAACAGATTATCTTTAAAATAAACATACAGTATAAGAGCTGGTAATATGTCCTATACAGGTTGATCTTAAATATATTTTATCAATGGAACTGCACATTCCCTCTTTGACCCATTCTGATTTTAACAGCAAGTCTGATCTCTTTGTTCCGAAAGCTGTATATTATTGGGTTCAAAATTGGGGTGACCACTGAATAGAGGATTGAAACTGCACGGTCAAAGTACAAAGAGTAGCTTTTGGTAAGCCGAATGTACATAAAGAAAATACAGGTAAAGAACATCAATACCACGGTCAGATGAGACACACAGGTAGAGAAAGCCTTCATTCGTCCAGCAGATGTCTTTATTTTCATAACAGCCATAATGATCCTTAAATATGAAGTCATTACTAAAGAAAAGGTGACAACTATACTGAAACAATTTGTTACAAAATTAACAAGGATGTTGATGGAGGTGTCACCACAAGCCATGCTGATCAATGGCGGGATGTCACAAAAGATATGTTCTATTTCACTGTAACAAAAATATAGTCTAGAAATCATAATAATCTCAGTGAGGGGAAACAGAAAGCCAAGAGTGAAACAAGAACCTAGTAACTTAATGGTCATCGTGGAGGTCATGATGGAAGAATAATGAAGTGGGTGGCAGATGGCCAAATACCGATCGTAGGCCATGGCAGTAAGAAGGCAATTCTCACAAGATCCAAGAGCATGAAAGAAATATGTCTGAAAGACACAGCTTCTTACAGATATAGTTTTGTTTTCAACTAGGAGATTGGCCAACATCTTCGGAATGGTGACTGCTGTATAAAAGATCTCTAGAAAGGATAGAGCACCAATAAACATATACATCGGTGAATGAAGGTGTGAGTCCACCTTCACTAGAATGCATATAGTCACATTACCAGTTATTGTAAGAAGATAAACAATAAAAAGGCACACAAACAGAAGTGTACCATAATGGTACAAAGTTGGGAATCCGATGATGTTGAACTCAAACACCGTGTAGTTATTCAAATAAAACATCTTCACTTGTAGTGGAAATTTTGGCTTTGTGGAGAAGGATTTTTTCTAGACTCTTACAGTAAAACCTTTTAATATTTTGATGTTATCTCTTCTTTTGAGCTTATCAACAGGAAGGGAAAGTGTCTTCCTTGTCTGCCGTTACCTAACCACATCAGATTTGAGCATTCACTTTTCTTTTGCATTTTAGAAAAGATGAAGAAGATAAAGAAGATAAAAGAAGACATTTGATTTGGCTGTCAAATCACAATATCTCCACCTACTATTACTATATAAAATCTACAGAGTAGACTTCAGACAGGCCCTGTATAAGGTTCTCTGGAAAAGAATCATAGTAATAATAATCATGCAAGGTTTCAACCTTTACACTCCTTTTTTCTGACCCAAAGCCATAACAGTTGGATGGAATTATTTAAAGAGGAAGTAAACCCTGATAGGGTTCACTTCCTCAATATTCCCCTGCAAAGTAGAAGCATAATGGGCTACTATGCAGCCGCCAGTCATGGCACAATCACAGTGAAGGAACGGCACGGAGGCCGTTTCTTCACTGCGCATGTGCCCGATGACGTGCAGGTTTGGGAGATATGCAGGGCACCTACAGGTAAGCCTTATTATAGGCTTACCTGTAGGTTAAAGTGGTTGTCACAAGTTGACAACCACTTTAACTACTTCCCGCCCGTGCTATAGCTGAATGCCGGGAGGCTGTCATATGACATCCTCCCATGATCGCGCTGCCTGTGTGCCCCCTGCAGTGTGCGATTGGCACACTCTGTGATTGCTGAGTCCTTTGGACTCAGCTGATCACAGATTGGGGTAAAGGTCTAATCACAGCGGCCCTTTACAACATGATCAGCTGTGCCCAATGACAGCTGATCACGATATAAACAGAAGCCGGTTATCCGCACTCCTTTCCTCACGCTGTCAGCAAGAGGAGAGGAGAGCTGATAACCGGCTTCTGTTAAATGGACATCTACACTGATATTCAGGGCACTGATTATCAGTGTCCTGGTTATTAGTGCAGTCCAAAAATTGCCCACTAAATACTGCCTATCAGTGCCCACCAGTGCTGCCAATCAGTGCCCATCAGTGCTGCCAATCAGTGCCCATCAGTGCCTCCTCATCAGTGTCATCTCTCAGTGCCACCTACCATTGCCGATCAGTGCTGCCTTCCAGTGCCTATCAGTGCCCATCAGCACCACCTATCAGTGCCACCTATCAATTCCACTTATAAGTGCTACCAGTCAGTGCCGCCTTTCAGTGCAGCCTCATCACTGCCTCATCATCAGTGCCCTCCAGTGCTGCCGCATCAGTACTCATAAGTGCCACCTATCAGTGCCACCTATCAGTGCCACCTCATTAGTGCCCATGAGTGTAGCCTGATCAATGAAGGAGAAAAATTAGCTGCAAAATTTTATAAAAAAAACTATGAAAAATGTGTTTGTTTTTTTCAAAATTTTCAGTATTTTTTTGTTTGTTTAGCAAAAAATAAAAAACCCAGTAGTGATCAAATACCACCAAAAGAAAGCTCTATTTGTGGGGGAAAAAATGCTACAAATTTCATATGGGTACAGTGTTGCATGACTGTGCAATTGTCATTCAAAGTGAGACAGTGCTGAAAGTTGAAAATTGGTCTGGGCAGGAAGGGGCTAAAAGTGCCCAGTAGGCAAGTGGTTAAGGGTGCCAATTTGCTTTTAATCTCTATAAATACATTACAATTTCTTAGAACATTTGGTGCACATTCCTAAAGATGGGTAATTGTACGTGTGTAAAACTGAAGAGATGAATGTTGTTGACTAGCAAAAAAGCTTGAAGATGTGGAAATGAGTATAGAAAAGAAACAGAAAGTTTGAAGGAATCAATAGTAAAAACAGTCAGCAAGAGGAGACAAGTGTTAGTATACAAATGTCGTTTTAGAGGAAAATTGAGCACCTGTTTAAAACTTTGGACTTCTTTCTATAGATATGGAGTTTTGGGGAAACTGGAAAATGCACACTAACCTTTCCAGATTTTCTTTGGATAGACACATGCAAACAGAAAATACACATGCAGTTCCACCTATTAAACTATCCTTTTTTCATAGCTGAACTTCAGCACACTTGTTAGCTAGATGACTTTGGAAGGTGGGTGCACCATGTTACTACATACGAGTACCAGAAAGCTTTCTAAAAATTATCAAATTTTTATAAGAGCAAACCATTTTTTAATATATAATTTGTCAAAAGCAAGGGTTGTATTCCCATTAGTATGCCACAACAAAGCGTGATATTTCACTTTCTGCTGGTGGCACCCACCTTACTAATGCCATGGACATTTTGCTGTACACTGATAGCTGCGACATAGGAGCATAAATGTCTGCAATCACAAACTGCAGTGTAAGAGTCTGTATTGGATGCTGTACATCTCACAGAGGGCTGGTGAAAGCAGGCGTCTACTAGCATGGCTTTGGAGTAGCCACCAAGGGGCTAAGCAAGGGGAAATAAAAAAATCCACAGCAAAATCTTAATACATAGATGAAAGTTCAGCCACACGAAAAAAGTAAAAATACACACTGGATCAAGGAGGGAAAGTAAGAGAACACCAACCTGCACCTCCTTACAATTCCAGTACTATTACTTACTAACACTAGAAACTTGATGTGGTGCTGCTCCTTAGATTACCTTGGTTCCCTTCCAAAAACAGAAAAATATTTAACTTCGCACGTGGTTTATTCAGGCAATGTTTTCATAGTTTTACTATAACTTTTTAAAACTTTATTTTTTTTTACTAAATGTGGTCATTTCCCTCTGGTAAAATAACAAAAATAAACCCAGAACAACCGGTTTGATGGTTTAATTCCTGCTCCTTTGTAGAATACAATAACTGAAACTGTTTGATTGGTTTGAAAGAACAATGATGTTATGCTTCACTAAGTTTCATCATAATGTATCATAGGAACCACTGTTGTATAGGACGTATTTGTGCACCTGAACTAATCTTACCATATTATAGATATATTTATTGGTTGTTTATTGAATGCCAGAACAATTCTTCCATTATTTGGATTTTTGTAGATTTCTGTCAGCCAGTCTTGAATAGTAGCTGCAAGATCTTTCTTCAGATTTATAGCTTTATAATAATGTTCCTCCTAAAGTGAAGTGCTTTGTTTGACCCATAAAGACTGTGTGAGATTTTTCTTCAAGGTTTAAATATCTTTGAACACATTGGGATTGTATCCCCAGTCTATTGACATCACTGCTCATTTAATTTAAGTGTTATGGTAATTATGATAATACTTAACAAACAATATTTTTTTTTAGCAAGGCTATTATAATTCTACAATACTAAAATGTTGTTAAATCTTTTACTTTGTTAAAATAAAAGTTGCAATTGTGTTGTCACTAGAACGAAGGAGTAAATTAAATACATAAATTAATAATAGGGAAGCAAAATAGTTTGTATATATTGTCTTCAATATTATATTTTGAGCTAAAAAAAAAAAACTTCAAAAAAGAATTTGTAAATGTGGAATGATGTGCATTAATATTTCATAAATTCATAGTCACATTTCTAGCCTGCATATGGAGTTCAAAGTTAAATTTTACATATTTACCAGGCTATTCTTACACTTTCCAAAACACACTCCAGTGCTATATCCAGGGGCTTTTTCTCTCTTTCACAGAGCTTCAATGCGCAATGCCACTTTGGGGCGCAGCACTCCTTAGACTGGGGGATCCTTAACAAAATGTAAAAAACACACAGGAGGGCGCAAGCACCTTATGCATTACCATAGAGAGATTTATCCCAAAATGCAAGACTAATGGATACTCACAGAAAGTTATTCTCCGAGCTCTCAGAGATACTCTCAGAGTTCTGAGGAAGGGGGTCTGTCCCCCAAAACGTGTCAGCCATCCAATCGGTTTTGGTCCTATGATGGGCACATTGCGTTTGACTGAAGCATTGCTGTTTATGTCTATTGATTTTAACTTTTTGTCAGTATCTATTTGTCTTACATGTTGGAATATATCTGTCTATGGTAATGCACAAGGTGTTTACGCTCTCCTATATGTTTTTTTGTACCAGGCTATTCTTACCTCCTTTGCATGAATTGCTGTTTATGTCTATTGATTTTAACTTTTTGTCAGTATCTATTTGTCTTACATGTTGGAATATATCTGTCTATGGTAATGCACAAGGTGTTTACGCTTTCCTGTATGTTTTTTGCACCGGGCTATTCTTACCTCCTTTGCATGAAATGGAAGAATATGTTGTTTGCAGAGTTCAATAACTCTAGCTCCAGCTTTCACCCACTGAATGTACCAGAGGAGTGGCTCACCCCATCTAACCCCTGCTGTAATCATCTTTTACAAATTGCTCTGTTTATCCAATGTCATGCATGTGCTCTATTCTAAATATTCATTTGTAAAAATAATATTCTAAATAATAATAATAGGAACAAAGCTCTCCTTGAAGAATTCCTAATCATCGTTATGCTTAATTAGAAACAAAATCCTAGACAGGTTGAGGTTGTGGTGTGAATGAGGCACATAGAAAACCATTCTTGGGGGGCGCATGCGCGGCGCGATGCAGGGCGGCGGCTCCTTCTAGTGTCTCCGCGGCTGTACTCCGGGGAAACGGAGATTCCAGGGTTCTAAACCCCACAAAATAACACCGCAAGTACCCACACCCCTGGCTGAATATCAGGTGCATGCCTGGAAATAGCAAAGGACCGAAAAAACGCCGCTCTCAAAGCAATTTGACAACATATCTGCTCCGGTCCCAGGAGAAAAGCAACAGGATGTCACAAAATGGCGCTGGCTCCATGCTGCCTCAGAGAGGCCCCTCTTCTGCAAAGGACCGTTCTCTCAACATACAGAACTGTGAGTACGATTCAACACCTACACCACAAGCAGGCATTACTAAAGCAGACTTAGAAGATAGCCTGGCAGCAATATATGAGAAACTAGCAGACAAGATTCACAAAGAAGTCAGCAGTTCCACAAATGCTTTAACACAGGAGATTTCTGCTCTGGGAAACCGCACAGATATCCTTGAAACTAAGCATGACGAAC
>BLSH010162044.1:244281-270176 GCA_018402905.1 Glandirana rugosa | reverse complement strand
CCCCACTTACCACTTTCGTTCAAACAACTCTTTATAGAAAGTATTTTTAGAAATTACTACCTCATCACAACTTCTCAACGGAGACCCTTTAATATAAATTGAGATTAAAATAGATATCTTTCTTTTCGTGGTAAAAGTCTCTCCCTCTTATCCAATCACTATAACACTAAAAAGGTATAATCCTCAAGTCCCTACAGCATAACCAGTACACTTCGATAAAAAAGTGGATACTTACTTCGATCACCTCCCCCTAACCTATATTCGAAGACCCTCAGAAACACAAATCTGGTTTTAACTTTATTAACCCGATGTTAGGACAACGCTACTACGTCAACAGATACAAATTATCTAAACCTGGTATCTTCATCTTATACAATGGTCGATTGACCCCAAGAACATTCCATGGTTATCTTTTGAATCATCCTCAATCGAGCCTTTTTATTTAAATGGAATTCTATGGTCCAAATCTATTAAACATAGACAACTGCATCATCGCAACAGGATTGTAGCCCAATTATTTCAATTTTGGTCTAAACACAAAGACTCCCAGAAGCTTATATCCAATCCCCCTCCACTAGCTTCATTCATAGGTGAAAAAATAGCTTCACATGACCAATACGACATCCCTGAACTCCTAATATGGAAAAATCACAATATCACTAACCTATTCTCCCTCTCTGAAAATGGTGCTTTTCTTTCTATAGATAAAATTAGAGTTAAATATAATTTCCCAGAGGCAACTCTTCAACACTACTCCATCATTAAAGATTTTTATGAAAGATATTTCTCAACAAACTTGCTTTCACCATTCACCCCATTAGAGATATTATGTTTACAGTCTCCTAGAGGGAAGGGCTTGATTACCACCCTCTACAATTATATTCTCAACATCACTCTTCCAGCTAAAACACAAGCTATGTTAAAATGGGAAATAAATCTCAACCTCACGATATCCATTAAAGACTGGTACAGAATGATAGATAACTCTCACAAATGTAATCATGCCACTGCTTTCAGAGAAACCCCGATTAAACTTTTCACTAGATGGTATCTTACACCGGCTAAAATAAATTTGATGTATCCATCCTCTCCCCAGAACTGCTTTAGAGGATGCAATTTATTAGGCACCATTCTTCATACCTTCTGGGAATGCGACCATGTTAAAGCTATCTGGAACCTAGCCAAAAATAGGATTTCCAAATTTGTAAACAAACAAATCTCTCTTTCCCCTCAAGTATGCTTATTGTTTCAATCTATACCAGATATCCCCATACAATGCTTAAGACTCATCCATTCCTTATTCAGTGCTATTTTGTGGATGGTAGCTTGCAACTGGAGATCTAATAACTTACCCTGGCCACAAGTCCTTCATAGAATGGACCAAATTAGAATCACAGAATATATTCATCATACGTTACATGACTCTAGACATATTCACAAAGAAAAATGGTCTTACTGGGATATGTTATGACACTCTCACCATGTCATCCATTATACTTATACTGGTATCATTCTCTAAAGTCACTTTTCAGGTTATATTGTTATTGTAAACCAATACATGTTTCTCTTCACATGCAATGTTAACCACCTTTAAGATATTATCTTATTGTCATGCTAAACTTACATGTCTTACAGTACTAAATACTGTATTGTCACTTCCATGTATCCTGCTTTATTTCCTTCCAATAAAAATTTGTAAACAAGAAAACCATTCTTTTCTACATGCCTTTGCAATGACCTGCATCAATTTGTGATGATGTGAACAAACAATTTATTTCTTTAGAAATTGTTTTTGGTATTTTTCATTTTTTTTCATTGTAAGGCCATCCCTGCTCTAATCAAACACTGTGGGCAGAGACAGCAAGGCTGTATACAAAAGGGTTACAAGCTATTGGGCATCAACTCTGGACCACTGGCTGGAGGTGGCTCAACATGTGCATTCAAAACTAGCCTGCCCTGCTGTACATGTAATGGCAAAGAGGACCTTTATTGTAGCAGGAGGAATTTGTTACTGTAAAGCTGCATTTTATTAACCTGGGTAAGGGTGTGCATTTTTGGGGGGCATACTGTTTAAACAATGATATTCATGAATTGTTGGGTATACATTCTGAAGCACTGGCTGGAGATGGCCCAGCATGGGAATATTTCATATGTTTTCACCCCACCTGTCAGAAAGGTACTCCAAATGGGGTGCTTGTCCATAACGTCATGCATTCAGTAAATTTGTGTATATTTTTCATATTACTTTACCTTGTTTTCTTTAATTGTATTGTAAGTTGTGCATTATTATTTTTATGGAAATTGTTATGATGCAAAACCATTTTTGCCATGTTTTACATGATTTGTTTAATAAAAAATATTGAAATTGAAAATTAGAGTATATTTTATCAGAGACAACAGCCAGAACTATTATACAGACTCATTTCACAGTATGTTAGCTTTACAAGGCCACAATTTAGGAGGGAGCCACCAGGCAGGTTTGAATCAAGAGATTAATATTAAAGTGCATTATTTCACAGAAAAAGCCAGAAATGTTTTACTTACTTCCTGTACTGTGTTTAAGAACTTTTACAAGGCCACAATTTGAGATGGATAGACAAAGGCATGTGATCTGGTGCGCCCCCAAGTGGCAGGTCTCCACCCCCAATATTGAATGCACAAAAAAGAAAGAAACATACATAGCTATATCCATGGACATGCCTCATCCATTCAC
Organism: Glandirana rugosa; assembly: GCA_018402905.1. Lineage (NCBI taxonomy): Eukaryota > Metazoa > Chordata > Amphibia > Anura > Ranidae > Glandirana > Glandirana rugosa. The sequence goes on along the minus strand of BLSH010162044.1, from coordinate 267,463 downwards.
AATTTTGGTTGTTTTGCAGATAATCTGGTTTTAGACTCACACGTATCCATCACACATGGGAACTGTGGTGTGGCGACCCGGCCTGTCTCTTGCCCATGTCCCTTGACTCCTTGGGGGGAACTCCTGCCTCAGCTCCGATCTGGACATGTGTCCGGGACTCCTCTGGCTCTTAGTTCCGGGCTATTCTAGTATTGGCAGGAGCTTTGTGAGTTACAGCAAGGTTTCACATATTTTCTCACATAATATATTCTTTAGAGTATGTGAGTGGACCCTATATACTAATAGCTATTTTTGAATTTTTCCTGTATCACCTTTACTAAAACTCCTGATGAGTGGTTGAAACACCACGAAACGCGTTGAGTTCCGTACCAAGGGCTCCCCTTACAGAGTTCCAAATTTGGGGCTCTGTTTATAAACATTGATCAAGGATACCCTGACAAGTCCTATTTTTATTGATTTTTATACCTTCTTATATAGGATGAACAAGCCATTTTTGAATCATTTTATTCATGCATTTATATTGATCTGTGTAAATACATTGTATGGCTGTTTTTCATCATGCTTTTTTATCACTGTAGCATGCACATAGTATATGAAGAATCATTTGATCATTGTATCATGTTTTATATGAAAGACTGTCTTTAACGTATAATAAACCTATGTATGCTTTATGACCATTTATATGATTTTTTGTGACTGTGATCTATGTGCTTCAATCATGGCAAGTTGACATTATATTTATATATGGCCTTTTTTACACAGTTTCATACATTATCAAATATGGTGGCAGATCTCATTTAAAGCCCCAAATCTTCTTTCCTATTACTTTTTTGTGCATTTGAGATGGATAGACACCAGCCAGCGTTTAATAGAAAAAAAACTTTACAGTGAAATGTTGCAGAAAAAAAAAACCAGAAAATATTGTACTGGTTCCATACAAAGTATTTTAGGCATTTACTAGGCCACATTTTGAAAAGCACAATCACTAGCCAGCTTTTCAACAAAAAATGAAAGCGTTTGTAAAAGTATTTTTTTCTTTGTTAAAATAACAAACATATTATACTTACCTGCTCTGTGTAAAGGTTTTGCACAGAGTGGCCCCAAACCTCCTCCTCTGGGGTCCCTTGCTGGCGCTCTTGGTTCCTCCTCTCCTTGGTGTGTCATCATAGGAAGCTGCTTCCTATGATGGCACATATGTGGGCTCGATCGCGGGCCAGGCTGTAACTGAAAAAGCTGTGGGGGGGGCTTAAAACTGGGTGAGGAACAGCCAAACTCTGATACTAAGGTGAGGTTGTGAAAGACAGTTTCATATCACAGGTCCTACCTTCCTATCTATATTCCTATCGAACACATTCCTGGCAAACAAGGCTCCTGCTGTAGCGATTACCAGCTGGGTCTTGGAAACGTCATGCAAGTGTACGTATTCACCAGCACACCATGGATCACTGTCCAAAGGTTTCTTTATTGTAGAGAGATCACATCACAAAGAAGCACTTCTCGGTGATGTGATCTCTCTACAATAAAGAAACCTTTGGACAGTGATCCATGGTGTACTGGCAAATATGTACATACACCATGTCAAGACTGAGCAAAGCAATAAGACACAAGGTATACTGCATATGCAAGGTCTCTCCCAGGCAAAGATTTCAAAGCAGACCAGGGTATCAAGATGTGCTGTCCCTGCTATCTAGAAAAAGCACAAAGAAATGGGCAATTTTGAGCATCATAGACACAGTGGTCAGCCAAGGAAATTTAATGCAGCAGATGAAACACACATTATGCTTACTTTCCTTCAGCTTTGGAAAATGTCCATTAGTGCCATCGGCACAGAACTGGTTTTGGAGGAATTGCAGCCAAAAAGTCATACCTCCGATGTGGAAACAAGACTAAGCGACTTAACTATGCAAGAAAACATGGGAACTGGGATGCAGAAAAATGGCAGCAGGTGCTCAGGACTGATGAGCAAAAATGTGAAATATTTTGCTGTAGTAGGAGGGAGTTTGTTCGCGAAGGGCTGGAGAACAGTGCAATAATGAGTGCCTGCAGGCAGCAGTGAAGCATGGTAGAGGTTCCTTGCAAGTTTGGGGCTGCATTTCTGCAAATGGAGTTGAATATTTGGTCAGGATTTATGGTGTCCTCAATGCTGAGAAATACAGGCAGATACTTATCCATCATGCCATACCATCAGGGAGGCGTGTGATTGGCCCAAAATCTATTCTGCAGCAGGACAATGAGCCCTGATCTTAACATTGATTCTGTCTGGGATTACATAAAGAGACAGAATGATTTGAGGCAGCCTACATTTACAGAAAATCTGTGGTTTGTGTGCTGTTACACTTATGTAACATAATGCTATGCATAGTTTAGTAATGTTTGTATAGTTGGTTATTACACTGCCGTCTTGTGGTTGTTTTGGATATTGCATTGTCCTGTTCTGTTTTCTAAGTGTGCCCGTCCCTTTCTCTGTCTCATGAGGAAGAATATGGCCACTTGTGTGTAGGCCTCACACAATCTGCTCGCATCCTAGGACACATTACCATGTTTTGACCTGCAGTTACCATCTTTCAACCATTTGCCACATTTGTTGTATGCTGTACCTGCTATTAGCAATAAATAGATGCTTATGGAAGAATCGGTGCTGGTGAGCTCAAGCTATCTGATAAAGACTGTTCGCTGTTATATCTGCTTATACAGACCAGGCATAGAGGTCTCAGCAAGGGATAAGTTGCTACTACAACAGTTGGAGCCAGAATAGTTAGTTCTCCAAGATGTTTGGAACAACTTACCTGCCGACTTCCTTCAAAAACTGTGTGCAAGTGTACCTAGAAGAATTGATGCTGTTTTTAAGGCAAAGGTGGTCACATCAAATATTGATTTGATCTTCTGTTCATTTACTTTCCATCTTGTTAAATAATAAACAATAAACTATTAACACTTCTGAAATCATTCTTCATTTACAGTATTTTTTCACACCTGCCTAAAACTTTTTCACAGTAGTGTACATCCATTCTAAACTGGATTCTAATATGGCTGTTTCCCTCCTATCTTGCTGTATCTGTGGCCTAAAAATGTGGATGACTCAAATTGTCCTTCTATTAAACTATGACAAGACTGAAGCCATACTTATTGGTACCCCGATAGTTACATAGTTAATCTGGTTGAAAAAAGATTCCATCCAGTTCAACCAACATAGCAGAAAAAAAGAATAAACACACAAATAGATAACCTCCATATACATATAATACTATACCCACAGTTGATCCAGAGAAAGGCAAAAAAATCAATAAAGCATGATCCAATTTGCTCCAACAGGGGAAAAATCCTTCCAGATTTCCCAACAGGCAATTGAATATTCCCTGGATCAACTTTACCTATAAATATTAGTATCCAGTTATATTATATACATTTAGAAAAGAAGAAACCAGGCCTTTTTTTTAAACAATCTACTGAGCCGGCCAGAACCAGCGCTTGAGGGAGTCTATTCCACATTTTCACAGCTCTTACTGTGAAGAAACCTTTTCGTATTTGGAGATTAAACCTCTTTTTCCTCCAGACGTAAAGCGTGTCCCCTGTCCTCTGTGATGACCTTAAGGTGAATAACTCTACACCAAGTTCATTATATGGATCCCTTATGTATTTGTACATGTTGATCCTATCTCCCCTTCAATTTCCTCTTCTCAAGAGAGAATAAATTCAGATCCTCTAATCTTTTCTCATAGCTGAGCTCCTCCATGTCTCTTATCAGCTTAGTTGCTCTTCTCAGCACTTTCTTCAGTTCCCCGATATCCTTTTTGAGCACTGGTGGCCAAAACTGAACTGCATATTCCAGATGAGGTCTTACTAATGATTTGTACAGGGGCAAAATGGTATCTCTCTCTCTGGAGTCCATACCTCTCTTAATACAAGAAAGGATTTTGCACGCTTTGGAAACCACAGCTTGGCATTGCATGCCATTATTAAGCTTGTGATCTACCAAAACATCCTTCTCCACCATTGATTCCCCCAGTTATACTCCTAGTATGTATGATGCATGCATATTCTTAGCCCCCAAGTGCATAACTTTAGATTTTTCAACATTAAACCTCATTTGTCACATAGTCGCCCAATTAAGCAGTGCATTGAGATCGGCTTGTAAGTTGGAGACGTCCTGTAAGGACGTTAAACCACTGCATAGCTTGGTGTCATCTGCAAACACTGAAATGGTACTTTTAATCCCAGACCCTATATGATTTATAAATATATTAAAAAGTAAGGGTCCCAACACTGAACCTTGGGGGAAACCACTAACAATCCTAGGCCACTCAGAGTATGAATCATTTATGAATACTATCTTTTAACCAGTTTTCTATCCATTTACAAACTGATCTTTCCAAGACTATAGACTTTACCTTACACATTAGCCGTGTGTGGGGAACGGTGTCAAGCACTTTTGTAAAATCCAAGTATACCACGTCCACAGCCACCCCTCTGTCTGAGGTTTTACTTACCTCCTCATAAAAAGAAATCAGGTTTGTCTGACAACTTCTGTCTTTTATTAATACATGCTGACTTTTGCTTAAAATGTTTTTTTCTAGCAAGAACCTATAAATGTGGTCTTTTATTAAACTCTCCAGTATCTTCCCGACTATAGAAGTTAAACTAACAGGTCTATAGTCATTTGGTAAAGACTTTGACACCTTTTTAAATATAGGCAACACGTTGGCCTTACGCCAGTCCAGTAGTACTGTGCCAGTTATTAAAGAGTCCCTAAAAATTAGAAACAATAGCATTGAATTGATAGAACTGAATTATTTTAGGATCCGTGGGTGGATGCCATCTGGTCCAGGTGCTTAAATGTCAGGAATTAAAAAAATAAGTAGTTATGAAATATTGCATTTTACTATTTAGTACTTTCCATTCAAGCCAGCAGCAGCTTGTTCTTTCTCCTGTTTTCTAGGAATTCTTACATGTTTTGCTGTCAGAATATTGTTGTTTGTAAAGCTCAATATACATCTAACTGAGTCAGTCTACTTGCTTTGCTCATAGGGAGCCTTATGGAGTTTCATTTAGTGAGAGTGGGTCTGAGGAAAACTTCATCCGTGTTCTCTCTTTATAAACCTCAATGCACTGATTCACACTGTATTAAGTGCTTTTTTTAATTTTTAATATTAAAAATGAACATTTTTAAAATAATGATTTTACATATACATCAAAAAATATATAGAACATAAGTTCAGAAATATATAAAAAGTATGACCCCAAACAGCCAGAGCTTTATTAAACAGAATGTAAAGGACTGTACAGAACAAAAAAAATAGTATGCACAAATTACATTAATGTTACCTCCAACACTCCACTTTACAAATTAAAACCTAATTGCAGCCAAAATAAAAAACAGAAACAAAAAAATTCCCCCACCACCATAATCTTTCAGTACAGTGGGGATTAATACAACTAAGGAGCCTGACTATGTCTGTCCTTTCCACCCAGCTTCCCCATTTATAGACGCCGTTCTACAGCTTCTGTGGATAAATCATGATCTTTAAATGGATGGGGGACCTTTCAATCATCTGCCTTTTCTCCATTCTTCTTAGATCCTATTTTATTAATAGAAGCTGTAGTAGGGCTTCTATGAATGAAGGAGCTGGACAGAGAGGGTGGGTATAGTCGGTCTGTCTTGATGAGAACCTGTGACAGCCTCTTAGCTGTATTAACTCTTACCACACTGGAAGATTATGGTGGCAGTGATGGGGAAGGCATGGACGGAGGAGGAGATTGAACTCAAAGAAGAGGCATCAACACAGGGCATCTTAATGATTGTAAGTTATTCCACTTGTGCTTTGTTTTTGTTTTATTTTGCCTACACTGAAGCTTTAAAATTATAGCAAACAAACTAAATCAAATATGCCAAATGTGTTGACATGGCTGTTTTAGTGATATCTATAGCATACATATAGAATTAAGACAATGCATTGTTTTAGAAACTAGGCCTCCTCCATTGATATGCAAATTAACTAATTGGGCTGGTTCATGAGTTCAGGACAGCAAATGATGTACAGGAAGTGGGGGGAAGGACTCGAACAAGCCATGTTGTGCGAGGCAAAGAAACAGTTGTGCTGGAAGACAAATGAGGAAATAGTTGTTTGCAGGACATTGGAGAAGCAAGAGGCAGTCAGGAAGATCCTGGATCTTGGAAGATGACGTCATCATACACCTGGGCATGACACTAAATCTACAACCATGCTAAAGTTTAACTGAAGCAGATCTGTTTTTGTGGTGTGTTCTGTTGCTTGTGCTAGGGGGTAAATGCTGCGTACGCTGTTTAGGAAAAGCAAGGCTACAGAGATTTCTGGTGTCCAGAAAAAGGCATGTACACTGCATCCTTGGGCCAGAGACCATAAGTGGATGTCTGTTGCAAGGGAGCTTGCTAGGTATGCTTCTCCTTTGAACAGAGCTTGGGGTGATGAGGTCTCAGATTTTTCCTCAGATTTTAGTCTTAGAAGTTTTGGGTTCAGTAGGGGAGAGATGTTGGCAGTTGTGTTTTGTTTGCACTTTCTGTATGCTCTACATATTGAATCTGAAATGAGGAGAAAGGCAGTGTTAGAACAAGACTTATTGAAATAACAGCTTGCAGTGGCGACTGAGCGTTTGGAAGACAAGACAATGCAAACAAACAAGAGATTTAGAAAGTAGGGCACTCAAAGTCAAACCTGAAGTGACTTTGAAGTGTGTTCAAACCACTGTAGGCAAAGCTAAAGATTTGAATTAGCAGTGTGCAGCCCTCATGAACAAGTCTAATGATGCCCTAGCAAAGGACAAAGGCCCAAAGTCTGTAGGTAGGACATGTGCCATTGTTACGTCCCATAAATGGGAAATTGACCAACTCAAATAGTGAAGGAAAAAAGGCCTTGGAAGCACTTTAGAGGATAAATAGAAGTATGTGACCGATTTTCTGGTTAAAATGTGTTAACCATAAATTGCCAATAGCAAGACTAACAGTCTATAAGGTACAAAGGTAAGAAAATGTGGGCAGTCTAGAGGAAGTCCATAAATTGTAAAAGCAATCCAGATGTACTTGGATTCCAGAAAAGCACTTTAGGTAGTAGGCCGGGAACACAGGACTGCACGGATCACAGCCATTCTGACAGACACCCCATAGTGAGGTCCACCGCTATACATGGCTTTTTATTCACTTACTTTGTGAGTTATTTACCTTTTATTAAACGTGGTTCATTTTAATACTACACTTAGACTGGTGCTGCTGTTTCTCCTCCATGTCAACTCAAATAGTGATGGCAGAGTTGATTCAAACAAAAGGAAGGATAGGCCTATGATCTCCAGGAGACAAATGTGGACTGATTTACTTAGGGTGGGGGTCCCTAGAGAGGAAATAGATAGGATTCACACATCAGCTTTGCTGGAAATCCATGCTTTTCCATAGGCATGTTACAAGGCAATGTTGTGCAACCTACAATACTTTTGCAGTTAGAAATGGGCAGATAGAGAAATGTGAGCAGTGAGCTTCTATTTTGGCACAGTTAGAAGGAACATAAAATCATCTTTTACTCTTTTAAGGTAATGAACATTGAGAGGTAGTGCAGGCAGAGCAAACGACCAAGCCAGAAAAGATGAGGCAGACCAGAAGAAGAGATGAGAACAGGAGGAAGATGCAGATCATTTCCTGGTGATGGCTGAAAAGGAGTTGACTTTCATCTTAGCATTTCCTTATGGTCCAGAGGACCAGGGCCATCTTTAACACAGGGCAAAAGGGGCAGCTGCCCCGGGCCCAGTCATTGTTGTGGGGCCCAAAGCAGCTTCCCCTTAAGCCTGCACTGCCCGCAAATAGTTGATAAGTGGATTTGGGAAGGCCCAAGAAAATATTTGCCCAGGGTCCAATCAATATTAAAGACAGCCCTGCAGAGGACAACGAACTATCATCTGGTATTTTAATTCCACCTATGTTACACAAACTGCCAAAGACATTGCTAGCCCTGCTGAAAATAATGTTGCAGCTTGTCCAGAGACAAAAGTCTGATCACCCAAAATATACGGGGGTCAAAAGGGAATTTGTTTCCTCACATTTCTAATATGAGAGGTTTATTTTAACCTTTTCTGGAAAAAGGTTTTAAAGTGGAGTTCCACCCAAAAGTGGAACTTCCACTTTAAGGGAAGGTGACCCCCTGACATGCCACAATTGGCATGTCATTTTTTTTGGAGGGTGGGGCGGGCACCCTGTTTTCACAGGGTTCCAGGTCCACTTCCTCTCCTGGCGCCACAGAGCCAGAAGGAAGTTCCCCTTCCCCCCTCCCACCCGGCGATCTTCTGGGACACGTCACACAGCTGCACAGCTGCATTGTTGGAGCCTGGGACAGGTGAGTGTCCGATTATTAACCACTTCAGCCCCGGAAGGATTTCCAGCTTTAGGACCGGAGCCCTTTTTGCGATTCGGCACTGCGTCGCTTTAACTGAAAATTGCACGGTCGTGCGACGTTGTACCCAAACGAAATTTGCGTCCTTTTTTTCCCACAAACAGAGCTTTCTTGTGGTGGTATTTGATCACCTCTGCGTCATTTCTGATCGCCGCTATAAACAAAAGAAGAGCGACAATTTTGCAAAAAAACCCAAATTTCTTACTTTTTGCTAGAATACAAATCAAAAAAAAAATATAAAAAAACATTTTTTTCACCGTTTTTGGCCGATTTATATTCTTCCTCATATTTGCGATAAAAAAAATCGCAATCGGCGTTTATTGATTGGTTTGCGCAAAAGTGGTCGCGTTTACGGATGATGAGAATTCATTTTTGGGTTTTTTTTTTTGTACTAGTAATGGCAGCGATCTGCGATTTTTAGCGGTACTGCGATATTTCAGCGGACATGTCGGACTATTTTGACACTTTTTTGGGACCATTGGCATTTATACAGCGATCAGTGCTATAAAAATGCACTGATTACTGTGTAAATGTCATTGGCAGTGAAGGGGTTAACTTGCAGGGGGCGCTCTAAGGGTTAAATATGTTCCCTGGGCGTGTTCTAACTGTAGGGGGACTGCACTATCTGGGGAAGGGAAGTGGTCACAGCCTTCGTATACAGGAAGGCTGTGATCACAGCCCTTCCCCCTTCACACAGAGCGGAGGTCCGTGTTTACATACACGGACCTCCGTTCCTCCGCTCGGGGGGGGGGGCATCACGGGTAGCCGGCGGCAATTGAAGCCGCCGCACCCGCTCCCTGGCCCTCCCCGAACACAGTGAGTGCACGGGCGCGCCTCCGGCGGCGCGCGCATGCTCACTAAACTCGTTCCCGCAGCCGCCGTCGTATGACGGCGTTTTGTGGGAACGAACCACTTTTCCGCCGTCAAATGCCGATCGGCGGTCGGCAAGTGGTTAAAAGTCAGCAGCTACACTTTTTGTAGCTGCTGACTCTTAATAGGGTGGAATTCCAATTGAAGAGCTGCTAGAAATTGCTAAGTTTCAGTTTTCCTATATTCTGTATTATGCTATAAAAATCAAGAGGTGGAAAGTGTTGCTATGTCTATTTTAATGATTTTTATAGCATAAATATAGAATTAAGACCACGCATTGTTTTAGAAGCTAGGCCTCTCCTATCGATATACAAATGAACATGTTGGACTGGTTTATGAGTTGAAGACAGGAAATGATGTACAGGAAGTGGGAGGAGGGCAAAGGACTTGAACAAGCCATTTGGTGAGAGACATAGAAACAGTTGTGCTGGAAGACAAAAGAAGAGTTGTTTGCAGGACTTTGTAGAAGCAAGAGGTAGTCTGGAAGATCCTGGATCCTAGAAAATAACTCCAAAATAAATACTAAAAATAGGAACTTTACCTGGGTATGACACTATGATAGGGAGATTTACTAAAACTGGTGTACACAAAATCTGGTGTAACTGTGCATAATAACCAATCAGCTTCCAGGTTTTATTGTCAAAGCTTAATTGAACAAGCTGAAGTTAGAAGCTGATTGGTTACTATGCACAGCTTAACCAGATTCTGCATGCATCAGTTTTAGTAAATCTCCTCCTAAATCTACAAGTTAAGTAGTTTTTAGTGTACCCTCTTGCATACATTAACCAATGCTAATTTGCTGGGAAAGATCGTGTGTATATTTTGTGATACTTTGCATGCAGTGAATTGTTTTTTTACAGTTGTATGTGTGGCATTTTTGTTTAGTAAAAGCACATTAATACGCTACAGAGGTCTAAGTTTCCTTGTTTCTAACACAAAGTGACCTTAATAGATGCAAAGCAAAACTCCAGTTTATTACTGATAAGTCAAATATTATAATCAAAGAAGATACATCAATATACATAGCTAGATAAAAGTATCTTACAGCAGATGTGTGTTGATTAATAGTCAGGAGGAGGTGTGACAGAGCTGACAACAACAGGAGCAGGTTTCATATCAAAGTGATTTGATGAGGTCCTGGGGAGCTTTGCAGGCCAGTAGTTAAATGTCAAGGCACCTTCTTTACAATATTAATATCAGTCCGCAAGTTTTCTATATCTATCTGGCTTGTGTTGGAGACTGCACTGGACTGAATGGATTGGTCACTGGTCCTGAGTGGGTTTTCGTGTAGGGCAAAAAGGAAGGAATGCCTTCTGGTGGATAGTGGCCAGTGATGCCTGGTAGCGATGGGCCATCTCAAGGATTGGGCTTTTCTGTGCCACTTTAAGGTTATTTCAGCATGTAGACTTAAATAAAAAGAAAGATGTGCCTGGTGTCCAGTCTAAAATATGGTTTGTGGACCTTTATTAAAAATTAGCAACATGTATATCAAGCCAACATGTTTTGGGCAATAGATCCCCCCTTCTTCAGGGCTGTTGCTGCGTACCATTTGGTGGCAACGATTCCCACGAGTGGTTATGATGGATCAAGGTTTCTGAATGGTAAGATGCTGGCTTTAGTTGTATAGGCAGCATTTGCACTCCTTTCTTTTTATCTACAGTATCTCAAAAAAGTGAGTACACCCCTCACATTTTTGTAAATATTTTATTATATCTTTTCATGTGACAACACTGAATAAATGACACTTTGCCACAATGTAAAGTAGTGAGTGTACAGCTTGTATAACAGTATACATTTGCTGTCACCTCAAAATAACTCAACACACAGCCATTAATGTCTAAATTTCTGGCAACAATAGTGAGTACACCCCTAAGTGAAAATGTTCAAATTGGGCCCAAAATGTCAATATTTGTGTGGCCACCATTATTTTCCAGCACTGCCTTAACCCTCTTGGGCAAGGAGCTCACCACAGCTTCACAGGTTGCCACTGGAGTCCTCTTCCACTCCTCCATGATGACATCACAGAGCTGGTGGATGTTAGAGACCTTGCGCTCCTCCACCTTCCGTTTGAGGATGCCCCACAGATGCTCAATAGGGTTTAAGTCTGGAGACATGCTTGGCTAGTCCATCACCTTTAAACTCAGCTTCTTTAGCAAGGCAGTGGTCATCTTGGAGGTGTGTTTGGGGTCTTTATCATGTTGGAATAATGCCCTGCAGCCCAGTCTCCGAAGTGAGGGGATCATGCTCTGCTTCATTATGTCACAGTACATGTTGGCATTCAAGGTTCCCTCAATGAACTGTAGCTCCCCGGTGCTCATGCAGCCCCAGACCATGACACTCCCACCTCCATGCTCGACTGTAGGCAAGACACACTTTGTCTTAGCCCCTAGTAAACTCAAGAAGCCTCCACGCTCTGGCCCAAATCAGCTTTGCCTCATCCCACTAATTGGAATGTATCAGTGTCGCAAAGCTTTGTGTCTTACGTGTAAACATGTCATCCATGGTCAGAAAAGCTACACTATTAAAGGGAAGACTTACAAAATCTCTGAATTTTTCAATTGCTCCACAGACTATGTGGTCTACTGTCTTTCCTGCCCATGCGGCCTATACTATGTTGGGAGGACAATTAGGCCACTTAGAAAAAGATTTGGTGAACATAGAAGGTTCGTAGAAGGGAGCAGTGACAAGCATAGCGTCCCAAGGCATTTTTTGGAATTTCACATTCAATCCTCCGAAGGTCTGAGGGTCTGGATTATCGAGTCCATTCCATCCACTCATCCTCCAGCAGAAAGATTCAAACTCCTATGCCAACGGGAGGTCTATTGGATCTACCATCTTAACCTCCTGTCTCCGGGAGGCCTTAACGAAGAACTAGAAACAAATGTTTTGATATAAACATCCTTCACAGCCCGACCACTTCATTGACATGTAGGCTGAACACTATTCCTGCTGCATTACTGTATTATTATTCTATACATATTATATACATATATATACATAAAGCCCCAGGTTGTCAATATTTCCCAAATATAGACATGGCACTCTAACAGTCCCAACCCTGTCAATGTCATGACTCTCACTTCTACATTTTTTTAATCAATTTTTTTCTAACCTGTTCCTTTTTGGTAGAATCTATCATTGGTATATTTAGTACTACTATTACCATCATTATTATTATTATCTTTTCCTCTAACATATACATCTGCTTATTTATTTATCCTTTCCCATTAAGTTTGCTCACATATCCAAATTCAAATGCCATTGCGCTTCTATTCCCCTAGAGGGTGCTGTGCAACAGCTATAATGTAATCCCCTATACTTTCATACTATGGGTGGGTTTTATTATTGGTAGATTTAGTATTAATACTACCACTATTATTATTATTATTATTATTATCTTTTCCTTTATAAAAAATATTACATACATCTGCCTATATTTTTTTATCCTTTCTCAATAAGTTTGCTCACATATCTAAATTAATTTGCCATTGCGTTTTCCTCCCCTAGAGGGAGCTGTGTAACAGCTATAATGTAATCCTCTATAGTCTATACCAAGGATATGCAATTAGCGGACCTCCAGCTGTTGCAGAACTACAATTCCCATGAGGCATGGCAAGACTCTGAAAGCCACAAGCATGACACCCAGAGGCAGAGGCATGATGGGATGGGACCTAGTTTTGAAACAGCTGGAGGTCCTCTAATTGCTTATCCCTGCTCTATACTTTCATATTATGGGTGGGCTCCCCTCATTGGTCTATATTGTTCTTAAAATTCCATTACTACTATTAATATCTCTGCATCCTTCACCCTCAAAATAATAATCAAACTATCACATATTACAAACCCTCTAATTTCCCCACCACTATCATTCTTTACTCATAATTAAACATTCATGTTTTCACTACAAGCGTTCCTCATCCTACACACTACACTCCATTACAACTCTCCACACAGTTCCAGGTTTCAACAAGATTTCTTAACAAGATTATTAACAAAGATTATAATATAGAATGTATTTACATATACAGTGGGTACGGAAAGTATTCAGACCCCCTTAAATTTTTCACTCTTTGTTATATTGCAGCCATTTGCTAAAATCATTTAATTTCAATTATTTTCCTCATTAATGTGCACACAGCACCCCATATTGACAGAAAAACACAGAATTGTTGACATTTTTGCAGGTTTATCACATGGTCCTAAGTATTCAGACCCTTTGCTGTGACACTCATATATTTAACTCAGGTGCTGTCCTTTTCTTCTGATCATCCATGAGATGGTTCTACACCTTCATTTGAGTCCAGCTGTGTTTGATTATACTGATTGGATTTGATTAGGAAAGCCACACACCTGTCTATATAAGACCTTACAGCTCACAGTGCATGTCAGAGCAAATGAGAATCATGAGGTCAAGGGAATTGCCTGAAGAGCTCAGGGACAGAATTGTGGCAAGGCACAGATCTGGCCAAGGTTCCAAAAAAAATTCTACTGCACCTAAGAGTACAGTGGCCTCCATAATCCTTAAATGGAAGACGTTTGGGACGACCAGAACCATTCCTAGAGCTGGCCGTCCGGCCAAACTGAGCTATCGGGGGAGAAGAGCCTTGGCGAGAGAGGTAAAGAAGAACCCAAAGATCACTGTGGCTGAGCTCCAGAGATGCAGTGGGGAGATGGGAAAAAGTTGTAGAGAAACAACCATCACTGCAGCCCTCCACCAGTCGGGGCTTTATGGCAGAGTGGCCCGACGGAAGCCTCTCCTCAGTGATATTTCAGCTTTTCTTTTTTAATAAATCTGCAAAAATGTCAACAATTCTGTGTTTTTCTGTCAATATGGGGTGCTGTGTGTACATTAATGAGGGAAAAAAATTTACTTAAATGATTTTAGCAAATGGCTGCAATATAACAAAGAGTGAAAAATTTAAGGGGGTCTGAATACTTTCCGTACCCACTGTATATACATATATTTTTTATTCATTGTTTTATTCATCTTTTAAATATATTTTTTAATTCTTTTATGAGTTATCCTAATGGCCTTGATCACAATTACTTTTCCCTCTGGCATCTGTTAAATAGTCCATTGACGTGCTGGCAGCACACCACAGGGACATACATTGTTGTATGTCCCTCCTTCATTCTGCCCATAAATTTGCCCTGTCATGGGGCATACCCGGCCTGAAGAAGGGGTGCAGGCCTCAAGAACGCGTAGCCACTGTCCACCCGAACCAGAAGTGACGTTGCGCTGTTCCTCCACGACACCAGGAAGCGTAGGAAACCACCGGCGTTTTCCTCAGTACCAGTCAGAGACAGCCTCCATTCCCCTTTTCCAGAGGCACTGGACTTTTATCCACTATAGCCAGCAGTGGCTCACACTGAAAAGCAATCCTCACGTCCCTGTTTGTGAGTACCATTGAGTATGTTTTTAAATGTGTTATGGGTTACTCTTAGAGGCGCGCTTTGTCTGTCCTTTTTTATCTCCACACAGAAGCTCATTCTACTTCTGAACAATCGCAGCCTTGAGTCGAACCTTTTATCCCCTGGAACTGTCACCCGGTCCTGGTATGGGTACCAAACCGTGTTAAAACCACAGCTTTTTTTATATATACATATTCTGTTTCGTTCTGTTTCAATTTTGTATTCCATATGTCTATCTGCACATATTGCTTTATAATTTTGTGCTATTGAATGACTTGCGGTATCTATGGTCAGATTTGTGCACTTACCCATATCCCTGCTCTGTGATCTACTATTGCGCTGACAAAAGCCTACCTCTGCTAGCCTGCCTTGGGCAGATTGATATAGATACCACCTGCACCCCAAAGTCATTAAATAGTCACCTTTCTGCCCACAGCCTCCTGCTGAACAAATGGGATCCTGAGAAGTTACTTTTGTTAAACAGCTGCAGAGTACGGTGCCCAAAAGTTGGGAGTTCATTCTCTGCCTCTGGGCCCCCTGCTGAATTGGCGGGACCAGTCCTAGTAGTGGAGGGCTGGCACCATCCTTTTATCGGCAGCCCTGGGTGTGGCTCTTCATTTTTAAATGACTCATCCCTACCACAACCCAAGGGGATTATGGAAACCATGCAGTGTGTAGATGTTGCCAGCCCAGTATTCAGATTTTCTATGTTTTCTCTACTACTGTAATACTGAATGACAGCAGCGATATATAGTAAGCATATAAACAGTCCTCGGGTTCCTGCGCCTCTTATCCACTCTTTGAAGATATTACAATTTGACAGGGATTCTAGCCTTCCCCCTCACGACTACAGAGAAGGATTTTTTATTTCTGGCTCTATTGCTGTTGGAAAGTTCCATTGCTTTTCTGGTAAAACTTTTTCAGAAGGACAGCAGTAAGGGTAAGTTTCAAGGTCCAGGATAGCAGAACAAAGCCTTGGATAGCAGTAAAAACTGAATAGGGTTTTTAACCCATTCCCACTAAAATGAATAACAACTATTTTGGCTGGACATACACTTACTTTACCTAAGTTACTTTTCAATTATTAAAGTGCACTTGTGTTTTGCCTATGTAGAGCACAATATCCAGGTCACTTTCGTGGAATACCACAGGGGAAGACCAGGAACCTTAAGCCTAGGGATAGATTTATGTGGGATAAAGAAAGTGTACCACACAAGGCGTGCCATGGTGCTGCAGTGCTGCTTTTCAAGGTAGTTATAGCAGTTACACATACTTTAGTATCAGACTGGAAGAGCCCTGCTTTAGCCAGCAGATAGAAGTTGATACTGTAAGTAGTTGGTTGAGGCTGTCCCTTTTCTTGCTGATCCAAAACTACCCTGACAAAGAGGACAGGTTGGGGTTTTACTATATGTAATAAGATACTGCAGAGGATACAGCAGTAAAAATTGGCCAGCAGCAAGTCAGTTTTATTCATAGATAATAGGCCTGACTCTTAAATGCCTAACTTTTATTTTATTCATGGGATAAGGGTGTATGGCGAATGTTGTTCTTGAACTTCGTTTATATTCTTTCAAAAGATGCATCAGCATGCTGAGAACAAAAGGAAGGTCCAAGAGCAAGTAGCAAGTAATTATGTGCTTTGAGCAGCCCAATTTTAAAAAGAAACCCTATTAACATGAAATTAAAAAAACAAAACACAAAAAGATGAGAATCCCAGAATATCACCGCCATTTTTTTTTACCAGAAAACCATGCAGGAACAAAAATAATGCAGTTTTACCATAAATAGGTAATAAAAGGTCCTATATTGAATAGGACAATAAATGAAAACTCCAAAATACCCCCAGAAACAAAAAGACAATTAAAAAAAGAATGAGTGCTATGGACAGGACAACAGCTAAAAGTGACTACTGATCTCAAATCATCCACAAAATAAAATGAAAGACAAAAAAGCCCCCAGTAATAAGATTAAAAAATCAGAATAGGGGTTGATGGCCCAAAAAGCAAATGGATTGTCTAGTTAAAATTCTCCTTATTAGCTCCCCTAGGCTTGCTGGTCACTGTTCAAAGTTGTGCAATGCATTATGATTTTGAAAAATCCTCCCAGGTGAATCTGCACATAAATTCGCAAGGAGTACGAATCTTGAACCTACAGGATTCACTTAAACCCCATGGTAATGGCATTCAGTCATTTGGCATCTCAGAAGAGGTAATCGGTGCTGGAAGACTCTCTTTTCCCATATACTGTGATCATACGTCTGAATAGAAAGCAGGAGATTTGAATATACATAGCCACTTGCTGACCAGTCATGCACCTGGTATGTCATCGGTCTTCAATTTGTTGTACCGGGATGATGCCTGCAGCTGCAGGCATCACCCCGCTACTGTTTTTAGAGGCAGCAGTTGGCTCTCTTGCAATAGCAATTGGTTTGGCTAACTAGCCGCTCGATTGCTATTACAAGCAGCAGGAGGGGACATCTCTCCCGTGGCTTGCTCGTGTTCTCCTGTCCCACCAGGAGACCTGAGCAACCAGCCAGCTGGTCAGACAGCCAAACAAAGCCGGGAATGGCTTTGGTCAGCTTTCCACTATGATAACTCGGAAGCAATGACCTGGCATCGCTTCCGGTTTACCGGATGTGAACGGTGCCATTTTTAAAAAACTCAAAACCATTCAAAAACACTGATGCTGGTCTTTTGAATGCTTTTAAGAGCAGAGGAGGGATTTGAGGTCTTATAGACCCCAGATCTCTCTATAAAGAGTAGCTGTCACATGCATATTGCTGTCATAAGAATGTTTACATTTCTTCTGACAGCAATAAAAATGATAAAAAATTAAAGCAATAGTGTAAAAAAAAAAATTAATCAATAATAAAAAAAAATGAAGGTTTCCCCACCTCCCGAGCTTGTATGCAAAGGCAAATGCACAGGTTGGCCCTGAACGTGTGAAAACAGCGATCGCCCCACACATGTGAGGTATCACCACGGACATCAGATCATGGCCAGTGATTCTAGCACCAGACCTCTTCTGTAAATCTAAAGTGGTAACCTGTAAAGGTTTTTAAAGCATCACCTATGGATAGTAACATTTATGCTGTTTGTCGCCATTGCATGGGTGTGTGCGCAATTTTAAAGTATGACCCTCTCTTTGCATCCCTGCTACTTCCTTTGGCTTTTAAGACCAAAAAAAATACACAGAACTTCAGGGTATGGGCATCATGTGATATCACTGTTTCTTAGTGATTGTTTGTTCAGGTATTCAGCATTGTCACATGGGATAAGAAGCATCAGCCCCGTGTAAGCTTTGATCCAAGACTTCAAGCTTATACAGGGTTCCTTTTTAGTGCTCTGGGTGCCCAAATGGAGCAGTGGGGGAGCGAATGTAAATATGCAGTGCTGCTAGGGCCACTAGTAAAATGAACCTGTTGCTGTGCTCTTCACAAGTTCACTTTAAAATAATCCTGTAGCCTTGGCACTGGCTACCTGAACTAGTGCATGAACGTTAATTGCTCAGTTAAAGAATGTTGAGTACTGGTAGTTCTGAGTCTTTTCATTCTAATATTAACCGCAATTTCAGGCTATTTTTTTAAATAAACCTTTTTATTTAGAAAATGGTCAACAGCAGCTTATAAAATAAAAAGCAGCTCTAGTTGTAATATCTACCTCCTCTTTGGTGCTGCTACCATACAGTGATTCATTTATGCCACAAGGTGACCTCAATTGTCCTGGTTGAATGATTTTCAGTTTGTTCAACCTGGAAAACTGAGAACATATTGTGAGTGTAGGGCATCAAAGAACCCCCCCGTGGCACTTTACACTCACAGTATAATGATGCATTATCATGTTAGTACTGATCTCTGCATATTCTGGGATCTTTCAACGCTAGATGAGAGGCAGGGGGATGACCCAGTGGGGTTGATATTCTAAAACCGGAGTGCAAAATCTGGTGCAGCTGTCCATAGTAGCCAATCAGCTTCTAACTCCAACTTGTTCAATCAAGCTTTGACAAAAAAACCTGGAAGCTGATTGGTGTCAATGCACAGCTGCACCAGATTTTGAACTCCAGTTTTAGTAAATCAACCCCACTGTGTCATGTAATTGAGCCGTGACCCCATAGTGTAAGGGTCCTTTCACACATGCGGACCGTTGACGTCCGCCTGTCAGTTTTTCAGGTGAACCTGAAAGGACGCTCCATGCACCTCTATGGAGTGACGGATGTCAGCCAGTGACATGTCCGCTGACATCCGTCGTTCTGATCCGATCTGGTCCGCTAAATACAGGTGGATGGAAACCCTATTTTTCATCTGTCTGGTGGATCGGATTGGATAGAATCAGATGAAAACAGACAGGCGGATCAGTTTTCATCCGATCCCCATAGAGGAGAGCGGGGCTCTGACAGGGCTATCCCTGCACAGTGAGCGGAGATGGACCTGTCATCCGCCGGCTCAGCGGGGATCCCCGCTGAGCTAGCAGAGTCCATGAAAACAGACATGCATGTGTGAAAGGACCCTTACTGTTGCCATAACCAAATCCTTAACATCCTTAAAGAGACCCTTCTCTCTTAAAGTGTATGTATAAACAAAACTTTTTTTTGTTAAGTTTTTGATAGAGAAGGTAAGGGTTGGAATCTCAGTCAAATTTTCAATGCTTTCTGTGCCCCTACAAGATAGATTCATTATTGTGATCTGCCATGCCTTCCTGTTAAATGTGGGCCAGAAATACAAAATGTTGGGGGAAATACAGTATTTTTCAGTTGTTACCAGAACAAAGACGGGGCTTATCGTTGATGAGGACATTTGTTATGGTGACAACTGTCTAAGTTGGGAATTTCTCTCAATTTGTAGAAATCTTACTTTATATTCCAGCTCCGAGAATTGAAAGAAAAATCTCCCCAAAAAGGACACAGGCCGCAAAAAATACTGACAGAGGTTTTAACTAATTTATCAATACCAAAAACAAAACAAAAAATGTTCTGGTTATAATATGCTTTACATTCACTAAGCCCCCCTTAAAAAGAAACTTAAATGCTTTGAGTCATGTCTTGATGTTTGGTGTTTCATACCCCTTTTTGTTTTACTAGTTATTTAATTAAAGTGGTATTAAAATCTTTTTTTGAATTTGTACCTACAGGTAAATCTATAATAAAACATACCTGTAGGTACATTGAATATCTCCTAAACCTGGGGTTTTTAGGAGATATTCCCAATGGATACAGCCACTGACGTTACCGGTGCATGCTCTCTGAAGGTCCAGCATACCATGACGGCGTGACGTCATTGGGGCTCTGGCCACTCATACAGCCTGCAAACCCGGAAGGAAGACCGGGTGACAATGGAAGCTCTGTCAGCTGTCACAGCGCACTGCTGGAGGGCTTCGTTTTAACGTAAGTATTTCATAATGTGCTAGTATTCTAGGTGTTCTAAAGAGAGCACAGCAGAAGCAGCTGTGCTTTCAGAATCTCTGACTGAAACACTAAAAGGCCCATCTGAACAGGGAAAATGGATAGAAGAAAGAGAGCCTTAATTCCTTTATATTCCTTTTATAGATAAACACAATGCATACATATTACAAAGCCATGGAAGCTATTAGGGTTCCCAGAAAAAAATATGGTAGAAAATACTATCAGTTATTCAAAATTAGCCCAAAAGTATCAAAAATACTTATCAAAAATTAGCACAACCATATAAAATTTTTGAAAAGCTTACCATAATATTCAGAAGTATTTGCATTGATGGAAGAACTGCAAATTGAAGTAGAAGAGCATTATTCAACTTTGGCTACAAACTTGCCAAGCTGGCAAAACTGGTGGTTATTCTAAAATATATAGAATTCAATACAAAAGAAGTGGATCTTGATATTATTTTAATGTTGAAGTTATTTTACGCAAATTAAGGAAAGCAAATATATTTTTGAATGGATTTTTTAATTTCTTGATTTCTTAAACCATATATGAAAGGGTTGGCTAAAGGAGTGAATACAGTATAGGTGAGACCAACAATCCTATCAAAGTCTACAAAGGAACTTTTTGAAACTCGTACATAAACAAAAGCAGCACTGCCAAAAAACAGTATAACTACAATAAGATGCGTTCCACAGGTAGAAAATACCTTTCTGCGCCCAACTTTGGATTTCATTTTTAGAATAACATGGATTATTCTGATGTAAGAAAGGAGGATTAAAGGGAGTGATATTATCAAAAGTATAAAGAGGCCAATGCAAAATTCAACCATTGTATAGAACTTTGTATCTGTGCATGCCAAGGAGATCAATGGAATGAAGTCACAGAAGACATTTTCAATACGGTTTGGACCACAAAATGGAAGAGGAGATATTAAAACAACTTCAATTAATGGGATTAAAAATCCTCCAACAAAACAGCCAATGACCAAATAAATACAAATCCTGGTAGTCATGATAGATGAGTATTGTAATGGTTTACAAATAGCCAAATACCGATCATAGCCCATAATCGTTAGGATGTAACACTCAGAAGCTCCTAATGAATGTGTAATGTAAGCCTGTGAGATGCATCCAGAGAAGGAGATCTTCTTCTCTTCATCCAGAAGGTCAGCCAACATTTTTGGAATGGTTGCAGACGTATAACAAATCTCCAAGCATGATAACGCCATAATAAAGAAGTTCATGGGATTGTGTAGTGAGAGCAGTCGCTGGATTACAAAGAAGATAATAATGTTGGCAGCCATGATGAATAAATAGATACAAAGGAGTGTCAGGAAGAGGAAAATGCTGAATTGCTGCAAGTTTGGGAATCCAACTAAAACAATTTCATAAATGTTACTGTTGTTTAAAAAGCTCATCTGTCTTGCAGGATGTAGAATTCCATAATAAGCCATATCCTTTTAACAATTCCTCATTTATGATTGGTGGAAATGAGAGCACATTTCAGAGAAATCCAATCCCAAGTGTCAAACGTTCTGATCCTGAGCTCACATGCCCTAAAGCATAGGCAAAAGCACATGCCTATCAGCAGCATTGTACATCATTAGGGACTCCAGGCAGTCTGATTTCAGTAAATCTAACCCTGTCCGAGAAAAGCACAGTAATATAAGAATATTAGCACAACCGGGATGCAGAGACTGCACACATGATTAGCAAATATGGCAGCCACTATGGATAGTAATAATAAAAATTATTCATAGGAACATGGAGGCTTCCTAGCATGTGGTGGCAAGATTATTTGCATTTAAATAATCTTTGTCAAATGTGAATATAATGCAACTATGGTGTTTAAGTGATACCCTTTATTGGTTAACTTAAAGTGGATGTAAACCCTCACATATACCTAGTAGAATGAACTACCTCAGATGATACACAGGGATGAAACAAATCCTCCTACATAAGTTTTACATGTACATGTGCTGTCTTTATCTTTATATCCTGTTTAGAAAGTGCACATCGTGTTAGGAGATTTTCTCTTTCTGGTTAGCACTGCAGTGAAGCCTGGGCATACAGCCAAGCCAGCTGATTGGAGGAAAGGCACACACCCCCTCTCCTCATAGGTAGAGACTTTCAGCTCTGTTTGTTGAATAATTCAGCACTGCGCTAATCTATTTATAGCTCCCTCCCTAACACAAAACTCAGGCTGATTTTTTCACATGTGACCAAGAATTTGTCAGAAATTATCAGGCTGATAACAGAAGAATGGGGCAGGAGACAGCTATGGGACACACTACTTTGAAGAGAGATAAGAAAACACTGCAGATATATGTGCCTAGCTAGCTCAAATTTCATGAATCGAGTTTACATCCACTTTAAGTAATTAAAGAGGAACGCTTTTGGGAAACATTCAGTCCCCTCTTCAGACTTTATAAAATTCTGAAAATGGTTCTGAATCCCTTTTTATGTAAACACAGAGTTACACGAAGGAGCAATTTTTTTTTACACACTTGAGTAGTAATGGCTGTTGTGAAAGATTAGGTTATATAGATAAAAAGCATATATTAGGAGCGTTAATGGGGTAATTAACTACCTCGCATCCGCGCTATAGCCGAATGACGGCTACAGCGCGGCTCTAAAATGCCGGGAGGACGTCAATAGACGTCCTCCCATTCGGCTCGTGCTGGGCGCGCTCCCGCGGGCGCGAGCGGCGCGTGCACGTGCCGCCGCACACTGCGGGAGCGTGCCCGCGGGTCGGGCGGACCCCATGTCCGCCGGAGACCCGCGATCTCCTTACAGACAGGAGGAACGGGGAACCGCCGAAGTAAACACGGCGGTTCCCCGTTCTGTGAGGGGGGCATGCCAGATCTACTGATCCCTGTCACTGGGATCAGTTAGATCTGCCATGCCCCTGTCAACCCCGCCCCCCCACAGTTAGAACACACCCAGGGAACATAGTTAACCCCTTCACTGCCCCCTGCAGGTTAACCCCTTCACTGCCAATGACATTTACACAGTAATCAGTGGACATTTAAAATTCTGATCACTGTATAAATGTCATTGGTCCCAAAAAAGTGTCAAAAACGTCCGACATGTCCG
>BLSH010162044.1:230790-244271 GCA_018402905.1 Glandirana rugosa | reverse complement strand
AAAAAAGTCGTAAATAATCGCAATACAATGACCACAAAAACACGAAAAAAACCCAACAAAACGCAAAAATTTCCCGGTCGCAAAAAAAGGGAGTTAAGTATTTGGCAGGTTTTTGTGACCCCTGGCCGCAAATCGGTGTAAAAAGGCGGAAATGTGGAGAGTTTTTGGTGTCAACTATTGTCGGATACACACGTACTTGTGTATCCTATTGTACTACCTCCCAAATTACTGACATCTTTTTTTACAGACGTCGATTTTTGTCGACGACATTTATGTCAGTTTTTTGCAGGACACACGTACTCTGTGATAGTTCGGTGTGACTCCACCCGGTACAATGTCGCACGACCGCGCAATTGTCATTCAAAGAGCGACAGCGCTGAAAACTGAAAATTGGTCTGGGCAGGAGGGGGGTTTAAGTGCCCAGTAAGGAAGTGGTTAACTAGGAGATAAGAAATTCAGATAATACACTTATCACCCACCTCAGTGTGGCTTGATAGTGTCTCATGCACACAGGACGTTTTTTGACTGTATTTACAGCAGCTGTTTTTAGCTGCAGACATTTTTTTCTACAGTCATTAAACCCTCCATCATGTTATCCTATGTGTTCATGCACACATAGGCTGTTATCAACTGTGGTTTTTGAGAGGTGTAAAGGCGGAAAAATGTGGCTAAACGCCGGTCCCCAGTGTTTTTGGACGGTTTATGAATTGAGGGAAAAAAACGCTGGCCCTTTAAAAACGCAAAACAACCCAAAAAAAGCACAAAAACACCAGTAACATAACGCTAATAAATGCTGAAAAAATCACTGATAAGCTACTGATGTTTTTAGGATTTTTTTTAACATCCTGTGTGCATGAATTGACACAACGAATGTTCAAAAAAGATTTGCTTTTAACATTTGATTTTGGAGTGAATCGACTTTCCTGAACGAAAACCACATTCACTAGTAGAAATTTGTTCATTTGAGAAAATGTTTCCATCCTGCTCCTTTGAATTTTCATGTCACTGTGGTCAAAAATGAACATCAATTTGACCCTACTAACATATTGAAAATCGAGACGAAACGAAAATTTGGGAATTAAATTCTATTAGTATATGACCAACTTTTGAGTCCATATACTTTTAATCAAGGCTTGAGGAAGAACTGTCTTCATTGTGTGAGGTCAGGAATTCAATGTATAGGAATATATATCCAATACATATTTAAAAATACTGTAGACCTTTTCAAGGAAATGATAATAGTTTGGAGTCAATTTATTTATGTTTTTGGTTGCACATTCTAAGATATGTTTTCTTTGGTTCATTCTTTTTCTTTCACTGTACAGTCTACTAATCTTCTACTCTTTGTACAATAAGCTACTAAACCTCCAGATCTGCTTCTTACACTACTTGCTATATTCAACCAAATTTTACAGAAGGACCCTGCTACCTATACTGAAATTGATGGAGCACACAAAACTCATGGATTGCACTTGAATTTCCAGCTCTTTTCAGGATTTCCCAAGTTGACTTGAACACATGTTTTTTTGAAGCACTTTTATCATGTACAAGTTTCAATTATATGCTCTGTGATGGACACTTTACCATGTATTTTGATGTATACTGTGCATGAAGTCTTCTATCATGAGCTTTGATTATATATAATTTATTACTGAGTTATTGATACTTTGGTTTTTCACATTTTTTAAGCAGTTATTTATACAAAAAGCTCTGCGTTTGCCTATGAAAGATCAGAATTTCTGAGATGTGATCTGTAAACTCCATAAATATGGCAAAAATGCGCACAAAACTGTTTATTGACTATGATGGGGCACAACAAAGGCCCCTGCTGGATCAATGGCTCAAAAAGGGGATCTTCTATCGCTTCAACCTCAACATCTCCAAAATACGTCCCTTCCCAACCCATGACACCACAAAGCTTATAATTCACTCCCTTGACATCTCTCCCTTTGACTACTGTAATTCCCTCCTCATTGGATTACCTGTACATAGGCTGTCCCCCTTCAGTCCACCATGAATGCTGCTGTCAGGCTCATCCACCTTGCCAACCATTCAGTGTCTGCTACCCCTCTCTGCCAATCCCTCCATTAGCTGCCTCTCACCCAACAAATTCAATTCAAAATAATAACAACTTACAAAGCCATCCACAACTCAGCCCCCTAACATCACTAGCCTTTTCTCAAAATACCAACCTAATCGTTCTCTTTGTTCCTGCTCTCTAGTTCTCTTGTCACCTCCTCCCATGCTCGCCTACAGGACTTCTCCTGAGCCTCTTCCATCCTATGGAACTCCCTACCCCAATCTGTCTGATTATCTCCTCATCTATCAACTTTTAGATGATCCCTGAAAACCCTGCTCTTCAGAGAAGCCTATCCTGCCTCCACCTATTAGTTGTACTTTTATTTTTTCCATCAGCTCATTCCCCACAGTTATTACCTTTTGCATCACTTGACCCTCCCTTTTAGATTGTAAGCTCTAGCGAGCAAGGCCCTCTGATTCCTCGTGTATTGAATTGTTTTGTAACTGCGCTGTATGCCCTCGCATTGTAAAGCGCTGTGCAAACTGTTGGTGCTATATAAATTCTGTATAACTATAATGATGCTGAGGGTTTCTAATCTATCTAATTGCATGTGCGTACAACATAACCCTCCTTCTCTGATATAATTTGGACCTGACATGCTTCATAAAGCAACCAAACCTGCCTGAGGTCTAGAATCCTTCTTTGAACAAGACAAAAGGATTCTATGGGTTAGCAAACAAGATAGCAATAGCTGCCTGCCTTTCATCTGACTTTTTCTGACTGCATCCTCAGACGTTAGGAATGAGTCACTGTGGTGAGCCATTCATATGTGTGTAAACTGCAGCTTGAGCTACAGAGATCTTTGAACAACAGACCTTTTCCATCAGACCAGGACAGTCAGCAAATGTAAAAAAATATGATGAGGCTGAAATTGTCTCATAATTACTGATTTCATATTTGCTGAAATGTGAGATAAATTGTCCTTTAAAGTGTAAGTCTTGCCATAATCAATAAAAATATGCAGTACATCTCTTCAATACATGCACATTTCCCCATGTTTTTCTCTTAAAATGCTGCAAGTACAGAAAATACCCGTGGATTTGAAAAAAAAATCAAGTGAGCTCATAACTTCCTGGTTGAGCTGACAACAGTGCCTCTGCTGCTGAAACCCAAAGCAGTGTTGTCAACCCTGCCCAGTTCTCCACTGCTGGATTACAGAACACCTCTCCCTTATGCTATGGAGAATAAGAAAGTGGAAGACGTGTTCTGGGTCTGTGACCCAAAAGTCCAGAAGACACAGCCAGGCAGTCATTGTTTTTATAATGGTCAGCAATGGTAGCAACCATATTTCTGTAATGATCGGTTTCCTTTGAAATAGTTACATAGTTACATAATTAGTCAGGTTGAAAAAAGACACAAGTCCATCCAGTTCAACCAAAAAAACAAAACAAAAAACATTTATACATATATATATATATATATATATATATATATACATACATACATATATATACATACACACCCAAATAATCCCATATACAATCCTTCACCCACAGTTGATCCAGAGGAAGGCAAAAAACCCCAGCAAAGCCAATGATCCAATTTGCTATAGCGGGGGAAAAAATTCCTTCCTGATTCCCCGAGAGGCAATCGGATTCACCCTGGATCAACTTTACCTAAAAATGTTAGTACCCAGTTATATTATTTACATAAAGGAAAGAATCCAGGCCTTTTTTAAAGCAATCAACCGTGCTGGCCAAAACCACCTCTGGAGGGAGTCTATTCCACATTTTCACAGCTCTAACTGTGAAGAAACCTTTCCGTATTTGTAGATGAAATCTTTTTTCCTCTAGACATAGAGAGTGCCCCCTCGGTCTTTGTGATGACCTTAAAGTAAATATGATAGAAAGGGAGACAATGATGCAGTAAAAACCTGAGAGAATGTGTAGCCCTTCCCCAATCTATCTAAGGGCCCTTTCACACAGGGGCGACTTGTGCTCCGACTTGAGTTGCTTCAAGTCGCCCCAAGTCACTTGACATGTCAAATCCCATTTAAATGAATTGGAGCCATCTTAATGCACGCTAGTGAGTCGCTCCGACTTCAAAAAAAGGTTTGTGCACAATTCCAAGGTGACTTCTATCCGACTTGTGCCCATAGAAGTCAATGGAAGTCGCCACTAAGCGACTTTACAGTGAAAAGAATAGAATTTTATTTGGGGCAAGCCCCTCCCTCCCTTCTTTGATTGGCCACAGGCAAACTCGTCTGGCATAAGTCGTGTTGTAAGTCGCCTGAAGTCGCGCTGAAAGTCGCTCTGCAATTGCCTAGCAAAGTCGCGCCTAAGTCGGATGGCCCCTGTGTGAACGGGCCCTAAGAGAAAAGCTTTGGCTGGAGCTGGGCTTTAATTACTGATGTAGGCTCAGTTTAATATATCAGAGCTAAGGGCCCTTTCACACCGAACGCAGTTAGATGCAGTTGATGCATTTTGAACTGCACTCCAACTGCATAGACAGCCCAATCAAAGTAATCCTATGGGAATAGGTCACATCATCGCAGTGTAGTTCAGTGCAGTTAAGAAAAGTAGAGCATGCTGCATTTTTCCGTCCCGTGAATGCAGATAACGTGCTACTAACGCGCTACATATGCACTGCACCATGTCCCTTTAAGCCAAGAAAGCCAAGCCCAAAGAGGTATAGAAAGGTGCACTGCAAATGCAGCACAACGCATGCTAAGCATGCATCAAGCGTGCTCCAAATGCATCTTAACATCCAGTCAAAAATGCACAGTTATGTGCAGTTTCTCGTGTGAATGGGCCCTGTGAAAAGATTAGGGAAAAGAGGATCACAATATTAAATATAGATGGTTCAATCAAAACATGGGACAAATGATCATAATGCCACATGAAATAATACCTCACTGTGCTGTGCTTCCAGTTTTTTAAGACCCTCTCTTTTCTTTGTAAATCATTTTGGCTATCCATGGGATTTATCCTCTGAAGTATAAATGACAAATCAAAGATGAAGCACAAAAATAATTGCTTTTAACACTAGTAATTTGGCATATGGGAATAAATGGAATCGTCATTATCAATTTATAGCTGCATGCACTATTTAGTTCATATCCCTATGGAATCACATACTGTAATTAGTTTCAGAACGTTATGAGACTTTTAACTTGTGGTTCAACAAAAATTAAATGAAAGTAAGTTTTAGGGTAACCTGTCACAAAAAATATTAATATGAGAATCTGCAGATGGAAGCTGATATGCTTTGTTTCCAGTGAAGAAAAAAGCATGCAAGAGGTGCTGGAACTTTCATGTGAGTTCATACAAAATAGTGGGAGGACATAAACATTGGAAGAGCTCACTGGCTCAGGTTAGGCTGTTCTCAGCTAACAAGGCTACACTCCATTGGGAATCACAACAGGTTACCAGAATAAAAATGCACTAATGGAAAGACCAATGGATAAAAGCTTCCAAATTCATTTATTAGTTCATACTAAAAAAGCAGACACTACGTTTCGGTGGTCAGAAAACCCCCCCCCCCCTTCATCAGGGCTTTAGTTAAAAAAAAGAACCTTGAAGTGATTTAGAATAGAGCTTTTCTATGTGAATCTTTGTAAGGAAGCTAATTGCTGGATCAGGAGATAAGTTAAGCCAGCCATTGATGGTTTGAATCTGGGCCGGTTCAGCAGGAATAGATCAACTTGGGGACAACAAGCTTGCCGGATTTTACAGGTGATTACTGCTAGCAGCTGTTATAGCCACAAGCAATAATCACTGTGTTCTCTGGCGGGGGAAGGAGTGTTATTTACTGACCAGGTTTACCATCACACTCATACTTGCCCATAGATACCGCCATTTGGCTGGATTTGTTTACACTTCAAAGAGGTCTCATTGGTGCCAGAATCCTATGCACCTTTATTTATCATTATATTTAGTATATCATGTATACTCATAGCATTGCAATCAAATAATATATTATTGCACCCTCCTCTTTCCCTGAAGAAGGAAAAAAGTATTTCCGATTTATGCCGTGAACACCTTCTATGACCACGCTGAACACCCTTAAAGGCCAGTGTGGTACTCCAGTATTAAGACCCCTTTCACACCAGAATGTTTTTCAGGCACTTTTGCGCTAAAAATAGCATCTGTAAAGCTCCTGAAAAACGACCCCCATCCACCCCAGTGTGAAAGCCGAGTGCTCTCATACTGGGGCGGTGCACTTGCTTTGCGGCGGTGTGGGAGTGATGTATTCACCCTCCTCCACCACCCCTGCCCATTGACATGAATGGGCAGCACTTCCGAAGCATCTGAATACCGCTTCAGGAGTGCCGCTAGCAGGCACATTTAACCCCTTTTTAACCTTGTGGGGCTGTTAAAAACACACTGCTGCCACCCGAATAGCGCCGCCAAAGCACCGCTATAAACAGCGGTGAAGCACTGCAAATTAGCGGTGTTTTACCGCTAACGCTTGGGCGGCCCTGGGGGTCTAAGAGTAGCAGGATATCTTGCATATGTATTGTACAAAGCTATGTTACTTGTTTGTTACTAATTGTTTTGCCATTGTAATATTTTGGTAAATGTTTACTGTTTGTAAATAAAATGAAATAAAGTGTAAAATAAAACCATTTGTAGTTTTCCTGATTTGTGGTCATTGCACTCATGGCTAATGAGATTGGAGCAGACAGGCATGCTACAACCCCAGAAAGGTTAAACACTGTTCTATAATATTTAAATGTGCAATTACAAAAATGAATATGACGGTTACATTGTTTAGGATGAAAGTCAACATTTACAATGTAGCTTCAGATGGAAAGCCCCCCCCCCCCACCTTAGGGCTCCACAGCTAATTTAACTAAAGCAAAAGCATACATATGAATAACACAGTCTTCTGGCTACTCCAATGATGTCATAGGCATGGCCCAGCAGGGAAGGGATAGGGGTTGTCAGGAGGGGCCACTGCCTTGGGTCCTTTTTGTTATAAGGGGGCGGCAGGCTGGGAACTTTCTGGCACTCTACAGGTCTATAGCTGCCATATTGACAGGAATGACAGCAGTGTGCAGACTGTGCTAGCTACTGAAGGGGGTTCTGCTCTCTCCTCCCTCCATTCACCGTCCAATGTGGATAGAGGAGAGCAGGGAGTGGAGGACAGATGTCCCTTGTTTCTATTTACTTTTGTCATGTGACATACCACATGATAGAGACAGGAAGTAGAAGCTGTCTTATTCATGGGTGGGCACACTGCTGAGAAGGTGGTCTGGGAGAACTGTGAGCACACAGAGGGTGGGGGGAGCAACACAGCATCAGAGCCCACCTCTACCCCTGGGGGCCGCAAAAAGCCCCATAACCAGCAACTGCCTGAGAGCCTTTCAACTCCCCTTCTCTAGAGGCATGCTGGGCCCATTTTTTCCCTCCACTGACACTGATGTATTGGCCTTTTTTTCTTCTAGTGACATCAGGGGCATTTTTTACGTGCAGTGACACTACCAATACAGCAGATTTTTTTTATCTAGTTTACACCGATGGCTGCCATTCTTCCTTACAGTGGCATAATGCAGGGCAATTTTATACTTCCAGTGACACCACAGACACAGGGACAGTTTTTGCTAACACTGATGCCAGGGCATAGTAGTAGAAAGAAAACTCCGGACGGCCGCACTCCTTTGTTCGTTTTATTGAATCAAGCCCATACGGTACAGACAGGGAAACGAATTCTGACGCGTTTCATGCCCCCCTAAGGGCGCTTACTCATAGCTGATGCCAGGGCATTTCTTCCTTTGCTACTGTTAGTCCATATTTTACCACGGATCAGTGTGTGCACAGCTTTTAAACTTTTCAATTCACTGCAGTGTGCCTCAACCATTGGAACAATTTCATGCATGCAGCAACCATTACACGGACAGCACAGTTTGGCATCTTCACCTTTGACACTGAATGATCTTGTCCTGGCACTCGTCACAGGAAAATCAAAAAATCTCCTGCACTCGGGTGCTCAGCCTTTTGGGGTGTGGTACTTTTTGGCGTGTGGCTGCTATCTATGGCATGCCAAATGTCTTACATCCTTCCTCAAAACAATGGGTGCTCTTAAAACTGAAATATACAAAAGAAAAAGGAAGGCGCACCGACCTTGTGCGTTACCAAAGATATTTTAATGAATGTTTAAAAACAGCAATGGTTATACTCACATATAGCCGTTTAATAAAAGCATGGAAGGTACTCCGCAACACCAGACAACACAATTCAATTCCAAGGCGGGACCCGGGATGACCGGTAGACTGGATGGTAAAGCGTACTGGCTGCATACTGGCTGACTCGTTTCGAGGGAGGACCCTCTTTCTCAGAGCTAAAGTCACTTGTATATATATGCAAACATTAGGACAGTGAGGCACCCCCCCCTCCCCCTCTACCCCAGCCTTGTGGGGAGTGGCACTCCCTCCCCCCCTCTACCCCAGCTGTGTGGGGAGTGGTTGTGGTTGAGGAGTGGGCGTGTCTCGCTGTGGGCGTATACCTGGGAGTGTACTCTTTGGAAGCTTATAAGACAAATGTTTGAACCTCCTTGTGGAGACTGGATACATGTGGCTTTGGCTCCCTTTCTTCTCCCCCTTTCCTTCCTCCATTCACTTCCCATTCCCTTCCCTCCCCCCCCCCCCCCCAATATTCCGGTGCCTGCTGATCTAAAGGTAGACTATATAATCATGATCCTTACAGTTACCTAATATTAAGAAAATTCTCATCCTTCCTTACACTATCCCTTCTCTGCCGACGAGGAGTATCTATCCACTGTGTTGCGCCTCCTGGTGTAAGTGAGTATGTTGGTAAGCGGATCACTTTATTTACCTTCCCCAGTTGTATAACATTATAATAGAAGATGCCTGTTATTACATGGCTGATGTATATACCTCTGGTATCTACTATTGTGTGATTTGTCTTTTTTTCTACTGCCAAGACATCTCTCCTGAAGAAGCGGTTATATACCCGCGAAACATGTAGAGTATCCTAGATGTCCATGGCTTAACTGTCTAACAACATTGTCCTTCCTGTGGTTCTTGCTCGTCCTCCTTCAGGGGGGTAATAGCTGTAACTGATGATGGATTTTAATTGTATTACTGTTTTTGTTGATAAACATATTTTATGACTTTTGTATAAATAAATTGAATATTTTTTTAAAACATTATGTAAAAATTTGATTTAATACCAGAGTGCCGTGATAATCTGATTCCCCTAGCTACTTGGGGGATTCTTTACTTATTTGTGTGGTTTTTGGTTGGGGACCAAATTACCCACACACCCCTTCCTGTCTAATTGATACTGGATGAGGCACATTAGCAATGATTTATGTTTCATGATACGTACCATCTCAGGAGGCACCAATCACATGTAAGATGAGCGTCGGTGCCAACTCAGTAACAAATAATATGCAATGGCCCTCCTCGCCCATATTAAATAGCATTATGAAAGTAAAAAAAAGTCCAAGGAAAAGGCTAGCAAATATACAGTACTGTGCAAAAGTCTTAGGCATGTGTGAAAAATGCTGTAAATGAAGAATGCTTTCAGAAATAGAATTTTTACCCACACACCCCTTCCTGTCTAATTGATACTGGATGAGGCACATTAGCATTGATTTATGTTTCATGATACGTACCATCTCAGGAGGTACCAATCACAGTTACCTGGGTGGATAATACACCCGTTTCTTTTTCCCTTTCCCCTTCTCCCAGATACCTCACAGTTTTCAACTATTCCGGGAGTTGGGACCAAATCCTCTTGAGTTCTTTATGTCCATTACAAATTGTATCTGATCATATACTATACAGAGCGTTAACTGTACTTTTTAGGTTCTCTTTTCAGAATGGATATTCTTGGTGCATCCTGGGACGGCTTTATGTCCGGTATTCAGGCAGCACGTCTAACCACCTCTAAGAAATCGGATGAGGAGATCAGGATCTTTCTGGATCGTATGCTTAGTCTACTTAAACGCAAGTCCCATCTATATTGGCATTTAGAGTACTTCAAACAGTACATTGGCGCCGCGACAGTGCCACTCTGCTATATTTATAAGTGCTTCAAGGTGCATGCACACACCGTCACCACCACTCCTATGCGCTCACCTCCTGTCTTGACCCTCTGGGTCAAGTATCGCAGTCCCGTTAGGGGTAAATCCTCCTGGCAACAGGCAGCGTACTTGATGACAGTCAGTATGTGTGTCCACCAAGCATGTAAAATAAGATCACTCACATAGCGCTGAACTGTATACCATCCACATTTTATTAAAGAATAAAAACACACTCACATATAGAAGTGTACTAACTCCGGTACACTCGGGCAGTACATGTAACCATAACGATCCCCACTAGTCCCGGTGAAGGCAGATTATGCACGGCTGCTGACTACTTGGGGGGGTCTGGTAGTCTGAGTCAAACTCCAAGAGGCTCCTCCCCGACGCGTTTCGTCACTAACCACGTGACTTTATCAAGGGGTGTATGTCTCATGACACACTGCACTGGTCTGTCAGTAGTGGTAATATCATGATGCTGATGAGTCCATGAGTTAAACGTAAAGTGTGCAGCTGCGTTTTAGTTGGGAAGTCCATGTTCTTGTAGAATCTAGTGTAGTCTATGGCAAAATGGCGCCCGCGACTTCAAGAAAATGGCGGCTGTAGCCACTATATAAGGACTAGAATGTCATGAGACATACATCCCTTGATAAAGTCACGTTGTTAGTGACGAAACATGTCGGGGAGGAGCCTCTTGATGTTTTGTCATCTTTTATTCCTTTCTCTTCATTCTTCGGCTATTTTAAATGGAATTATGTGACCTGTAATTCAAACCAATGGAAAACAGGCACCTTCTAAATTCATTCAATCATAATTCTAAATATTGTGATACATTAACATAATACAGATTAAATAAACCTGGATACATAAAACACAGCAAACAGTGCCACCCAGTGGCTAAAGTGCAAATAGTAAACACTTAAATTCTACTTTCATAGGAATATTTCATATATATAATTCCAAACAGTGAATAAAGTGCATAAAAAAGTGCCATCATAGTTATATATCACCATATATAATTATGGGACATTTAGAAGGTGCCTGTTTTCCATTGGTTTGAATTACAGGTCACATAATTCCATTTAAAATAGCCAAAGAATGAAGAGAAAGGAATAAAAGATGACAAAATTACCCGAGTGCTAGGAACACCAGGAAAAAGTCCAAAAGCAAATGTTCATTAGATGTATTAGAAAACATTTATTAATCAGAACTTAGTATTTTTTAAATACTTCTTTACATAACTTAGTCTTTTTCAATACTTTTTTACAGCATCATTTCATTTCTATTATCCAAATTTTTTTTTGTACTGTAATTGCAAAAACATTATTAATACTCAAAAAGGGAGCCTAGAGCCTAGTGTCTTCAACACAATGATGCAAACATAT
This sequence comes from Glandirana rugosa, assembly GCA_018402905.1. Lineage (NCBI taxonomy): Eukaryota > Metazoa > Chordata > Amphibia > Anura > Ranidae > Glandirana > Glandirana rugosa. The sequence goes on along the minus strand of BLSH010162044.1, from coordinate 232,814 downwards.
AAAAACATATAAGTACAATACATAAATTACCGCGCTCATCAAATAACAGCAATCCACCATGTAGGGGCAACACCTCACATATGGTTATAGTGTTATAGAAAAACCCCTGCGGTATGTTAAATCATAGCGCTACCTAGACAAAATGTCCAAAGTCATATGTTCTAATAGGCATCAATGGTGACTATGCAGGTAGGATTGCTCAAACACTGCTTGCAAGTATCAAAATCACTATTAGAATAGTCACAACACATATCAAAAATTGATTGCTGTGACTTCCCAAGTTCGAATCGCACTTGCAGTGGGTAGATGTAAATAAATCAATAAAGGGTGGTCCTCAGTAAATTCCCTCCATCGGGCACTGGTGACACCCCCCACTTACCAGATGCTGGTGACCCAAAGGCCACCAGCATCTGGTAAGAAGAGAAAGGTGAGGACTCCAATGGTGAAGTACGTAAATTTAATAAGCAGCAAATGTAACAAATTAAAATTGAAAAAAAAATTGAAAAAAAAATTGTTAAATTTTTTTTTTAATTTTTTTTCAATTTCAATTTTTTTCAAATTTTTTTTTTTTCAATTTTAATTTGTTACATTTGCTGCTTATTAAATTTACATACCTCACCGTTGGAGTCCTCACCTTTCTCTTCTGGGCTTGATTCCTATGCGAATCCATCTGCGATCCGATCCGGAGGAACACCCGAACGTCTCCCATTAAGCGAGCGTGGCCTTTGGGCCACGCTCGCTTAATGGGAGACGTTTGTCAAATATCGGATTGTCAAAAATTGCTATTGTTTGTATTGTTAATAAAATGCTGATTTATAAAGTTAAAGTGTATGATTCATCTTGGGAAAAACTGAATATTTGATGTAATGGGTGGGTCCAAAGGTTTTGCTACCTATGTGGGGTTGTGTTTTGTGTTTTTTTTTTCTTTCCATTCCATTTGATGTTACAAGTTGTTAATTCTTTTTTCAAATATTATTATTTTATTCAAATTGATGTGAATTTTTTTTTCTTATTTTTGTTATGGTTTTTTTTTCTGTGCCTTCTCTGTACAGGTGGCACCACTTCTTTCTCCCCTGGTACTGTGCCAAGAAGCAATTCCTGACATGGGTAGCCCCCACACGGCTGACTGGATTACAGTCAGCTGGAGTGAGGGATGGGGGGGGGCTGCTCCTGGCCCTTGAACGGTGGCAACTTAGTTTGCTGCTGTTCTGAGCCTTAGGCCTCATACACACGGGCATATTAAAAAAATGAGCTGCAACATCGGGACCGATGCCAGGAAAAAAAAATCTGCGTTAAAAACGTGATTTCGGCAGCGTTTTGCATTGCCGTTAATGTGCGTTATTGAGCGTAAGCGCTACGTCACGTTTTCTTTGAAAAAACATCCCTCTACTATTTTTGGACCTGAAAATGCTGGCGCTAAAAAACTCTGATTAACGGTCAAAACGCTCTAGCGCTGCAGCTTCAGAACGCACTGGCCATGGGTTCTGCTTTCAACTCACAAACGCCGATGCTATCTACAGCTCAAAAACGTCAGCGTGTGTATGGGGCCATTGAATAACATGGAGATGTGTTGTTAAGCTGCAAAAAACGCTCAAAAATGCGGCTATAAAAACGAGGAACAAGAAAGGTGCGCCTCTAAGTGCAGTAGTGTAAAAAAACAATTTTATTAAACAAGATTAAAACTACTCACAATGGTAGTACGCAGGTGCGCATTGCAGTGTCAGCCACTGCTGGCTATGGTTGTCCTTTGGTCTGTCTGGGATGGTTGCTGGGATGTCTGCTGGGATGAGATCCTGGTCTGCCTGGCGGTGGTGGGCTGGGGGGGCGGCCCCCCCAGACAGACCAAAGGACAACCATAGCCAGCAGTGGCTGACACTGCAATGCGCACCTGCGTACTACCATTGTGAGTAGTTTTAATCTTGTTTAACCCCTTGCCGACCGCCGATCGGCATTTGACGGCGGCAAGGTGGCTCGTGAGCGCAAATCGCCGTCATATGACGGCGGCCGCGCTCACGAGCCTAGTG